>OZ005655.1:146205804-146760804 GCA_963930645.1 Salticus scenicus | reverse complement strand
ATAACACAAACGTTGTCATATTAGTTTTGCAAAGACTTAAGAAAAAACAGTTTAAAAACGAAACGAATTTATTTTGTTTTTTGCAGTTGCATTAGACTAGAAAATCCCTTGCTTTGCCCTAAAGTGAATAGTAGAAATATTAAATAAATAGAAATAAAAACTGTTTTTTTTTTTTTTTTCTTTTAATATTTATTTTTTCAAATAGAGAATTAGAGCATTTTTTTTTTTAAATAAAGTTCAAATTTTATTTCTTAAACAAGTTTTGTTTTTCTTTTACAATTAAACAATAGTTTAACTGAACTAGACAAAATTAAAACGGCTAAAAATAAACTAAACTGTAGTATGCAAATCATCTTAAAGATAGGAACTCAAACTTCAGTTTACAGATTACGAACTAAAAATATATCTAATTCATTATATTTATAAATTCCTTGTATATATATGAGAAGAAGGTAGTAGATTTGTGAAACTTTTCAAACTCTAGTTTTAAATGGATTTACACGTTTTGAGATGTAATGAACACGATTTAACTGTTTTCAGAAAATATTTGTCTGGTTCACTGTAAATAGAAGCGTCTTAAATTCAGATAGAAGTGTGTCTGAAATGTCAATTCAGACACATAAATGTCTGAAACACTTACGCATGCAAAATTTCAGATGCATGTACTGTCTTAAATTAAGACACGTAAGTGTCTTTTTTATAAATGAGCTCAGATAAGTGTCTGAATAAGGTCGATATGTCTGAAATTAAGACATATAACATTTTCAGACACATAAAATTTCAGACATTTTACAATTTATGCACTTAAAAATTCAGACATTACAAATTTCAGACACTTAGAAATTCAGACATTTGTATTACTTAACAAATTTTCCATATGGAATCTACTTTAAGCAGCATGCATATCCTGTTTTAACATTTTTTTAAACAAATAAATTTGACATTATTTTATGTAATATAAGTATTTAACTTATTTAAAATACTTAGACACGGATCTTATTCTGCTAAAAATTAAAAAACAAAGTTACATGTAATAAATCAAAACAATATTAAGATAAACGAAGCATGTAACTTGTAGCTAAGAAAGCGAATTCGTAGCTATACAATCTTAAACAATTTGTGCATAATTGATTTTTTTTTTCGTGTTTTAAAAATTATTTTATGTTTCCCTACACTTCAAAATGTAAAAGACCACTTTTTTTTGTTCCATGTATATAGTTTGTTTTCTTGCAAATACCAGTTTAAAAAAAAAAAAAAAAAAAAAAAACGTTTAAAATCCATAGGCTACTATTTTTTCATATTTATTACGAAATTTAAGATAATATGTATTAAGCTTTACTTCTTATGAACAGTTTTATTGCAAAGACATAAAACTTGAATTTGTTTTACGGATACTACAATATATTTCGTTATAGAAGCAGAGCACAGCATGAGCACCGATGGTTTGATTGGGAAGACACTCGACTTTGAATCCACAGGTTGTCAGTTCGATTCTCGCCGGGGGCAACGGGGACTATTATTGTAAAAATTATTAATATATATATTCTATGCTCTAAGAGATTCTAAAATCTATTTCTCCCAGGTAAACAGTACTAAACGCATCTATTTATTTATGAAAAATATATTCACTTCAGACAGGATAAAAGATGGCGGAACTTCAGACGTTTCGGGTGTGAAACGATGTGCCTTTTAAGACACTTTTTAGCATCTTAAAATTAAACACACGTTTCAGAACAATTTTGTCTGAATTTCAGACACTTGTATTTACAGTGTTGTCAGCCTATCTGTCTGTGCGTATCAGAAATATTGTGGACGCTGTATGTCACGAACCAATGAATGAGGTTTAACCAAACTTGGTATAAAGTTGAACTCTGATCTAAACTGGTGCTAATTAGTTTTGGGTATCAATCGTTCGAGCTCATCCCCAAATCTCGTGCTGGGATAAAAAAAATTTCTAAATTTTTAACATGGCAGTATAGGATAAAATTTCGTATAAATGTACATAATGTGAGTTATTTTTAACGTTTGACTTTAAAATTAATTCGATTTATTGATAATAGTATTAGTAAACTAGAAAAAAAAAAGTTTGTGCTTGTAGGAGCATCGGTTCGTCCCCTGGGGGGATGTAACCCTTCCCCTTCCGGGATGTAATTTTCAATATGGGTACCTTTCGAAAGAACTCGTTAATGCATTTAAAACGAATGGATCTGTGGTAACTTAAAACAAAGATATCAATTTCTTTCTTAAAAAAAAAAAAAAAAAGAAAGAAAGAAAAAAACACATTTCTTTTGATGTTGGCAAAAATAGACTTTCTTTCGGCAATTAGAGGTTTAATTCTGTGAAACAAAAATCGTCTGCATTCATCATGAAAAATAATTTTAATCTATATAAATAAAGATATCTGTATGCGTGTGTCTGTGTGTCTGCGCTCTGGTGCTCACGCTACTAATCCCAGAGCTACAAAATTTCGCATATGGGTACCTGGGACCCTGTGGGTGAGCACCTCATCGAGATTTTTTCGAATTTCGAATTTGAACATTTTAATTATTATTATTATTTTTTTTTTTTTTCAATTTTAAATATTGGCTTTTATGTTTCATTTTTCATGAATTTATTCTTCCGTTGTAATCGTCGGCGTATCTTAGCAACGGCTATTATACAACTTATTTTCTATTTAATACATTCATTTAAAGGCGAAATCTTTTCTCTCTTTTTAATTTGCTATATATATTAAAAATAAAATAGCAATGCAGTAGAAATAATCTGGTGTGTCACTCACACAACTTTCTCTTTCCCTGAAATGTAATACTGTGAATATAAGTTGCAGATTAAGAGGTAAGATAGCGAAAACTGATATGTAAACCTATGTTAAAACAATTCAAATTTGGCTTCGGAAAATTTTATATCACTAGTTCTGAGTGTGTGGGAGGGGGCTACCGCCCCCCTCAACCCCCTGTTTCATTACTGCAGATACATTTATATAGAATTTAAATCTGTTATTAAAATAAAAAATTCTTTTAAAAATATTCAGACAACTTTCTAAAATTATTCTTTTTCAGTTACTCTAAAAGACACAGACACGAGACACAGGCAAAGATAAAATGCTAAAAATTTGACTTCGGTAATCAGGAAGCCTCAAAACGTATAAATATACAAAAAACAAGCGATGAAATTTTAGCTTTAAAACATATATTAGTTACCATATGTCTGTGAGGAATTCATTTCAGTTCCTGAACAACTTTCCAGGACATGATAAAATATTATAGTAAAGCACTTCCACTAACAATAAAAAAGAATGTTATCGTTTAAATATTTGCAGCCATGAATATCTTTTGAAGATTGTGTACAGACGAAATGGTGCATCTAAATACAATCCTATAGTAATAACCTGAAATACACTTCCATCAATTTTCAGCTATTGTCGCACTATAATCTAGTTCTTTTGTGTAGCCCTGTAAATGAGCAGTGAATGATTTCCCAACCATATTCTACATGAGGCATCATTTTATGCGTATAAAAAATATATGTTCATTTAATTTGTTTTAGTGCAGTCTATAGCTGTTAAACTGTACTTACCTGCAATTTCCCCCACAGACGTAATGTATTTGAATTCTCTTGGGTGTCCCTGTATACGAACCATTTGCTGCATCTCAACGAAAATCTTAGTGTAGAATCCCTATATCATACACATTTAGAATAAAAATTCTCACGAAACTGTAGTGTCTAAACTATAACCGAAAGAATCGTTTAGGTTTACTAACTTATGATATGAGAGTTGAAACCTTTCTAGATTTGAAATACAGAATACATAAGAGAAGAATGCAGGTTAAAACATGCATCGTTTCCTAAGCAACAAGTTTCAAAGGTTCAGTAGAAAATGGGAATATTTCTGAATCATCGTAAGTGATTTCCATTAGTATTGTCAGCACTATTGTTTGTCTACTGTACTTATCAGATCGCAATCTAGTGATTTTTTAATTGTTTAAAAAAATATATTTTTATGTTATTTTTAAAAAATCATTTTAACGATTCAAGGCAAATTAATGACATTTTAAAAGAGAAGTTTTTAAAAGTGTTTGTCACAGAAAGTACTATGAGAAAAATAAGTTATAAGAGAACATTTTATGCATTGCAATTTAATTTAATTTAACTCAAATAACATACTTTTTAAAATACAGTTCAAAAACTCAAATATAGTTATTTATTGAAATTCCTCAAAAAAGCTAAAACACACAAATTATGTACAATCCTGAAATTCTGAATGTGAAACTTAATAGAAAAAAAAAAAATAGTGATTATAGAGCAGCAATGTGAAAATTCAGGAGAAACAATGTAAGTGAAAACTCAAATAGATTTTTAATTCTATTTAAAATCCGCACAGGAAATTGTTTCTGAGTCTTCGAAACAGTCATACTTATAAAATTAAAATTGTAGAATGCTTAACATATTGACCCTTTAACGTTTAACCTTTCAACTCTTTAACGACAATTTTTTTTATGTTAATAATAACATAAAAATATTAAATGTTTTTTTTCAGTGCAAAATCAATGAAACTGAAATAGTTAAAACTGTCGACCAGGGCCGTGCCTACACTTTTAGCCGCCCTGGGCGAAAGGTTTTAGCCACCCTCCTAGGCAAAAGATTTTAGCCGCCATACTACGCACTAAAATTATTTCCCTCCTTCTGCTTCTGAAAACTATCCTTTAAAGCCAAAAACTGCCGGGTTGCCACAGATGAAAAGTTATCAAGTTTTTTTTCTATGTTTTAAAAATAAGCCTCCAGTGGCCGAGTGGTTATGCGCTCAAAGCTGGTAGACATGAGGTGCCGGGTTCGATCCCAAGTCATGCTTGTCGGCCTAGCTGATCGGAGTTTTTCATGTTTTTCTCCGAAACTTGGGTAAATATGGGCTAGGACACCTTAGAAAAACCCCCATGGAGGGCGCTCCGGGAGCACCCTCCATGAGGGGGAGCCCTGCTCCCTCTCAGGTTTAGGACCTACAGCAGTCAATCGGCCTTATTCCCAACTCTAATCCTGTTTTAAAAAAAATCTAACAATTTTAGTAAACCTAATTTTCAGCCGCCCCTAGCTTTTAGCCGCCCTGGGCGACCGCCCTGGTCGCCCCCCCTAAGCACGGCCCTGTGTCGACCAGATCAACAAAGACGTAAGATGACACAAAACTATAAAATAATTTCGTAACTAATAATTCGGAATAAGTATAGAATAATTTCGTATTAAAGAGTAAAGTGAAATTAAATATTTTTATATACAGTGTTAAAAATTTATATACATTTTTATATACAGTGTTAAAAATAATTTTTTAATGTTTCGCAAAGAAAGGTGCAGACTATGCAAATTTAACCGGAACAAATATATTGGTGCCATTGATGGAACTATAATAGTTGTGCTTACCATAATTATGGTTTTATCATAATAGTTGTGCTTTACTGTTAAAATGACATTACAAAAATGGTGAAACACATATTGCACCAAATTTCAGAGCCTATTGGTTGCTGTTAAATTGGAGCTATTTTTCTGGTGAAATATTAGAGTTTAATTTTAACAGTGTAACAATAACAGTATTAGTTAAAGAAGACGTTATGAAACTTTTAAACGTTGCGATATTTTTGTTAGAAATCAAATATTTAAAAATTCACTTCATTATTTTCACAATAAAAAATTTCAAAGATTCTTGATCCCTACCCAGTTTTTTTCAATAAAATAAATAAATAAAACCACTAGACATTTTAATCCAATTTTTTAACTTAATCGTCTTTATTTCTTCCTCCCCCCCCCCTTCCCCCCTCCCTCCCCGAGCTGTTGAAATGTCAGTGGAGGTTTCTTGACACACGTTATCTACGAAGACATATGTATATATATACATTTTTATTTCTTTTTGATACATGAGACTTTCGGAGTGTTTTAAAGTTAGCAACATACAAACATACTTGGAAAAATTGCGAAAAGTTACTTAATCATTTAAAGTTTTACTGCAACACATCAAAATTAAAACTGCAACCCGCAGTTTGGAAACAACTGAGTCAGAGAAATAAATACGGAAAATAGAAACACGCTAACAAAATCATATTAATAATTTTAGATAACTCAGTGTTTTGAGGTAATCTGCATGCTAAAGTTTTAGAATTTTCCCAAATAGGAAATCGGGTTCGGTACTCGAGCCGGCCAAAGACCGTCGTGTACACTAATGGTGGCTGGTGCACGTAAAATTAATCATGGCCGCAATGTCCTCCAAGTTCCCATTAAAATTATACCTCTGGGGATCCCCGAAGCGGGAGATTCCCTTCCGTGGAATATCAAAATTGTGATGACATGCCTCCGGACCACCTCTAGGGGTGAGTCCCAGACCGTCGTCAATACCCACTGCGCAGCACTAGTGCGACGCCAACCGACCAACCAACCCAAATATGAAATTTATCTGAAAAATTAAGATATGAATTTCGGTATTTTATCATTATTCAAAATATATTTTGTTTACACAGTCCCCTTCTTTGCAAGGTGTTTCAATAAAATTTTCCTGGGTTGCTGGGTTTGATAAAAAAATGTTTGTATTTTTCTGTTATTATTATTAATATTATTAATATTAAAGACTTTTTTTCAGCTTACTTTTGCTGTCATAAACCTTCTGCCGAATCCGGGTTGAAAACAGAAAAAGGGGAAAATAAATTAGAAATATCAGAACTATCATTACAAATTTGATACCAAATGAAACGGGCGATTTTTCTGAATACAGAAGCGCAATTTAGGTGGCAACAACTTTTGTGTAACACATAAAATAAATTAGAAATAGCAGTCCTATCGTTACAAATTTGGTGCCAAATGAAAGGAGCGATTTTTCTGAATCCAGTGGTGCAAACAGTTTTTCGTCACGACAATCAGATTTTTAAAATGAACTAAAGTATGAAATTTAAATGGCAACAAAAGAGTTACATTTTTATTGGGAATTTATAACACACGCGACCAATAGGCAATGTAAGATTAATTTTCCTTTTTATTATTATTATTATTGCTGTTGTTGTTGTTGTTACATTCTTTCTCATAAACCTTCTGCCGAATCTGGGTTAAAAACAGAAAAAGGGGAAAATAAATTAGAAATATCAGTTCTAACGTTGCAAATTCGATACCGAATGAAATGGGCGGTTTTTCTGAATCCAGGGATGCAAATAGTTTTTCGACATGATCATTAAATTAAAAAAAAATAACTAAAGTATGGAATTTAGGTGGCAACGCTTCGTTTTAATTCATTTCAGTCATTTTAAAAAGTACGTGGCTCGTTACAAATTCGTACCAAATGAAAGGGGGGATTTTTCTGAGTCCAGGGGTGCAAACAGTTTTTTCACACGACAATTAGATTTATTTTAATTAACTAAAGTATGAAATTTAGGTGGCAACACTTCACTTTAACCTTTTCATACCTTTTAGTGGGAATCAAGGTAATAAGAAAAGGCTTTAATTTAAGTTTTTAAAAATTTTATTTTATTAATATAATTACTTTTAATTAGTTTCAATTCGACTATTATAAATGAAGGCTTTCTTTCCTATTTACCTACATGAATAAATTTTAAGTGTACACACTATACATACAAGAATTTACTTTTTTGAATTAACTTTTCTTTGTGAGCAGAAGGTAATGGAAAACTTTTATATGAATACTTTATTTATAAATCAGTAAACTTTAAATCAAAATAACCTTATAGGCCTAAAATATTCTAAAGAAATATTTTTTGAATATTTTAATTTAAAAAAAAAATACATATATATATATATATATATTTCTCAATTAAAATCCTTTGTTTGATAAAATTCTTAATAAATGTGACTGAACTTGCGTTTTTAAAAATTCTTTTCTTTAGTGAAAAATCATCTTAGATACTTAAAGTTCTATTTGTAACTATTTTAACCTTGGAAAACATATATATAAGGTTCTTGACATTTATTTTCACTGAACTTATTAAATTAAATTTTTGCGATTAACCTTTAAATAAAGTTCAGTAGTTAAGACAAAAATTTCAATTTCGAATCACTAATCTCTCCACAGCAACATATAAATTCTTCATTATTAAAACTTTTTGGCGAATTGGATAAACGTTGACCTTCAACATTTTAAATTGATTTTACTTTGGAAAAATGTAAACGAGAAAATTTTGTCCAGAAAATTAATTTGTGTTGGGAAATGTGAAAAAAGGTTTTCTGCCAAATATTTCATAAAAGAAATTATTGACATTTAAATAACAATTTAATTAATTATTTGTTTTTTAATAATTTTTAAAAATAATATTTTATTATAGTATATTAATAAGGTAATATGTTTCATAACAGTGGGTGAAAAAACAGTATTCTTGTTTTAGATATTCACTTTAGTTAAAAAAAAAAAAAAAAAAAAAAAAAAAAATAAGAATTTAAAATAGTTTGCATTTTTATAAATGTTTGTATCAATAATTTCTTCTGTAATCAACCGTAATTACTGCTCAATCGTGAAAAAACAGAAAATCTCTTGTATGTCATTCTATACTTAAATAAATGTAATGTGAACAATTATTATAAATTTATAAATTTTCTTATATCAGTATATTCAAATTTAAAGTCTATTTGCCGTTCTTTAAACAAAAAATTGGCAAATGGCTGACAAAAGTAAATTTCGAGTTTAAGAAATACGGGGTATTTCTTTTGTGAAATACAATTTGTGTTCCCATACTTTGGTACTCTTAGAAATAACACAAATGATTTGCTACTTTTTTTATTTTATTTATGTATTTTTTTTTTTTTTTTTTTTTTACCAAAAACAGCAAACCATAGGACTAATGAAAAATAAAATTGTCGGTAAGTATATTCTATTAATATGCAAACCGAATGTTTACGTATTTTAAATTGAATATGTGCATCGTATTTTAAAGTGAGTATATATATATATATATATATTTATTATTGAGTGTGAGAGAGAATGCATGCATACTCATATTTTAAAGTATTTGTAGGAAATATATTGTGTGTGATCGTATTTTAAATTTTGTGTATAATATTTATGTGTATTTGTCATCTGCCATTTATTGATATACGACATATTTATATGCTTGACTCGGAGTCCGCTTGTAAAACTTCGTTAGACAGCACATGACAGAATTGCAACACAAAGAATTGGAAAAAACACCCAGTTTAAGAGCGGAAATCGAACCCGCTCTCCTACGCTCGAAGGTGATTAGCTGAGTGGTGATATAACCACTCGGCTACGGAAGGCCAATTTATGTGTATTAAGTTTGTTCATGAGCATTTCAATTTGTGGGCATAATAATATGCATATGCGTAATATTAAAATGCCTGTACGAAAAACGATTAAAATGTATATATACAAATCGAAATCTGTCTTCAATCCATTTCAATGTTTTCGCTAAAAACTGTTCATTTTTTTCCCGTGTAATAAAGTAGAAAAATCTTTATTATCTGTAGAAAATGCATAGTTTTAATTTTATGTTTTACTATCATGTTCTATATTTTCAATTAAATTATCCATTTTCACTAAAGGCTTTCAACTGAAATTCGTTTCTTGCATCCCTTCAACACACTTTTTAAGGTTATAACGATTTTCACGCAAATTGAAAGAAATAAGCAATGTGAGCTAGTTAGTGATTTGCAAATCACTTTTGTGCTCGTGCAGGAAGGACGGCAGGCATCGAATAAAGATGCCTGGGCTGATGCAACAATACACGTACAAACTATCAGATTAGTTTTACCAGTATTTTAATAAACCTAAGTGTTCATCTTGATAGTGGGGCCCACCAGCGAGAGGGATGTTCTTCTCTTAACGTTGGTTCGATATCACATCACATTCGTTGTTTTAGCTGTTTTCCTACGTTTTCTCCAAAACTAATATAATCCTCAGAAATACCCTCATGGAAGGTCTTTCTCTCATGCATAGCACAACCACAACCAGCCATTCTGATAGATTTTGTAAAAGGGAAATTTACTTTTATATACGTTACTACTAAGGGCTCTACCTGGGAGCTTCTACCTATTCTTCTAACTGCTAGAAATTCTTCTCAAGCTTTAGCAAAAATCAATTTATGTATTAAAAAAAATCATAAAATGATACTAAAATAATATTCTTTATATCATGTCTTGCCTGTATAAACTTTTTTGTTATCGTTGGGAAATTTTCACAGGAAATTAAATTTGCAATCATAAGATACTATGTATTCGTCTGTATTGTTAAAAGTCTGCAACAAATTTACCAATGGACTTTTAAAAATCACGCTTTTTGCAAAAAGGTAAGAAACGATTCTTTTAAATTTACTTGACCATAAATTTGATAGTTTAACTCTTATATAAATTTAGTTTTCGTTTAAAATAATCTAATAATTTACCTAATATTGATTATCAAATAGCTTCCATTCCATAATAAATAGTTACCATTCGTGCACATATAGCATTCTGTAAATAAATCTGATAAAAGAAGTATTATTTATCTTAAAAATTCATTATAAACGTACAGTAGCAGCCGAAATTGTATTATTTTTTGTTTTCTGGCAGTAATTTTAGCTATTATTAATGTACTTAAAATTATTGTATTATTGAATATTAAATACTTTTTCAATTCAGGTTGTATTTCTTGTAGAATTCTCCTTAATATAATTGTAGAAAAAAATTCAGACAGCAGAAATTTGTTTGAAAACAGATATAGTCCAAAAACTCAAATATAATATAATTTTGGCCGCTAGTGTATGTACGAAATAAAAATTTAGTTTTGAAATTTAAAGTTCGCTATATTTTTTATGTTTCGATGGTTTTTATTGACATTTGTCTGAGAAGAAGTCTGTATTCTCACATTAATTGCGATTTTTATTTATTGTTATTTTATATTTTAACAATATTGTACTTTTTATTTGTTTAATTTGAAAAGTAACAGTCAAAATATAAACTGAAATATTTAAATTAAAAGGTAAATTTTAGGATAGAGCATTAATCACTGGTAGCTAAAAATATAACTATTATGATAACCCCTTTGTAATCGAAAGAAAATATCTGTTTTTCGTTATGTGCCTGTGAATTTTAAATATTTTGGAAATAACTAAAATTTCAAAGTCACATTGAATTTTTATCACCGGTATCATTCTAAATGAAATATAGTCCTTTTTTTAACAAAGCTAAAATATTTGATTCGGTTTCAGATTAAAATTAAAATCTTAACTTTGGAAATATCGATAAAATCATATACTGTTTCGTTTTTAAAATATTGTTCGGTCATATAAAGTTCTAAATATTTCCACTGAATAAAATTTTACATCGTTAGATCAAAATTATTTCAATTACGAAGATAATATTTAAGTTTATTAATTGTTTTTGTGTGTATAATTTAATACCCTAAAATCATTAATTATTACATAAAACAATACATAATTGTTTCTGATATATAGAATAAGAATATTTTTTTTGTTTTCTCTTAACCATATATATGTTATAGAAAGTATTGTTTCTGGGTCAAATTTTCGAAATTAAGTTTTTGTTATATTTACACGTTTTAACGTCCCCCAATCAGAAAATCACGTTTCTAGCGGTTGGTCTATGTGTTTGTGTGTGTCTGTCTGTTATCAGCATATATGAAGAACAAATAGTACCAGAAAATCCAAACGGCGTATTCTACGTAGGGGTTTCAGAAAGTAAGATAACAAGAGCTCTGATTGGTATAGAAATTATTTGTATAAATAAAAATCCCTCTGAAGATAATGAAGACGATCACAGGAATGAAATACACAGGTAGGTGGAGCTGATTGTCCAGTAACATGACTAAATCTTCATTAGAAGATGGCTGCGTTGACGGAAACATGGTCCGCGACTGAAATAAGAAGTGTGATAAGGTTTTTGAGTTTAAAGACAAATTCTCCAGCTGAAATTCATTGGAAATTGGTAGAAGTGTACGGTACAAGTGTTATGTCCCGAAAAAAAGTGTGGTTTTGGTACACGAAATTTGACAAAGGCAGAACAGATGTGTGAGTTGAAGAAAGAGCAGGGCAACCAAGCACATCCACCGTAGATGGCAATGTTTGCCGTGCCGAAACTTTGATTCAAGGTGATCGTCGAATTATTTAGAGTAAAATTGCACAAGAATTCGATATCTCCATAGGAAGTGCGCATAATATTGTGCATGAGCAATTCGGCGATCGGAAGACATGTGCTCTTTGGGTATCGAGACAACTCACAGATGAGCAGAAACCACCCTCTTCACAGACCCGACCTCTCACTAAGTTATTTCCATCGCTCAATTGCTCATTTCCATTGCTCTTCGGACCTTTAAAGGAACACTTGGGAGGTCAGCATGTCAGAGCTGACGCTGAGGTTCAGCAAGCCGTCTTGACGTGGTTCCACAATCTTGACACTGATTTCATCGATGGCGGTTTCGATGGTTTGGTGGTGCCGATGGAACAAATGCCTCAATAAGAATGGTGATTATGTAGAGAAGTAATATATACCTGTGCCTTCCTACATTGTATATATATATATATATATATTTCCTGAATAAATGTTTATTTTGAATGGGTTTGATACGTTACTTTCCGAAATCCCCTCGTAGATGTGTGTCATATAGGAATGCTACACTAAAATTTTGTCTAGATCAAGCAAATGGTTCCTGTAGGGACATCTACGAAAATTCAAATACATTGTGTCTATGGGGAAATTTCTGTGAAGCAGAAATTTCCCCATAGTAACATCTTTAAGCCAGTTCCCCCCAGTAACATCTTTAAGCTGACTTAAACAAACGGAACGAATAAAATTTTTTATATGCATAAAATCATGTTTTGTATAAATTGTGATATGGTTTTGTATAAATTGTGATATGGGCTATCCAAAATATTTGGATATATGGGGAGTATACTTAGAAATTGCAGAAATTGCTATTATTTTGTGTTCGATTTTTTCAAGAAAGGTTAAATTTAAGTACGCAATATTGTTTTTAGAATAATATCACGTTGTAAGGCTTCTTCTTTACGAAAGTCCAATTTTTAGTGGTTGATCTGTATGTATACTGGTTATCAACATAACTAAAATATAAATAACTGCAGGGAATTCAAATTTGGTATTCGGAAGTTCGCATTAATTTGCCATTTAAAAATTGGATTAAGACTGGCCAGTTTAAAGGCAAGTTAGTAACACCCTTGATTTTTTAAAACATAATTGTACTCACTAGAATTGAAAGGGGGTTGAGAAGGGCTTCAGCTCCCCGTAAACAGAGTTATATATAAAATAAAACTGCTTCTAAACCTATTTTAGATCATTTTTAGAGGGTATGGAACTTTATTATCGTACCTTATTGATCTTAAGACTTAAGGGCCCTCTTCACTCACCGCCGCCGGAAGCCGAAGCTAATGTTATTCCATGAGAAAATTTTCTTTACAAATAACTTATTAACTAATACATATTTTTAAATTCTGTTTTCATATTCTGAAAATTCCCAGCTGTTAAACTTACGGACCTTTTTTAAAAAAATATTATTTTATTTTTTTATATTTTATTTTGAAGCTGCAAAATACGAATTTTCAATATGTGAAATTTTTCCATTTTACAATTTCAAAATAAAAAAAAAAAAAAAAAAAAACACATTTTTAAAAAAGGTCCGTCAGTTTCACAGTTGGGAAATTTCTGAATGTGAAAACAGAATTTAAAATTATGTATTAGTTAATAAGTTATTTGTAAAGAAAATTTCCCCATAGAATAACATCGGCTCGGGCTTCCGGCGACGGTAAGTGAAGAGGGCCGTTAATTATGCAATCTATTATTATAGTATTGAAAAGCAGGGTGAGAGAAAATCGTGTGAGTGACAAACCAGATTATTATTATTATTATTTTTATTATTATTATATTATTATATTTATTTATTTATATATTTTTTACAAGTAAATTTATAAAAATAAATACTTGACAAAATTTACTGAAAATAATTTTGAATAAAGAATCATTAAAAAAGAAACAAATAAAACAATTATATGTAGAATAAATAGCGACTTTTTATATGAATCAAAAGATTTATAAAGATTTTATATTAGATGAAAGAAATATTTATGGTATTTCATTTTATGATGTATGCATTCACATATTAATAGTTTGATGCTTCTTTTCCTTTTCTTTTTCCCAAATGCATACAAGTAAAACGGCATTTATTTTAAATATGAAAAATATATCACTTTTAAGCCTTGAAACTGAGCTAAAGGTGTTTTTTTCGAAATAACCAAAACATTCATTTATGTCTAAAGATAAAAGTTATATTTATTTTCTAAAAGTACTCCCAGGTTAGAGACTACTTTCAGTTATTCTTGTTTCGACACTCCCAAAATTACGTATGCGTGAAAGTTTTGTCGTAAGCTCTTATACAACGACAGGAAAATAAATATTTTAAAGAAACTGATAAAAATATTTTATTATTTCCCTCCAGACACCGTGTGGAATGATTAAATACTGCCTTGGACGTATTTTAAAAAACGAAAATTTAAAACGAAGAAAGTACTTGAAATATATGAATTTCAAACTGCAAAGTTTATAGGGATTTTTTTCACTGGGTTCCGAACTTGTTTCACTTCTAAAAAATATTTTGCTAACTATTATAAATCAAAGCTTTATCATAAATTCTTTTATATAAAGAGAATTTATGAGAAAAAATATATCTGATACTGATGTGCTATTTAACATTTCTTTATATTGCTAATGCGCATTTATTTAAACTTTTGCCAAATAAGTATAAAAAGTGAATAAAAAAAATATGTATTAGAAAGCAAAAATTGTTCTAGACAGAGTTTTGCATTAAAAATAAGCCGCTTTGCTGTTTTAAACAAATGCAAAAAAGGGTATTATTTAGATTTTGCAAAAAATTCAAAATAATCTCACTACGTGTTAAATTTTATGAATTAGTGCTTATACTCTGTACATAATATTTTTGTTATGCCACATATTCTTAAAATATCATAACTAGCAACCAGTACTTTTTATAGAAATTTTACAAACTTTAATCGCAGTTTTCTGTGATTAAATAAAGTAAAAATTTATATCTTATGAATGTCTTTTATTCACAACAAGTTCCTTCATTTTCCTGAAATTTACACAACGTGATAGCGTTTCATCTATGTTAAAAATATTTTAGCACTCAAATACACATAAAAATGATAATTTAAAATACAGGGTTGCTCAGTGCCACGTTTCAGAGCTTCTAGGAGGTGTAGGGTGCAACCCGAAGATTTAAATCATTTAGAAGTGTCGAGAATGCTCACTTTATACGGTATACACTAATTTCGTAAAAAAAGGGATTCCGTGTAAGTTAATATTCGTTTTAGTATTAACTGTACCTACTCGAACAAAATGAACATGAGTCGAGGATAGTGTTCAAAGTCCCCCCCCCCCACACACACACAAACACACACTTCAATCACACTGCTGACAATTCCGAGGCGCTAGTTGCACGAATCACGGTCATTGCTGGGGAAATTCGATGTAAACCTGGTCTATTCCAGAATATTCGGAATTCTGTGGGCTGGAGGTATGAGGCCTATTTTGAAGTCGATAGACGAATCTTCGAACACTATCTCTAACACATATTCGCTTTATTTGTGTACGTTCGGGATTGATATTAAATTACTTTCTTTTCATTTTGTCTTTTTTATTTCTAATATTTCTATGCACACCTCCGCGTCAGAAAAGTATTTTCGACCTTGCATTGTTATATGATTCCATATCTCCTCCTAGAAGTTCTAAAAAGTGGTTCCTTAGACAACCTGTCTATATAAAAAGATAAGCTAGAGAAAAGGAACTATTTAATACATTTTTCATAATGTATACCCCCCATACAAAATTTGGACGTATACTAAGATTTATTTTTCAATAAATTTTTAGAATTAAAATAATAATAATAATAAAAATAATAATAATAAATGAATGACCGCTTCTTTAGAGACGGGGAATCGTAATATTTATGCACATTACCAAGGTATAATGGTATGGAATATATTTTTATAGAGGTACTTCAAACATTTGAGTACTGCATTATTATTATTTACTGGTTTTATTAAACGTTCAAAATTACCGCAAAAGATAAAGGTGTTGTTAAAGTACATGATAGTATATCATATAAGAAAAATAATTATTTCTTTTTATAAAAGGTTGCAAGGGAACATATAAAATATTTTTAACGCATTATTGCACCTTGCTACCGTAAAGTGGTTCACATCCTTACGAAATTCGTATTATTGTTAAATGCCTTATGATTTCTTGTAAATATTCGTGTATTTGTATGAAGTTTATAAATACGTAAGTTATGAGACTGGTTTAGAAACTACTATTTACGTTTAATCCCCCGATTCTATAGTAAAAGTAGAACGTTCTTCACATAAATTCAATACGAGTACATGAAACATTGCAAATGTTTAAATAATAAATCAATTCTTGATCATCTTTTGCGAAGTCTCATTTACGATAAAGTATTGTTAAATTGTATCAAATTTTCATAATTGAGTTTTTAAAATAACTACGAGTACGGAGATCCCTTATTACAATAATCAAGTTTTTATCTTTGGTATGTATATGTGTCAATGCAATTATCTGTGTGTAAGCCTCTTAACAGCATAATTAAAAAACTAGCATGATGTGGCCACCACATGACTTCTTTCTATGTATTTGTACACAAAATTCGTAAAATACAAATTATTTATTAAATTGTTATTTTCCATTATAAATGCAGACGATTTTTAGCTGACAGAATTATATCACTAAATGCCAAAAGAAAATTAATTTTTTGCAATTATCAGAAAAAGTACGATTTTTTGTTTTGTTTTTCGTCAAAAAATTTATAAAATCGGTAACTTTGCTTTACATTATTCCATATCTATAGTTCAACCATTTGTTTTAAAGGCACTGACTAGATCTTTCGAAAGGTACCCATATTGAAAATTTACCCCCCGCCCCCTTCGCCCCCACGGAGGGAAAGAGATGCTCCCACATGCACAATTTTTTCCCGTAGTTTATTACTACTATTATCAATAATTCATATTAATTTCACAATCACATGTTAAAAATAACTTTCATTATGCACATTTATACGAAGTATACTATACTGCCATGTTAAAAATTTAGAAAAAATGCGATGACAGTGCCACCTGTTGGGTGATTGATCCCCAAATCTAATCAGCACCAGTTTATGTCAGGGCAAATTACCAAGTTTGGGTAAGTTTCGTTCGTTGGTTCGTAAGCATCTACAAAATTTGTGATTCCCACACACAGACAGAAAGACTCACAGACAAACAGGCATTTTCTAAAAATAGTCGAATCGTATTCAGGTCATCCCAAAGCGTGTAAATCCATCGAAAACTGGAGTTCGAAAATTTTCACAAATCCAGTACTTTCTAGAAAGTATTGAAGGAAGTAATAAGTATCAGCAGGAAGATCAAACCCAGTATGCCAAATATATATCAGAAGGCTGGAAAACATTTCATTGAAACTAGAAATATATACAGGGAAATAAACAGTTTTAAAATGCATTTACTCTATGGACGAAACTTCTGGTATTTTACGGTACACTAAACAAAAGAAATTAGCATGAAATTTTTTTTTACAGAAGAATGCTTTACGTATATGATATCAGAAGCATTTATTATTCTTTCACAGGACCACAAAACATAATTCGATTATATCAGTGTTGTGGTTGAAAAAAGTTCGAATAGGAAACATCTAATTAGTTTTAATTATTAAGTTTGAGAGTAGACTTTTATTTAAAAATTCATATATTTTTTTTAAATATATAAAATACTTTATAATTATTAAACACTTTAAAATGTCAAAACACTATTTAAAGAATAAACATTATAAGGTAATTTTTACAACCTTTGCTTCAGGTATAAATAATTTCTTACAATAGACTGAAAAAAAAAAATGTGTTTATGTTTCATGTTAATTTAATTTTAGCTTTTTAAGAATCAGAAAACCTGAACATTTTTAATAATTATTTTCTCGTTCATGGTAATGTGCATAAATTATAAAGTTTGTAAATGGCTAATAACTATGAATAAAACTAACCAAGCAAAAAAATTTTTGTATGACTTATATTCCTTTCTTTTTACTTTTTTTTTTTTTTACTCAATCTTGTTTTCGTTCATACAAAGGTTTTAAAAATTAAAATATCTACATTTTTAAAATAGTTTCTCGACTAATAATAGATCTAATAATTAAGTTAATTAGAAGAAAAACACATCCTTAATGTCAACTGTCATGTATTTTTTTATTATTCAGTACTACACATAAAAGAATGTTTTTAACTGTCTTTTACATCTTAAGATAGACCTGCTAACTATGCTAGTTTGTCCGTAATGGTATTAAGTCCCGTCTTTTTTTCACACCAGAATAGTTGTAGAACAATAATCTTCTTATTTAATCATTAGAACATATTGTCGAATATTACTCTGCAACTATTCTGGTGGGGAAAAAAGGCGGGGCCTAATACCATTACGGATAAACTAGCATAGTTAGCAGGTCTATTAAGAGAACGCAACGCATTTTGCCTATTTTCGGAACGATAACTGTCTGTTTGTGTGTGCGTGACAAAATTTTGATTCAACTCCAAATGAAGAACTAAATCACGGACTTTCATATATATATATATATATATATATATATAGTTGTACCATCCCATTTTAGAAATTTTTAGAATTTCAGCACAGAAAAAAAAAATCAAGTTGAATTCTATGTTAAACATTAAGTGGCACTGTCATAGTCAATGATGTATAAGAATGTTTTAATGTTACTAGTTTAAAAATGTCTGTTTCTTTGTGTGTAAGCGATAAAAATTTTGTGAGTATTGTATCTCAGGATCTAACGCACAGAATTTCGTATAAGTTTATATATAGCTGCACGTTGACATAAATTAGTGCCAATCAAGTTTTGGTGAATATAGCCCAAAATGTGGAATTTCCATCTCGTTCTATCTAAGCATTTAATATGGGAGTATAGCATGAAATTTCATATAAATATACATAATAGAGTTAATTTGAAACGACCAATAAGAAATTTAAAAATTTATTTATAATAGTCAAAATCAATGGAGATAATTTTTTTTGTATATGTAAGGGCACCATTTTAACCTCCCTGTGTAATGAAGTCTTGGAAATATAAATTTTAATAATAACCATTTTTCAAAAGATATCGTCAGTATCTTAAAAACGAATGGTTAAATCATATACCTGTAATAATTTGAAACAAGTATATTCATTTTTTTTTATTCATTTTTAAAAAGTAAATAAATAAATATATAGATAGTCCTTTTAAAAAATGTAATAATAATAATAATAAATAAAATATATGTATTTTTTTTTTTCCAGATGCTGTCTGTAAGAAATAAAATTGATTTTTTTCAAAATTTTCCAAGCAATATGTATGATAATGCACGTTTATAAAAAAAAACCATGTCTGCCATATTAAAAATATCTTGAATTTCGAATAACTTACGAGTTTTAAAGTAGAATGTGCAAGTTTAATATTGCTTTGGCCAATATTCATATATGATATTTTAAAACTGGTTCGACTTATTTAAAATAATTTTTTCTAGTTTTTTGCTTACAGCCTACAGGAACTAACAAAGCAACAAGTTAAGAAACAAACTAAAGGATCTACAGATGGACATTATATTAGTTTTGAGAATTTTGAATTCATCACGCTTCAAAACGTGTAAAAACGTATATATATATATATATATATATATATAAACAAGGTTGGTAATGTTCACGAATATAAAAGTTTAACATACGTATAGTGTGATGTGGATTTAAAAGAAAAATATGAATGTTTATTAATTATGAACAGGGCATATTATTGCTTAATAGGATTTTTATATCTTAATGCAGCAATAAAAAGATGCATTCCATTTTGTAAAAACATTTTAACTAAAAATAACCCGTAACTTGCCAACAACTACTATACATGAAAAAAATATTATATGTTTCAAAAATAATAATTCAGATACCTCGATTATTTCTTATTAAGAATTAAAAATTTCCGATACTCCTGGTTTAAAAAGTTAAGGCGTTTTGCAAGTTACCAGAATCTACGGCTTGCTGAAACCAAACAAGCGAACATTAATAGTCACATAGAAATATATAAATAAATATGAATTAATCTGGAGAATAATTTTGTGATGACATATCTGTTACTCCCTAATAAGAATTTAAAATTTTACGATCCCTCATTAATAATAGGACAGAGACAATATCTTGAAAATACAGCAAAGTTTTAGTTTAAATAAATATTTTGCTTTTCTGACAGAATTATTACAAGAATTAACTATTAAACCATTTGGAACTAAAATGACATATGACTTTTCTGGACTATTGAAGCCTAATTGACTGTTTAGCCTAAGGATACTTAACTTTAAAGGAGTAAAATTTGCTGTTAGAAAGTCATGAATATTACTACAAATCAAATTTGTTTCAGAATATCATCTCGTTAAAACCACACGAATATATGTTAAGCTTAGTGATTTTTAATAAATATTATTTTGTACATAGATTTTATATTCATTCAGTCTCTTTTAATGATAAGCTTTATATATATGTATATATAATGAAGAATGAAATACATTTGTCTATATGTTAATTTTTTAATTGAAATTTCGAATAATAACGGTCCACTTGGAAATGTAACAATGAAACGTAGAAATTTCCCAAACACTCCTAGACTCGAATTTTAAAACATCAAAACATAAATTATTCTTCCTTAATTTTTTAAAAAAATACTTTACATTTTATACGAAAATGACATTACATTTAATTCCAATTAAAACTTTGCATTGTTTGTTCAATCATATTGCACAAAAGAGTTTATTTATTTATTTATTTATTTTGTAATATATATTTCTAATATAATTACTTTTTTCTTACGTAAAGAATTTTTTTTACAAAAGATATTACTCATTAACTACAACAACAATAATAATAATAATCGCAATCCCATATAAATAAACACAATCCCGTGCATTTTCTCAGATGCTGTCTATAAGGCATAAAATTGATTTTCTTTCTACTTTTTCCAAGTGATATTTATAACAATGCAAGTTTATTCAAAATTGTGTATGCCATGTTAAAAAACTGGCTTTTTATCATTTTAGAACGTCCTTTTTTAAGAATTAAATTAACTAATACCTTTGTGACCCTAATGTAGTTATCCAATTTAACAAACTAAAAGCTAACCTTACTAACTTTACCAAATACCCGTCGAAAAATTTGAACCAGCCCTTACACAAGTACAATTCATTTCTTTATCAGCAGCTTAAATTTTTACTTCTAATATCTTCATCTTTGATCTATTCATCTTTCTTTTTCAGCAAACAACAATATTCAAAAATTGCAGACATCAAAACAATCAATGTTATCGAGAAAAAATTCGTATTTTCTTTTAATTTCTATAGAAATGAAATAGTTCAGTATAATCGGATACTTCAGTATCAGTACATGAAGTATTCATTATTAAGTTTATGCAATATAATATGATACTTTAGTAGATGCAACCATAGGATGGTAAAACAATAGCCTCGTAAACTAGATGCATGTCGCGTGGCTCAGAAACTTTGCAACAGGGTAAGCGGTAGACAGCGCCACCTGGTACAGATTGCGCGACTTTTTTATTGAATAGTCACCAAAATTTTTTAAAAGTGGGATATGATATACATAAAAGGTGAATAGAATAGAAGAAACGTCGATTATGTATATCATATATCACTTCTTAAAATTATTCGTGACAGTTGAATAAAAAAGTCCTGCAATCTGTACCAGGTGGCGCTGTCTACCGCTTCAACTGTTGCCAAGTTTCCCAGCCATGCGACCGGCATCTAGTTTAGGAGGCTATGGTAAAACCTTCATTATATTGAAATACGGCTTCAGTTTACAGTAAGATTGCACATACAACCTAAAAACACCTTATGAAAATTCGATTTTTATAGTTGCTAAATAAATAAATAAATAAATTTTCAAAAATGAGCTTGTTGTCATGATTTCATTGAAATCAATTAAACTTTTAAAGCTTAAAATGAATATCAAGTTACTTATTAAAAGGCATAATCTCTTCAAAAATTGATATTTTAAAATTTGGTGGGATAAAAGGAAGATATAATTGTTGCAAAATCCATATCAATCAGAGCAAAATTTAATTCCCATGTGTGTCACTTTCAAAATTTAGATTCTTCTTAAGAAAGTGTTTTCATAAATTTTAAATTTGAGAAGGATAAATTTGAAGATAATGATAATATCGAATTCAATAGAAATTATAAAATATTTGGGTTATATTTAAAATGTTATTTACGCAATACTCTTATCGTTAAATGTACTGTACGCAAATTTTTATCGTTAAAGATGATTTTATTTATCTATTTATTTTTAATTTTTCAATAAGGATAGAAAGATATAGACATGCTCGTCTAAAATGTTAACTTTTATTTATTTCAATAAAACTAACAAGGAAACATTCAAAAGGCGTCGTCTTCAAAAAATATTGAAAAGAATAAATGTGATTCTACTCTTCCTAAAACACCAGAAAGTGAAAAAATTATCGGCTGAAATGAATTACAGCGATCACAAAAAATTATCAAAAGTAAGCATATTTGGCGATTTCACATTGTTAGGCGATATATTTTGAGTACTTGGCGGAAAAACAAAACACGGTTCTGTTCGTACACGGCAATCTCGTTGCTAGCGAACTGAACGCCTTACAGCGCTATATCGCCAATATGCTTAATTTTGATAATTTTTTGTGGTCGCTATAATTCATTTCAGCCGATAATATTTTCACTTCCTGGTGTTTTATGAAGAGTAGAATCACATATATTTTTTTTCAATAGTTTTTGAAGATGACACCTCTTGAATGTTTCCTTGTAAGTTTCTACTACTTAAAAGTGAAATGCACATGTGCTTCTAAATGAAATTAGTCTTAGAATAATCCATGTGGAACATAAAACATCACGGAGTCTCTGTCTTATCTACAGCTGTTTCCAAGTTATGGCTGATATAAAAAATTGGTATATATATATTTTTTCCTCGAAGAAAAAAAAGTTCTTTTGAGTTCTTTGATGTAAAGTAAATCGCTTCTAGATAGATTTTTTCTCTTTACGAATGGATTTTACTTAAACAATGACAATGACAGATACGAAACTGTAACATATCCTGATAGGTGAAAATGGTGACTCATTAACAGAATCTTCTGAAAAAAAAAAAAAAAAAAAAAGGCTAGCAGCAAACGATTACTCGCTTCTGGAAGCTTCAGCGCCATAATTATTTTACTGGAGTGAAATGGTTTAGATGATAGTAATTTTTATGCAAAATGCTAATCACTTAAATTTAAAAAACTTCGCCTTGCCTCACAAGTATTCAGGAACTCATACTTGTATAATCTTTCATTCGATAGAGGGCATATTCATCAAAGGCGTAGGAGTGGGATCATGTCTCTTTCGTATGAACGAGACTCTCCAAGACATTAGTGAATTGCACCAAAAACAAATTAAAAACTGAAATAAAATTTGCCGAAACTCGAGACTAATTCATAAAATTAAATATGTACATATGCCAGAATAAGAATCAACTTAGTTAATTTTTATAGTGTAGGAAAGCACGTGGAAGTTATAGCTGCCCTAAAAATTTACACTGTTATTTGAAAAAATATATTTTAATAGTTCAATAAGAATATTTAACGAAAATTCTTAAACTGAATAAACATGCATTTTTATTCATATTTCTAAACTATGATGTCTAATTCTAATTTCTAAGAGTAATAAATAACTATCGGAACAAAATGCAAGTTTTTTTTATTTGTCAGCTAAGATTTTTTTTTTCACATTTGCTACCATGTACTGAGATAGTTGATGATTCAGCCATGATTCAAAATTAAGATATACGTCCCTGTTTAATAGTAGTAACTAATTTGCAGACAAAGTAATTTTTCTTCGATTCATCGTATATCTACTTTGCAGAACACTAATTTCAGTGATTTAATTCAAATGAAAGGATGAATAACTCCTTAAATAGTACACTTATATAATTCATTGTATTATCATTTAAAAGCTGCTCTAATGTGCATGTTGTTGGTACATTTGAATAATAGTAGATAGGTGATCGTTTGAGGACATCCCAGTTACAAAATCTGACGACAATTCAATTTTGAATTTTATCAGTGTTTCAACGCCTCTAGCTCAAAAATAATTTTGTATATTTTAATGTAAATGGTGACACCTTAAAGTATATTTTCCATCATTTCTTAATATGTGTTTACTTTTCTTGAAAATCTAAGAGCAATTTTTCTGGGATGGGGGGTATGCATCTTTTTCTTTTCTGTTATTTATAACTCGAAAGAAGCTGGAGATATGGCAGTGTTGCTATGGTGTTTTATACTACACTTGGGTTCTTATATAACTCCCTTCAACTTTACAGGTTAGATACAATTTATCTTGTATAATAAGTTATGTATAACAATTAATTTTTTATTGGATTTCATTGAACCCTAATATACAAGTAAATTTATACAAAAGTGGATCATGTATACTCTTTTTATTTTTAGAATGAAAGGAAAATAAAATTTGAAAATTAACTAATTAGTTTAATGTGTATAACAAACTTCTGTGTATTGGTATCTAATAAATGTAAAACATTTCTTCATATTAGAAAGCCGTTAAAATTCCTTCTTAACAGACAATTAGAAATCTTGAAAATATATTTTACAAGTAGGAAATAGGAAATATAGTTAAGATAAATAACTGTCATAAAAGTTTAATATTTTAACCCTTTCAGTCGCAGCGTTCCCGCTGATGGAACACCTAATTTTAATTCTCAAGTGCAAAAACTCATCCCGAAAATTTTTTAGCAAAAATCTACATTTATAACATAGCAGAAAAGGCCCTTTTTTTAACTTGAAAATTTAAAATTTCTTATATTTTAATTATGTTCGTAAATTCCGGTGGCAGTATAATTTAAATGATCCGAATTACCTTGCACCGCAAAGGGTTAAAATACTCCGGAATAAATTGAAATGTTGGGATCTATGCAACTTTTACGAGTTTTTGTTGTCGATAATGTTCACTTATAAAGTGATTTATTTATTAAATTAAATATTATTTGAATTCAATAAGGTTTACTTACGGAAGTTTCAAACCGTAAATTTCTCTAAAAGGAACAATGCTAATTTTTTATTTTTTTAAATATTTATGATCAGCTATGTGTCTAAAAGCCATTTTTAAAATTAGTTTAGTAATTTTTAAAATAAATTAAGTAGTGAACCTTAAAGGGTTAAAGCAAAACTTTAATTTAGAATATTTTTAAATCACTATATATTACTAAATGGAGTATATATTTTATATGTTATTGAAATCCATATTAATATGCTGCATATATTTTCTTCCGAATATTTCACTATAATATCGTACAATAAATCCTAGCATAATTTCTCGCAACAAAATGTTCAAATTAAAATTCCCAGCAGCAGACGCCATTAAATGTCATCAAGGAAATGTTTCGACGTGTCCATATCACAAGCCCTTTCCCTATATGATTGAATGGGAAGGATGCGGTCGGAATTAAAACAGAGACGGGGATAATAAACCACCCGTAACTCTACTGAATTTTAATGCCCATGTGTTTTATCTGAATAAACCTGGTTAACTGCGATCCACGCTGTTTAAGCAGTGTAATATCAATGGTTCATTAAGCTGCGTTAGGTTAAAGAGATACGGGTAAATAGTGAAGCACGGGTGTAATATTGGCATGTTCGTGCAGCTTTTAGTGATATCGGTCTTTAACCTCGGAGTATTCACAGCTATACTTTAGTAACAAATTGGGTAATATTTGTTTCAGAGTTTGTAGATGAATATTAAAGTAATTAATTTTCATAATTAAGGGAGCCAAAACTATGGTATTGCAAATTTTATTTAGGTTACATTTAAATGAAAACTTTTCAGAAACTAACTTTGATTAACATATTAAACATTTTATCTCTCTTTCTCTCTCTCTCTCTCTCTTTTTTTTTAATATTTTTCTATTTTATTTCCTGAAATTAATAATAATAATAAAAAAATGCGTAAAAATTTCTTTTAATGACATTTTTAAAGGTTGTTAGTTATAGTTAAATAAAGTAGCTTACAGTTCAAGGTTCAGTGATAGGTATAAGAATGAAAACTTTGGTGTCAAAGTTCACAAACTCATTTTTGGGTTCAATTCCGGATATCAGCGGGACTGCAAAAATTTCCCTGAGATTTTGTTACACAGAATAATAATAACCAAAAAAAAAAAAAAAATCTTAGCAAATTATCATCACAACCCTTCTCTTAAATTCGTTCAATTAAAATAATATGAGCTATTCACAACTGTCACGTGTATTTGATTAGTTTATTCATTTAAACATTTTTTCCAACTGAAAAATAAAATATAATAAAAATAAAAAATTCCGAAAATTTAGATTTTTTTTAAATTATAGAAAAAAGAAATAACATATTTTTAAAGATCTGCTATTTTTTAATTTGATATATAATACATTAAGCAAATTTAAAGGGAAAATATTCAGAATTACTAAGATTTTTATTAATGTAAAGACATACTTTTATATATCATTCCATATATTTCTAGGAGTCAATTAATTGTATTTTAAATTATATTTTGTAACATTAACTTATATAAAATGTTTTGGTGTTCAGTTAAATTCTTACAATATTTAAAAGCTTCTAAAATTTGTAAATAAATGTTCTTTTAACGTTTCAAAAATTATTTTTAACATAATTTGCAAAATTTTTCTTGTATAAAAGACTAATTTTCAATTCTATTCAGTTATTAAATACTTCTTCCAGAAATGCATTTTTTAATTGCGTGTGAGAAAATCCTTTCCTACCTTTCATCAATGATCTAGGGCTAATTTGCATCACCTGTCTTTTATCTAAAAATATCTCAAAATTTTGTTACGTAACGTCTTCCGTTTTTTTCCTATTTATTTTCCAATCTAATACACTTAAACAGACTTCGCATATTTTTATTTTATTTTATTTTTTTATTTTCCACAGACGTTTTAAAATAAATAAGCCTCCTACTTTTTTTTTTTTTTAAGTAGAGTTTTTAATTATATTTGAATGATTTTTCCCTTGGAACTTGTTAGGAATCTTTAAAAGAACTTTTTTTGCTTTCTTTATGAAAACTAAACTTTTAAGGTTCCAGAGTTTTTTTTTTTTTTTTTTTTTTTTTTTTTTCATTTTTTAGCAAGGAGTAAGTAAGACGAGCTATTCTGTTTTACTCATACGCTTATTTTAAATTAAAATGTATACTGACTTGAAGAAATAATGAATACAAATATGTTTCCAATACTTCGCCATTATATGATTTCTTTTTAAATATGTGGCAGGTAAATGACCTCATATATATTTTAAAACTACACATTAAATTGATGCATTAATTTTTGAAATATTTCTCAAGCAAATAAGTTCTTTATTGCATAATATACAGGGAAACCTTATTCGTTGGACATAAGCAAGCTATATAAAAAAAAAAAAAATCAAATAAAGTAGGAAAGAAAATTATGTTAATAAAAAATCAGACCGTGAATTAAAAAAAAAAAAAAAGTTATGTTTTTAAAATGTGTATACTACCCTTTTATGCAAATTTGATCAGTTAAATATATTTTATTTTCCGTCCAACAAGACATTGAACTGTATTTAAAAAGAAAAAAAAAGAATTATGTGGCATAAAAAACAGTCGAAATTTGTTCAGATAGATATATAAACACTTAAAACGTGTACTGAAAAAGAAAGAAAAAAAGATTGTACGTAATTTAAGCACTTAAAAATTAAGTTGTATGATTGTACGTAATTTAAGCAATTCAAAATTATGTTATATGCACCTAACATCTAAATCTGCAATAATCAGAACTTTTATTTAATATTTTAAATTGTCCCCTGGTCTATTCTCGGTAAGATCATGATTCATATCATAGGACAGTTTTTTAAAGAATTCTAAACATTTACATTTTTACGTTCAAAGCGAAGACCATTTTTTAAAAAATTCTCTTTTTTGAACCGCTCGTATTTCAGTTTATTATCATTATCATCATAGCATCATGTACAAAATAACAATAATACAAGTATTTATTATTATTATTATTATTATTTTTTTTTTTTTTTTTTTTTTTTTTTTATATGGAGAATATAAAGATTTTGACATTTCCATAAAAAATAGCAATAAAAATATTTCTTAGCGCCAACTTCCCTTTAACCAAACTTCACCCCTCTAAACGGCCATTTCACAGTCGTCCCTGCCAACCTGTAATCGAACCCATATTTTTGTTTGTAAGAGTAAAAATTTTATGAGCAAATAAATAGAGATTAAAATTATGCAATGAGTAATATCGAGACGGATACTCCATATATATTTTTATTTTTATTTTTTTAATCTTTCCAAAATATATACATGTTTTATCTTTTTTATACAAAAGTTTGCTTTACTTTTTTAATATTGAGAAATAGCTATTTTAGGAGATAGTTTAATTTTAGTTAATTTATTAAGAAAATGACATAGGATTTCTTATGATAGGTTTTTCGTCTGCATTAATACCACCAGACTAATTTTAATCTTTAAAATATGTATTTACCTGAATATTTTTTAGTACGATATAGGACTATTTCTTTCAATCTGCGAATCTGCGTTGTCTTCATTTGTTGTGTTCGACTTTAAATATGCCAGGATACATGCCAATATTCAATTTTCCCATTTAATTTTTTAAACTATCTTAAAAATTATATCAAATCTCTAAAACCTTTTATATATTTCATATCCACCTGGTAAACGAGAAATTCTTCCCTGAATGTATGTAGCAACAGTCGGTAACAAAAGTATCCGAACACTAGTAAAAATTCCTATGTAAAAAAAAGTAGAGTTAATACTGTTTTGTTAAATAAATCCTTGTCGAACCATGTCCTTAGTCAGCCTAAAAACATGATTCGACAAGGATTTATTTAAAAAAACAGTATTAAGTCTACTTTGAACCAACTGCTGATTTCGGTATCCGAGACCATTATTATTCATAAAGTAGATGGATTCTGAATATTTGTTGGTGATATCTTCTAAATGTGTATTGATGATGGCTTCTAGGTATTTGTTGGCGATATCTTCTGAATAAGTGTTGATTATGTCTTCTGAAAATTTCTTGGCTATTTCTTCTGCATATGTATTAATTATGGCTTCTGAATATTTGTTGGCCATGGCTATATCTTTTGGATGTAACAAACAAATATTCGAAATTTAAAATTTGCTGACGAAATAGCTCGGCCATTTCTTGCAAAAATGTTTAGATACGCATTTTCGATATTTAATTGTTCGCCAAAATGACAACAAAATATAAAAACTACCAAAGAGCTCCTATAGTAATTTTAAGAAATGAATGTAATAACCAATGCTATGAAATGAAATACAGTTGCTTCATGCCTTTATACGGAATAATAAATTAAAATAAATCCTGTTGTACGAAATTAAATTCTATTAAAAAGAATGAAATATATTTTTTTTATCTGTTCTTTCTTTCTTTTCTTTTCTTTTTTTCAATGTTATCACATGCCTCATGAAAAAAAAAAAAAAAAAAAAAAAAACTGTTGATAAATTCGAAAATACTTCAATTGTTTTAAAAATTATGAATGTTTGGTTCGAATTTGTATTTAATTAACATAGAATTAGTTAAATCTATTAATGTGGTAAATGATCGTAATAAATCATTGAATCAAAATAAAAATGTGAGTAAAATCCTGCATAGGTTAGGTTTTTTTTTTTTTTGAGAGGAACTGAAAATCTTTTCATTCTATATCTCTCATAACTTTTTGAATTTACACGATATTTTTGGCTTTCATATAAGTAGCTCAGTACTTTTATCTATTAAATTATATAATTTTCTTTTAAGCTTGCGCATGAGTAGTTAAAATTTATTTAGTGAAAATACTCAGATTTCGTACGATATTTAACATTTTTTGCATTTTGATTGCAGTTCTCTGTGTCTAATGTAGTATGGCAATTTTCCTTGCGCTTGGTCTAATACCATACGTGTTATAATAAGAAAAGTGGAAAATTGAAACCGTTATATCTCTATGAACATATGTGGTAGCCTCATAAAATGTTATGCAGATAATTAGAAGAATCATTTTAATGACATCATGCAGCCAATACGTATTTCAAGCATTATTTTTTACAGGGTGATCCAAAGCATTTTGATTTTCTTTTAGTTTTTTTACTAGTCCTCTTTTCCACTTCAAGATAAAACTTTTGCTGGAATATAAGAGGAATAACATGTTCTTTATACTCCTAAATTTTTAAGATAATTCTTGTGCGATATTTCTAGATATTTGACAGAGCGTCTAAATTCCAAATTGTCGAAAAGGTACTTATTGGTAGATAGTGTATATAAATTTTCAATTCATTCAAATAAGACATTTAAATACTATTGCATTTTAAGTAATTTGACACCATTGACTATAAGGATAACGAATTTTTCTTTTTCTTTTTTTTTTTTTTTTTTTTTTTTTCGTAAAAAAAAAGAAAGAAAGAAAACCTAAAAATATTCACCAAAATCCATACAGTTCGTGCGACGGTAACTTATAACAGGTATATAAACTTTCAGCCCAGTTGAGTAAGATCTTTAAACGCTATCTCACTTTAAATAATTTGAGCCCATAGGTCAGAATCATAAAAAATCTTCTTTGTGTCCACGTAATATATATATATATATATATATATATAATTCACCAATATTAATAGGGTTTTTTACTTTAACCTATTGCATATGTACAGCTGTAACATTTAGCTTAGTCGATGAAATCGTTCGATTGTTATAATTTCACTTAAAGCATAACACACACACACATGCATGCTTAAATAGCTATAATGATCTCAGAAGATCTCAAAACGCATAAGTACACCAAAATCACAAAGTCGATTTTTTTTTCATGATTAAAATATTTTCCTTACACTTCTATGTTCGGAAAGCAGGGTGTAAAATTATTTAACCAAATCGGTATATGTATATAAATAAATAGAGTTTTAAAAATATATATACCGATTATATAAGTATATATATGTTATATGCTTATTCTGATTTATTTTATAAACAATCATTAATAACATGCAGTTATATATGTTTAAGGTGAAACTTTTATCAAATTTTGATTTACTTAGCAATAGAAAATAAAAATCTCTTTTAATAAAATATCAGTTAATTATATGAAGCTAATACCTATTTCTTTAATAATTAGTAAATTTACTTTAAATTTTAAATATATTCCTTCACCAATTTATTTTGCTAAATTTCCAAATTACAAGCATCGATCAATCACTAAAACTTGTCAAGGCCATAGTTTCTGTACATGTTAAATCTAATATTCACTTTAAATATTTATGAGTTGTGAATAGATCTAAACTAAGATTTCTATTAATATTAATGCATGTTTATGATTCAAAATTTAAAACTATGTCCATATTTTAAGTAACTCTCGTAAGTTCAATCACATAATATCAGATATCTATTTATTCCTTAATAAATTATAAATTTGATAGATGCAAATTGTTTTTTACGACTATGAGGACTATTAGATTCAATCTGGATAAAAACGTCGTCGCCAGTTTTTGTAGACCAGTTTGTGCGGAACACAAAAAAAGGGGAAAATAAATTACAAATATCAATCCTATCGTTACAGATTCAGTACCAAATGAAAAGGGCGATTTTTTCTGAATCCAGGGGTGCAATAGATATTTTACACGACAATTAGATATTTTATAGTTAACTAAAGAAGGAAATTTAGGTGGAAGCACTTCATTTTAATTAATTTCAGTTATTTTAAACAGTACGTGTCCAAGTTGTCTGCTCAAAAAATGAGATAAATAAATAAAAAATAAAATAAAAATCTTACAGATTGAAATTAACACTCCTTCGTACAAAGCTAAATTCTGTCTTTGACAGATTTTATTTGTGTATATATATATATATATATATATATATATAAGACATGTATACATGTATATATCTATACTGATAAGTATAAAGGATTTAAGTCCGTATTCTTGATTTTTCAGGAGACGAAAAATAAAGTTAAACTAACTAAAATCTAATCAGAAGAATCGATTAGGAAAAAGGGATTATGTTGACTTATAACCTTCATACCATTAAGTGATTGTCAACCTTCATTTAATAAAGGGAAAAAATTGAATTAAATATTTTATACCAAACATGAACGCTAAATTTCTGATTTGAATCTTTTTTTACCAATGGATTTTCTCAGAGACTAAATGACACAGACTTAATTCCTTTATACCAATCGATAGAGAATTTTTTACTGAGTCTGACTATGTACTTAACTCAAAATCATCATTTTTGAACTTAAATCCTTTCTACTTATCAGTACAGATATATTACAGGGAAATAGCTGATTATATCTTGCAATCCCGAAGGAGAAATTCTTGTATTTGTTGAATTTTTTAAGGCGCAATTTTATAATTATATATATATATATATATATATATATGTTATTTTTACATAAATATCACGTAAGATAATTAAAAATTTTCATTCTATTGCAACATAAAAAATGTTTACATTGTAAACATATTTAGTTAAAATTCCGTCTCTAGAACCAGTTGATAACTGTTGCAAAAGTGTATTCCTAATTTTCTGTAAAATGTTACTAATTTGATTACTTCACTTATCATCATTATGAGAAGCCCATTGACACCGTTTTAGCTTCTCGACATTCAAGTTGTTTCCCTAAAATGCGCTTCACTACTTATAAATTGAAACATGTAGTTTATCTGTACTCTCTATTACAAGTTCTACGATCATGTAATTTCATTAAGGAAACAGCTGAAAAGAACATTACTAAAATATCTAGGAAAGGTGACCTAAGTATTCAGTAAAATATTTTAAAATCTCGCCTACCCTTTCTAGAATGTAATTTTAAAATAAATGTCATTTATTAAAATTTAAAGTAAAATTGTGTAAACTTAAATTTGATATGAAATGATTATGATACACTTGACATAACTTGATTTATACGAACATCCATTAAATTTTAAATCTATAAATTCACATATGCATTTAAATTTAAGCTTAGCAATATAAAAGATTTTTTTTCCTCAAAAATTCATCTTTTTCCAATTTTAAAAATTTTAACTTTCATATCACAATTCTAAGATTGGTACTGTTAAATTTCTCATTTTTTAAAGAATGGTACTGTTACAGAATTTTGCATATATGTGATATTTTATTTTCAACAATGGCTTTTTCATTTCAACATTTCAATTTTTGATTCCTTTTTTAATTTAGAATTTTCACTTTCTCTTACTCATATATATGGTAAAGAAAGTGTTATTTTTGTTTTCGAAATTGATCTTTTGTTATATTTACACCTTTTGAGGTTCCCTGAATTCAAAAATCATGTTTTTATGGATTGGTCTCTGTGTATATCTGTGTGTGTGTGTCTGTTGATCAGCATATCTCAAGAACAATTTATAGCAGAAAGTTCAAACTTAGTATTCTAAATGTATATGATATAGGGAAGCTACACTAAACTTTTCGTTGAGATCAAGCAACTAGTTCGTGTACAGAGACACCCAAGAAAATTCAAATACATTACGTCTATTGGGGAAATTGCAGGTAAGTGGAGTTTAATATCTATAGACTGCACTAAACCAGATGAAATGTATGTGTGTTTCTGTGTGTGTGTCTGTCTGTTATCAGCATACCTCAAAAACAAATTATAGCAGAAAGTTCAAACTTGGTATTTTAAATGTGTATCATATAGGGATGCTACAGTAAGCTTTTCGTTAAGATCAAAAAAATGGTTCGTGTACAGGGACAATCAAGAGAATTCTAATACATTACGTCTACTGGGGAAATTGCAGGTAAGTAGAGTTTAATATTGCACTAAACCAAATGAAATGAATATATATATTTTTTATGAGCGTAAAAATATGTTGTATGTAGAATGTGGTATGGAAATCAATTAATGTTCGTTTACAGGACTACACAAAAGATGTAGATTGCAGTGCGATAATACATGAAAAATGATGGAAGTGTATTTCAAACTGCTCCGTGTGTAATTAACATAGAATTATATTTATGTACACCATGTGGTGTGTACATAATCTTCAGAAGATATACAGGGCTGCCAATATTTAAACTGTAACATTCTTTTTTATTGTTAGTGGAAGTGCTTTACTATAATATTTTACCATGTCGAGGAAAACTGCTCAAGAATTGAAATTAATTCCTCATCGCCATATGGTTAATACTGTATTTTTAAACTAAATAGTCATTGCTTTTTTTTTTAATATTTACATGTTTTTAGGCTTCCTGAATACAGATATCAAGTTTTTACGCTATGTCTCTGTCTATCACTTACAGTAAATTAAAAACAAGTAATTTTAGGTGTTCCAAAAACTATATTCTGAAGTTAATACGTTTGTTACTAGTAAAGTTTCATCAAGATTGGTAAGTTTCAAGGAATGTTGTGTGTGAAATTTGTGTGGTAACTTTGAATGAACTTATGAATTTAATAACAGATTTAAATTCTATATAAATGTAGGTACAGTAATGAAAAGGGGGGTTGCTCACACAGAATTATTTGTGAAATAAAGCTTTTCCGAAGCCTAATTTGAGTAATTTTAACATAGGTTAACATAACAGTACCCTTTATCCTGCCCTTGAATCTCCAATCTTTATTTATAGTATTAAATTCCACTATAAAAGATAGTCTTGTGAGTGACACACCAAATTTAATACTACAAAATTAGAAAATGACATGTTTTTAAAATTACTTTGGTTCTTTATTCCCAGTCAAACTAAACAAATGTATAGCATGTATCATATAATATTTTAATACTATTACAAATGTACATGCATCTTTTATTTATCTAAAACATTTCAAAAGAAGTTTAAGGGCAGGGGAGGGGGCTTCTGTCACCTCAACTCCCTATTGAATATTGTAGATACATTCATAAAACATTTAAGGTTGTTATTAAAAAAAAAAAAAAAAAAATCAAAATTATTTAGACCATTTTTACTTAAACCCCTCTTTTAAGTTTATTCGGCAAATTCTGAATAGCCCTGTATATTATCTGTAAATACTACACGAACGAAATAGTGCACTTAAATTTTGACAAAAACAGAATCTTAAAAAACTTAAAATGCTATTGTATCTATCGATTAAACATACGATTAACATACCTGAAATCATTTATATGACCTTGTAAGTGAAAGAGAAATAGGTTTCTCACCATATTCTATCTAAAAATTTGGTTTTGTGCATATACAAATGTATATCAATTTAATCTTGTTTAGAATCTAAAAATTTTATACTGTATGTACCTGTAATTTCGCTGATAGAGAAAATGTATTTGAATAATTTTATATGTCCTTGTACGAGAACCCAACGGAAAATTTCAAGTATTTTTCAGAAGTAATATAGATTTAAAATACCGAGTTTAATCTTGCTACTTAAATTAATTTATTCTTGAATTAATTTTCTAACAGACTGTCTCTCACACATATAGAGAACAATTCATAAAAACCTGATTTCCTGATTCAGGGGACCTCAAAGAGTATAACTATATTAAAGCCTCAATTTCGGAAATTTGTCCGAAAAACAATACTTTCTTTATTATAGATGGGTAAGAAAAAGTGATAAACAAAGACAAGATTTAAATGATTTTCAATATTGCATTAAAAAGTTTCAGTATATCGGTGTTAAAATGTAATTTTAATTTAATAGTTTTTTGTTGTTTTAATAGTGATTGCTCATTTCTAGTCATTGATTTTTCAATATATTGCACGACTTTTAATGAGTGGCATGGGCATATTTAACCCTTAATTGTAAGAAACGATATTTTTTCTTTTTCACGTCTTTATGTAACTAAACGACATATAAATAAATTTTCTCTGCGTTTTTGTATAGTTTTGCATAGTTTGTCAGGGGTATACTATGGTCATATGGAATCAATGAAAGCAAAAAAGAAAACTTATGTCAATGCTTCTTCGCTCATATTATATCTTTGGAAGCAGTGTTGCCAAATTTAGTTGCCATTTTTCTGAGTTAAAATGCATAAAATCTATACTTTGAAGCACTTTAAATTACCATAATATACTTGAATTAAATATGTTTACAAAATTCATATTTGTACATTGTTATAAGTATTTTTTATTTACCACTATATTTTAATTGAATAACTTTGAAGATTAATCTTCTATTATGTATAGATGAGAGGAGGGTATTATGGAATACCATTTACATTTCTTAAAATAACTTCACTTGTTTTTAATAAAAATCCACAAAATCATGATGAGTACATAGTGTAATTATTTCTAATGGATTGTCTTTGAAAAAAAAATGCAAAATAAATTTTTTGTTGTTATAAAAAGTTTACTTTAAAAAAAGTTACAAATGGAGGTTAATAAGAAATAGACGGGTAATATGGAATCGGTGGTTTAAACTGTTTAAACCACAGAAAACTAATTAGACTTCATAAAATCATCTTCGAAGAATTTTCTGTGACAGAAGATACATTCGACATCTTTATTTTCTGTTTCTTTAGTTGAATACATGAAGTCAATTTCAGATGATACTATGAAATACCTAGTATTCCATAATACCCGACAGGCCATCGTTAAAAATGAACTTTTAAATTGATGGACAAAGTATTTTCAGCTAAAAAACGACCAATGTATAACAAAATACAATTCTTTGAGCATACATTATGCTTAGCATCAATGTTCAAATCACAAGTGTACTGGTAAGTTTAAATGTTTGAAAACTTACCTGCAAAAACTTTTAAAATTCACGAAACGTACTTCGTTCTATAGAGAATGGTACGACAGCAACAAGCGGTTGCTTCTTCCTCTATTACTTCATGGGAATCCTTCTTGAGTAATTCATAGTATTTTGAAGAGATAGCAGCACTAATCAGAGCCGAAACCTTGGTATTCCATATTTCCCGACTATTCCATAATACCCTCCTCTCCTCTATCAAATATCATTCCTCAAAGTTATTGGTTTTTACTGAATAAAATAGTCCCTAAATTTAAAATCACCATTCGGAAGACCTGTCGCACAATTTTCCAAGTTAAAATGCATAAAATCTACAATTTGAAGCATTTTAAATTACTATATTATGCTTGAATTAAATATGTTTACAAAATTCATGTTTATACATTGTTAAAAGTATTTTTTGTTTCAACAAATATATGGAAGCAATATTATCAAAATATTACAAAATTTAGGAATTTTTAAGATAGTGGTATTAATGTTTCTATTAAAAAAAAAAAAAAAAAAAAGACTGATTCTTTTATATTATTCTCTACGAAGGACGAAACAATGTATTAAGAAATCAAATTAATTTTTCTTGTAACATGTTTTTCTGTAACGTAATTTTATTTATAAACCAATTAATTCTTAAAAACTGTATTAATAATATTTCAAAACTATAATAAAAATGAAAAAACATTCAATATTTTTATCAACCTTAAAGATTTTTTGGCGATGGATAATTTTTTTTTTCTATTTGTAGAATATATGCCATTATTTCCAACACAGTAGAAATCCAATTACGTATACAGAACTTTATTTGGAATTTTCGTTCCATAATGTTTTATCCATAAACGAAAGCCTTTGTTATATTCAGTCATTAAAGGACGAGAAAGAGAACTTTTGCAAACGAAATAGCTTTAAATTCAAAACGTGCTTTTTATATATTAATAAATATAAAGGTAATTTTTAGCTTTATTAAAAGAATTCTATTCGATATACATGAATATAAAAACTTTTATATGCTTTAAAGTTTGCCTGTTATGGAAAAATTTTATAGAAAAGGGGATTTCGAGAGAATAAATAAGAAAATAATTGGCAGGTTTCTTCAAAAGCATGTAATTTTGTAGTTATTATTATTATTTTTGTATATATATTATTTATAAAAAATTAAAAATCAAGCAAAGATAGCTATACAAATTAGGATGTTCTAAAGAATTTTTGAATTAATCAAAAATATAATTATTGTTTTTTAAAAACATTACTTTTCTTATCTACACACCAATTTAATGTCTAAATATAATCTAACGATGATAAGGATTTTATGATTATTGGTAAAAAATAATTTCTATTTTAACTATTGAATAAAAATCTCATAATATTATATTAAAAAAAAATATTTTTCAATAGGATTATTATAGTAATACTAGCAAACCCTTTCGAAGATTTTGCATTTTATTTCTTTTCTTATTCACCTTTAAAATTTTAAACTCATAAATATTGTATGAGTTTCATCACTTAATTAAAATTTTAATTCACCTGTCGCCAAATTATTATTAGAATCAAATTAATATTGTGCAATCTTGAAACTAAAATCATACAAAAGAAAGATTTCGAAGTAAAATTCATAATTAACGACCCAGTATTTATACTTCCGCAAGGCAGTACTGTTTTAGAATAGGATCCCCATGAATGAATTTTAAATTTTTCTCGCCATGTTGGCGATGACTTCTTATTTATTTATTTTGGCATAATTAAAAAAAAAAAAAAAACTAATTCCTATTTTGATTATATTCTTTATTATTGTGTTTTTTAGTCAATTTGTGTTAATAATTCATATTCTGTAAGGTATCTTTAAAGTATTGCTAGGTTTAAAATGACGCTTGCAAAGATTCTTAAGATTCAACATTTAAAAGTACGTTTTTCCATAAAATACTCTTATCAAGCAAATGTCGTCATTTTTTACTTATCAGATCATTGAGCTGACTCCGCGGGCGTAAATATTTCCATTTATAAATATTACTTTTTATTCTCGCATATTTTATTAATTACTTCACTATCATATCGTTTCGACAAAATATAATCGTAAATGGACCACTTTAGAGAAATATTATATAGATTAAGAATACTGTAATTAGCTAAGGCCACGATAATATTATCATCTTAACTCAAACTAAGAGCTAAAATGTATCCTATACATAACTAAATTTTAAGCAAATTAAGCATTTTATTTTTTTAAATAACTTAATAGTTCATAAATATAACCATTACATTTTATGTATTAATTATTCATATGATTTTATAAAACCTATTAGATGTAATAGAAGACAGAATTGATTTTTAATCTGTAAACAATTTAGATATTGTAAAAGGAAAAAAAAATCACATTAATAATGTTTTTTCGTAAATAGCGTTCAAGTAAGACAACAGTGTTAGAACAGATTATTGTTCACATTAGTAAATTAGCTTGAATTGATTCCCTCCTTCATTATTTAATTGGGTATAAATAATTATGATAACATTATATTTAAAGTAAAAAGAAACACATTCTCTTTGTATGCAATTTTTAAAAATATTATTATTATTTTCTGGGAAGAATTTTGAATGATTTTAACACAAATCTAGAAATATTGAAACCAATAATCGTATATTTCATTTAGTATGTCATTGCTCTTAGCAACCAATTTATCACGAAAAACTTTAAACGATCTAAGGATAAGCTCATTAACATTGATCATATTCCAACTATTACCCTATTCCATATTTCATATGTTTCTATGGTAGTTTACATGGTTTGAATTTGTCATATTTAAAGTCTGTTAATATGCATCAGAACGGGGCGAACTTCAGCTAATATTTATAATTCAATTGGTATTAACGATTATTCTGAATTTTCATTTTTTTTTAATCTTTTATTTCATTTGAATCTGTTAAAATAAGGCTGTAAAACTTTTGCACTATCTACTAAGATATTATCACTAACTAATTCCATAAAAATATTAACAATGAATCACAGAGTGTTAATTAGCAATTTTCAAATCTGTACTTTAATTTATTACACTCTGTCTAAAATCAAATTTACAGCTAAATAATACAATTATATTATAAAAGGCAGTAAAATAAATAAATAAATAAATAATTCTAACACATTTTAACTGCCAGTTATTGTTGGAGATAGATCCCTTGTTAAGCAATCTTCGAGTTAATGTATAGAACTCTGGTTCGAATTCAGTCAAGACAATTTTTTTTTTCTGTAAATGTATTAAGTCTTTATTTATATAAAAAAAAATGCAGATTAATTATATTTATATTAATAAGATACACCGTACAATATTCAAATGAACTGTAAATTTAGTTTTTATTAAAACTCATTTTTATTTCGTTAATTCAACATTTTATACAGTTCACAGTTCCTTACACGGAATAAAAACTATTTCAAAACTCATAACAGTTACCAATTCGCTAAAAATATACAAAATTACAAAATAATATGATTAAATATTATTTTAAAACTTTCCATTGTTATATTAAACATGACCTTAAGAATATTTCATAACATTCAGTAGTAAGAAAAACGAGGCAAAACAAATTTGTTGTAAGAATGTACATGAAGAAAGAAAGAAAATCTTCATTCAACTTTTCTATTACTTTCGCTTACAGTGTGACAACTGTATTTATTTAATGCATTCATTACTTGTGCGGAAATAGATTTCACTTACGGAAATTATCTGTCGGTAGAAAATTCACAAAGAAAGTAATAGAATACAAACTATTGAATAGCTGCAAATCTCATGTGAAAAGATACCTGGAACTGATTGCATGCCTATAATCATACAAAAACATATTGCTTTGGGTAATATTTATTATTTTTCTCACGAAAAACCAATAAATGTGTTGTCTGAAGAAATCATAATAATTGATTCAGAACTTCTGATTTTTTTTTTTTTTTGATCGTGTACGTACTTATATAGTTTTTAGAAAGGAATAATGTGTTCTTAATTCATTATATGCTTGTATTATATAGCAGTAAATAAGATATTAGGCAAATGTTACAAAACTACAATATACGTTACCCTTTGATTTAATTTTAGTGTCTCTAATTGATTAAGGATTGTTATTAGCTTCATTTATCACTTTATAATTTTTAAATGTTCAGTTTAATAGTTTAAAATCAGGAAAATAATCTAAAACTTCAAAATTTCGAATAATTGTTATATTAAAGGGATATATACAGTCATTTGCAAAAGTTTAAAATCACCCATAGAAAAATCAGTTTTAATGGAATTCCGCAAAAAAACCATACATATTTTACATACAAAAGAACAAAATAGACTGTACATGATAATTTACTGTAATTAAAGTCAGTATTTGACATTCTTTGTTTTTAATAACTTGTGCAATCCTCTTAGGCATGATATAAGTAAGAGACTTGCAGTAATCTTTAGAAATGTCTGTGCACCAGACATGTTTTATTGCTTCAACAAGTGCTGTAGCAGTGGATGGTTGCTTTTCGGTGACTTTATTTCTCACAGTACATCATAGATTCTCTATTGGATTCAAATCTGGATTGTTACCTGGCCAGTCAAGCAGTTTGATTTTCTGTGCCCTCATATATTTCTTGACAATCGTCGCCCTGTGATACGGAGACCCATTATGCATTAAAATTTAACGTTTATGAACACGCATGTGAAGCTTAAATTTTTCACGTAACAAATTAAGGTACCGTTTTTCGTTCATAGTTTGTTTAGGTGGCACAAAATACAGGCTAGCAATACCGGACACAGACATTGCATCCCACAGCATTTGGCTTGGAGGATGCTTCAGAGTTTGAATCGTACATCTCTCATCATGTATTTTTTCCCTTGGCGGTGAACACTTGCAGCACTTGCATAAAATTGCTGCACACATGACTCATTCTAAAATAAGACACTACTCCACTGCTGTACTGTCCAATTCTGATACTGTCTGGCGAAAGTCAGTCGTTTCTTTTTCATAGTTAGAGTAAGTCGAGGTTTTCTTGAAGGTTTAAGGAATGATAAACCAAAATCGTTGGCTAAATGTCGTGAAGCACTCAAACTGACGTCGGTGCCTTTCGCAGCCAGAGAATGTCTAATCGCATTGCAGGAGGTTCTTGCATCTCGAATTGCCATTCTTCTTATCACATGAACATCATGTGCAATCGTTTTCCTAGGGCGATCGCTTCTCTTAAGATTCACAAATTTTCCCGAAATTTTAAATTTACTAATAGCTTGATGCACAGCTGTCTTGGTCACATTTAACCTCGAACTTATTTGATCTTCAAAAAATCCAATTTTATGCAGGATCAATATTTCTGACCTTTTTGTAACGGTGTGAAGGTTTTTTACCTATATTACAATAACTTTGCTTGGCATGAAACTTGCCCTCAACACCATTTTGGCAAATTGTTATGTAAAATGACCCCCTGAATTCAAATATTACGTCCATTTTGCCCAACCACCCACCGTATTTTAGGAACGGCCCCCTATTTTTATCAATTTTTGGTAATTTTATGGCTATAAATTTGATTTTTTTTTTTGGGGTGGGTGGGGTGGGGAGGGAGGAGAATTGTTTTAACTGTTAAATATCTTCTGAGGGGCTACAGAGTTGGAAGTTTCTGAAACATCAACATTTGCGGCAAGGGGAAAATTTTCTTGGGGGGGAGGGATTTGCCACTGAAATAATGTATTACATTTCTTATATTTTTTATCTATTTTCAATGTTATTTATTAAACATTATATTTTTTTGGTTTTTAAGTGTTAAATTAATTCTTTTTCATTCTCCAAATCAAATGCATGGCCATAAAATTACTACTGAACAACGATAAAAATTGGGGGAGTTGGTGGTGACAAAACGGAGGCGACTGGCCAAAGTGGTAGTCATATTCAAATTCAGGAAGTCGTTTTACGTAAGAATCAACAAGAATGGTATCAGGGCTCAATTTTTTTTTCTTGCATCGCAGTGTAATTACACAACCTTTTTAAACCTTTCTGTAACCTTCCTCCTTTCATTTCTAACCTTTTTGTTACAGTAAGTGAATGCTTTTTACCCGTAACAATAACTACACAACAGCACTGTCTACGACAAAATGCAATAAAAAACTGTCGATAAACTTCCACCTTTATTTATAGCAGTAAAATGCGTCTGATGCAATGCCCAAATGATGCAATGTGTTAAAATACTGAAAATCGGCTACTGGTCTTAAACTGTTGACTGTATATATACACAGACATACATGTATATATATAGAGAGGGTGAGAGAATGAAAAAGAAAAAAAGAGATATAACACAATTCCTTATCTACCTAAGTATATTTTAAATTTTTTATAGTTAATACAGGATGGCCACTGGATAGGGAAGTCAATTCATTTAAAGTCGGAGAATTTTGACAGATTTTATGAAAGTATGGTCATATTTGAAAGCTTGTTATTGTAAATAACTAAATTGTTTGTCAATATTGTGTGATTATTGTAGTAAATAAGCAGCATTAGTCAAAGAAAAGTCAGGAAATTGATGAAAAATGGTCAGGAGAAAGCCAGGAAAAAAAAAAAAAAAAAATTCTTGTATTAGCCATTCTGATAATATTTCGCATATTGCAAATCTTTCTTGGGAAATGTGTGTTTAAATTCGTAAAAAGAATTTCTTCATATCTTATTTTGAATTTTAATTGAAAATCACATGAAATTTATAAATTTGATTCTTTAAATAATAGTGTAAGAAATGTGTGAATAATTTACCTACCTTATTACTCCAATTCTTCTTTCTTTGTAGAAATGTTTAGAAAAAAAATCGCACATTCGAATGTGGAAGTGATTGTCGTTTTCTGACTATTTTTGTAATCATGTTATTTTGTAATCATTTACTATCTGGAACTGAAATTTACCACAATTATACTCAGATTGCTACATAATTTCACAGACTAGAAAAATTCCTAATATCAGAAATTCTGGCACCTACAGTTTATAGATATTTAAATATTTTCTACAAATATTCTCATCGTTGTAAGGGTGGACGGAACAAAGAATAAATTTAGCAAAATTGGTGTATTTTACAGAACTTAAGGGCCAATGTGATAAGCAAAAAGTTTACTTTTGAAACTTCTTTACAAGTCCTAATATTTCAATCCATATGGACACATTATAATCTTTATAACAAAAATTTATGTAATATACTTCAACTTTTCTTTATATATATATGATAAAAACAGAACCTATTTTGATATTTAAAATTTGACATTTATAATAATTTGACATTTATAGCTATAAAAAATAAAATAAAATTTCGAATACAGTAAAAGAATTCTAAAAGCAGAAAAATTTAAGCTATAAAAAATAAAATACCTTTCAGTTAAAAAAAAAAAAAAAAAAAAAAAAAAAACGAAAAAGAAAAAGAAAAAGAAACAAGACACAAAAAGAAAAAAAAAATATTCTATACAATATTCTTCCTCTAACTATTCTAATGTAGTTCTATAAGTTTTTCTTTCATTAACATTAAATTTTGCACAAGTAAATTCACGACACGCGTTTTTTACAAAATAGAAAATAAATTTTCAGAAAGATATTACTGGAACAATAATACAAAATATGTTCTTTTTTTTTTTTTTTTTTTTTGCGAAAAAGACACAACTTTTTAAAATTAATTTCAACTTTTTACATATCTTCTAGAACATTAGAAGTATAATATGAATAATGCTATATGAAAAAAAAAATGTTAAATGTTTCAGTCTTCTTACATGCATATTTTCTAGATCATTAGTTTTTAAATACTATATTTTAGCAAGGAACATGAATTATTCTCTAAAATTGGTTTTTAAAATTTTCTAGTTAAATATTTTACTTTCCGAATAATAATTTTCATTAAACCTAACAAGCATCATTTGTAAGCAACGAAACAAAACAAAAAAAAAAAAAAAAAAAAAAAAAACATAAATTATTTATCTTTTTTTATGAAAGTGCCTGAAAATTGTTGATTATTTACTTATTTATTGATTTTTTATTAGGTGTAAGTTACAAAACACAAAACTACTGTATTTTTAACGAGAATCGTCATTAAAAATAAAATTACCTGTACGCATGTTTACAATCATATTTTCGCATAGAAAAGTTTGATTTAGAGCCAACAAAAGTTTTACACAGATGTATGTTTACAAGATCTGTTCGTGTACGAAAACAGATTTCCTATTTTGTTTTTGAGTTATTTTACATTTTCAAAATTTTGTGTAAAATGCTATCATGGTTAATAGGCAATATATATTTACATGTAAAATATGAAAAACAAAAATGTGAAAAATAATTGTGATATTGTCGTCTTATTTCTTTTTGCATTTTCATCGAATCTGTGATAAATAATATCATGGTTTAGAGCCAACATATATATTTATACATAAAAAATCTGGAGTGACTCCACTCGACTTTCCGAACATTGAGTAATTAACAGTTTTTTAGATAAAGTAAAGAAAGAGGAGTCGTTAAACAAACAAAAGAGAGAAAACCATAATAGAGTGTTTGAGTATTTTTCTCCATATACTACACGATGTTTTACTTAACGCTACCGAACTTTGAGCCCATAGATCATAATGATAAAGAATTTTTCGTTGTGTCCCTGTAAAAAACCTATAAATGCTAGATTCACCAAAATGCTTATAGTTAGTGCAACAGTGATTTATAATATTCATATAAATTTTCAGTTCAATTGAATAAGGCGTTTAGATGCTATCGCAGTTTTAAAAATTTGGTCCCATAGGCCATAATAATAAAGAATTTTTCTTTGTGTCCCTGTAAAAAAACTATAAGTGCTAGATTCTCCAAAATCTATACAGATTGAGTATTTGTAACCTGCAATATGTGTATAAATTTTTTCTCAATTGAATAAGGCGTTTAGATACTATCGCACTTTTAAGATTTTGGTCCCATAGGCCATAATGATAAAGAATTTTTCTTTGTGTCCCTGTAAAAAAACTATTAGTGCTAGATTCACCAAAATCTATAGGGTTCGTACTATGATGACTTACAATATACGTACCAAATTTCAGCTTATTCGAACGAAGCGTTTAGACGCTAGCGTGTTCACTCACAGACATACACACATACATACACACATACATACACACATACATACACACATACATACACACATACATACACACACACATACATACATCATCGCAAAAATAGTGAAAACGGACTCATTGGACCTCGAAACGTATAGAAACATCAAAATCTCAAATTCTGATTTTTGACATGATTACAATACTTTCCTCACTATAGTGTTCGGAAAGTAAAAATGAACGTCAGATTATTAAAATTTAGCATCGTATGAAAAAAATAAATGTTGCATAACAACCACACGAATTCCATTATCAACTCATATTATTAACTTTTCGGAGATAGAGTGGTCAGAAGACATATTGGGACCTATCTAATCTGTCTAACCTAGTAGAAAAATTATTTTGCAGTAGGAAACCAGTACAAATGTCGTAAAGTAATATAAAAGAAAATTTATATAACGTGCTTAAAGAAAATCGGTAGAGTTTTTGAAGTATCAGTTTTCGAGATCAAAGATTCATCAGGACGCCTACGAATTTTCTGGTAGTAACCAAATAATACATGCAAAATGACATCTAAAAAGCGGTTTATGCAAAGTTGAAGAAAATCGTTAGAACCGTTTTTGAAATACCGACTTTCGGTCCAATACCCGATTTGTTCACCAGAAATCAACAATTTCATACGAAAGGATACCTCAAATAGAGTTGATGGGACGAGTTAAAAAAAAAAAAAAAATCATAGAGCCGTTTTTTTAAGAAATGCACTTGTGAAACCTACTTATTCGAGACGCCTATCACTTTTCACGAAATAACCAACTAATATATTCGGAAACACATGTATAGGGTTATTTATACAACAATTTTGAAAAAAAAAACACTTGGGTTAATTTTGAGTTACGGAGTTAGGGACCCACTTTCGGTTTTAAGTTTTCACCAGAAGTAGGCAAATTCTTCTGTATACCGCTTCTGTCTTAATTATGAAGTTTTATTTGTTCTACTTATAATTGTTTTGGAGATAATGTAGTTAGAAGATTCCTCTCAAACTTAAATATACACATACACACTCATCAATTGCCAAAAATCATTTTTTTTTTTTAATTCAGGAGGCCTTGAAGCATGTAAATCGGGTGAAAACGCTATATCAAATTTTTTGTCCGAATAAAAAACATCCATTACCTATGATAGTCGGATAATAAAGAAAAAGCGCTTATGTTGTCATTTAGTTACTTTTAAAAAGCATATAGAGCTAAAACTTAATGATAAATATATTTTTGTAAGTAATATTTTTCTTTGAGAAAATAAATAAGGTATTCAGTCCAGATTTCACTGCAACATGTCGGATGACTTGATGTGCAAATAAATTTGTACAGTCTGATTTTTTATAGGCGCATAGAGTATGGTGTTGTCTGCCAATGACAGAGGTTGTCACAGGCAACTCAGAGCAAAGCCTGTTTAAGAGAGGATTTTCACTGAGCAAAATCAGCCTTTTCGTGTTACAATTGCTTAAAGCATGGATCGATGGCACCGTCGGCAAGACCGAGCGAAGTTTGGTAGGATTTTCATATGTCATGAAACAGTTGATCACAGAAGGCGGCTAGTCAATTCCAAAAATTGCTATGAAGGTTCTGCATAATTTTTCTCTATTCCATTTCAGTGTTTTGTTTTTAATATTATTAAATTAAATGAACATAATGAATTCATTTATGTGAAATGGGTCGTTTAAAAAATATAATAATACAACAAATTTTTAGATTTATTGAAATACATATTTACATGTTTTACATTAATGAGGAAATTTTTTTTTTTTTTTTTTTTTTTTTTTAAATGGAACTCAACATAAATTTCCACCTCTAAATACTATAAAGAACACAATGCTTGCGGATTGATGTAACACAACAAAAAAAAAAAATTAGCGTTCTGTGTAAAATCTAAAATATATATCCTTTCTTTACAAAATTTCACGTACATCAATCTTCCATTACAAAATCATTTTCCAACTATCAAACAGTAGAATTAAAAAAAAAAAAAAAAAAAAAAAAAAAAGAATGACAAAAATTTAAAATAATCAAATATATTTTGTAATATTTACCCTCAAATTTAATTTACTTGAAAATTTGTAATTCCAACACAGATTTTGTGTTTCATATTTAAATTTGATTTTCTTGAGCATATAAATATAAAACTAAAGTTGACAAGTTAATAATTTCGTTTCCTTTTAAAAATCGGCAATTTTTTTAAAGGTATTCATTATTTTACAAAACAAATTTTAAAACTGAACTTTCAATATTCACAACTTATTGTGTAATAAAAAACGTAAAGTAAACTTTTTTTATTTTTTATTTTTTTATAACGTTATGTAAGAACTAAAAAATGATTTACAATACCATTTTTAATCTTTTATTTTATTTCATATTAAATTTTAGCAGGTTAATATTTTTTGTTAAATTAGAAGGAAAAGATGAGGAATTGTTTTAAAATAAAATATATAACCTATGTCATTTTGATGCAACTTTAATAAAAAAAAAAAATAAGGGCACTGGAATGTAACGTCATTTTTTTACAATAAATTCAAACAGGTGAATTTTTTAAAAGTTCTTATTTTAAATTTTTAGTTAATGATGTAATCACCATCATTATAAATATCATTTTGTCATATAACGTGTAAGTTTTCAATGCTAGATCGATAAAAAACAATTGGTTTTAAAGTAAAATATTTTGAGTTCACACTTTGGACAATATCCTAATATAAAATTTTTGACACTTGGAAAATATTGTATCCATTGGAATAAATGGAAGTTCGATGATGCAACTTCGGACGAGTATGGTATGAAGCCACTGGTGTTACCATCACTTTTTTTTTTTTTTTTTAAGGGTTCATCTTACGCAGTGCGTCCGTGAATTATCATTTTGCAGAGTAAGACATTTTTTTTGTTGACAATCTCTGGACACTTTTCAATTAAAGATGGATTTATTCGATCCAGTTCTTCACATTAAAGGGCTGCATCTACAGTTCGTCCAGGTTCAGCACTTCAAAATAAAGAAACTCACGAATATTCCGCCAAACACACTATAAACCTGACTTAGTTGTATTTTCCAGCTATTCATTCGGTGAGAGAGATTGCCTTTTGCGTTTTGAATTATCATAAAGGACCCATATTTCATATCCAGAGTGGTCAACAGGTAAAAAAAAAAAGGTTCTAAATTGGGCTGCTGAAGCAATAAGTTGCATGTGGTCTATCGGTTAGCTTTTTTTTTATTCTTGTGCGGTCAACCAAGGTTGGTTAACAGTGTTTGACAATTTCTCGATTTTCTGACACTAATTTGCTTCAATTTCTGCCCATAGCATGTCATTATCTAAAATTGTTGTTCTTCCAGATCAATACGATTCTGAAAGTTATATTCATGAATTTGAACTTAGAAAACCGTTGTTGTCGTTTACAAACGTTCAATAAACTTGGATAAACATGTCAAATGTTTCTGGTATCAACTGTTGTGTTACTACCCTTTCAAAACGCAAAAAGCTTACAAAGTCGCATATTGATGCGAATTTGTAAATAATTCTATTTATTTTGTAGAAATTCTTTCAAATAGGCTTATTAAGTTGATAAAATGTTAATTTCCTGCATTTCTAGTTTGTTTTAGCGTTAAAATAGCCTAATTTTTCCTTAAAAACGCATTAAAAAGCACCAATAAGGCAGGTAATGGATTTGGCGCCAAATTTGGCGACTTTTGCCATTGGCGACTTTTTTGGCGACTTTTGCCTAAAAGAACTTCTATTATCAATATACCAAATACAGGAGCTCTAATCCTATATCTTGACCATGTTCTGTATTTTTCTACATTTTTCTATAATTTTCTACGCGGGTATTTAAGGAGCTGTTTCACACCAAGGCAGTCAGTATCAGATAGTTTCCGCCAATGCTTGCATTGCTATTGAAAGAGTTCTAAGCATCTTTGGAAATACAGTTGCATTGCTGTATGTGTTAATGCTATAAGTTTGTACTGTTGACAGCTGTTATTTAAGCTGTGTTTATTGGTCGAATTCAAGTTGATTCTTAGTTTATAGACCTGTATTCTTCTGTAAATAAACTACTGCGCTTTTGCAAGTTTTGCCTTTCATTCTCGGACAACTCACGAACTCCCAAGTACGTAACAATATGTACATCTTCTGGTATTTGGCTGGCTACTTCATTGAAATTTGAAAAAAAAAAAAAAAAAAAAAAAAAAAGAACTTTAGTTTTTACGAGTAAACAGGTCATTCTAACTTTGAAATGCCTTAACACGAGTTTCGGAACACGACGATCGAATATCGACATGCACAAAAACGATATTACTTTCTGATCCCCCTAATGTTTCAATTAAAATATTATATATTTTTTAAAGTTAATAATAGTATTTCATAAATTTTTAACCACTACAATAAATCACAAATGTTGTTGCAAATCATCTCCAAACGACTGGAAGTTTTTTATTTGCTAATATATGCGCACATATACTTTAACATACATACATCCACGAACAGATTTTGTTCACTGATGAGAACAATTTTTACCGTGATGTCGTATTCAGTCAGAACTTTGTGCATTTGTGGGTTCACGGGAACCTCCATGATCTGTAGCACGATATCGCTGCGCTGTAATTGTATGGATAGATTTAGTGAGACACTGCTAATTCGGGATGTACCTTCTTCCATCCAGCATGACCGTAGCGAAGTAACTGAGCTTTGTGAAATGGGTTTTATAAGCTTGTTTAATGATATTTCAGAAGATGCAATATGTAGTTCACACATTGTGGGGCATCTGCCAATTATGTATTGGTTGTTTGTACTCATTTAAAAAGGTCTTTCCCACATCAATAGGTTGATCCTGTTGGGCCGGTTCTTTTTTCCTATGATTAAAGGATTTAAAAATCCTTGGTTTATTTCTGTAAGAAGAAGGGCTCAAAACTATCATGTATAACTCGACTGTGGTGCCTGAAATAGATCTTGAGGTGAGACGCATCTGCACTGCTCGGAAAGTTCTGAGTGTGTTCGACCGAGTTCAGAAACCAATGTTACATTACTGTCACGCATGCAATACATCTGTTCGAGAAATTCGAGCATCTGTTTAAACGTTGCTATCTACTGTATTCCTCTAGTACGTCATTTGTATTAATTATGTCCAAAAAATGTTATTAATGCACCACTCACTTATGTTCTCTGAGATGTCATATTTTAGCGACTACTTTTCCCTGGTGTTTCCGGTTACGGGTTCATATGCAATACTTATTCCTCTAGATGTTATCTACTAACTTATACGTAGCGATGAGTTTGTTGTTGTATTTTGAAACATCCTGTATTTCTAATGAGTAAAACTGGATATTTTAAATGTCATTTAAAAAAAAAAAAAAAGTCTTATTATAAATGCATGTTTAATATAGATTCATTTTTTAATAAAATTTATTTCAATCAGCAGTATATCTAGTACATATCTGTTGTAAAAAATTTTTAGAGCAATAATCTTTCATAACTATAGGTGAAAAAGAATTTCAGGTATATAATTTATTATGTACCAGGTGATTCTAAGGTCATGATACACAGAGGAGAAGAGCTAGAGAACATCAAATGGATTGAGAATTTTAAAGGAACCCATGACATTAAGCATCAAGTTCCTAAAGGCTTAAAATGACGTTTGCGTTCATGAGTTCCTATACAATTCCGTGATGTTCTCTAACTCTCTTTTAAATGCGTTCCATGAACTTAGAATCACCCTGTATATATAACTATTTATCACTAAAATGTATTCATTTCTTTTATTAGAAGAAAGCCCTTATTCTCAAAATAATTTTCTTGTGAAACGTGTGATAATACATAATTTTATAAAACCTGATGCTGATTTTCAAGTACAGACCAATGAGCATAAAATTCTTATCTTTCAAAATTCTTAATAAGATTTGTACAATTCTTATATTCAGTTATCCAACGTACAAATGTTCTAATATCCAATTCCCACATTTATTTAATATATTAATTTTATATCCAATAAAAACATTTACGAAAAGTTTTGATCTATTTTGAATTAAAATAATCTGGTGTGTCACTCACACGACTTTCTCTTAGCCTGAAATTTAATAGTATAAATACAGTTTGTAGATTAAAAGGTAAGATAACGAGAACTCTTATATAAACCTGTGTTAAACAATTCATATTAGGCTTTTGAAGAGTTTTATATGATAATTAGTTCTGTGTGAGGGGGGCTACCACCCCCCTCAACCCCCCGTTTCATTAATGCACCTACATTTATATAGAATTTAATTCAGTTATTAAAAAATAATTCTGTTTTTAAAAAATAATTTATTAAAATTATTATTTAAAAAAATTATCTTTTATGATAATGCAGACGATTTCCATATTAGAAAACTAGTATAACACCAAATATCCAAAAAAAGTCATTCTCAATATTGAAAAAAAAAAATAAATAAATAAAAAAAAAATCCGTTTTTTTTTTTTTTTTTTTTTTTTTTTAAGTAAATAATCTGGTGTGTCACTCACACGACTTTCTCTTACCCTGAAATTTAATACTATAAATACAGGTTGCAGATTAAGAGGTAGGATAACGAGAACTGTGATGTAAACCTATGCTAAACAATTCAAATTAGGCTTCAGAAGAGTTTTATACGATAATTAGTGTTAATTTTATTCTCAGTATTAAAAAAAAAAAAAAAATTCTTTTTCAGTTTTTTTTTTTTTTTTTTTTTTTTTTTTGGTCCCCCCCTGGGGGACTTCCCCCCCCCCAGGGGGGAGGCGAGGCTCCTACATACAAAAAATTTTTTTCCCAGTTAACTATCTCTATTACAAAAAATATATATTCGTTTCATTTGGTTTAGTGCAGTCAGACACACACACAGACACACACACAGACCATTTGCTAAAAACATGATTTTCGTATTCAGGGGACCTCAGAACATGTAAATATAACAAAAACTTGCGTTCGAAAATTTGATTCAAAAACAATACTTTCTCTACTTTATGTGTAAGAGAAAGTAAAAAAAAAATAAATCACTATTAATTTTTACTGCTAGTTTACCATATATGTACATATTGATTTTAACAAATTTTACTTACTAAAGTTGCGATGTTTTACTTTTTTTAATTTATGCACCCATATAAACATGCACAAAGATAATTTACATAATGCTTTTAATTAAATTTCTTTAAAGAAATAATTGTTTTCTTAATCTATGCTGATACGCTTGGATGAAAATACTGTGCACTTAATATAATTTTAATTATAAAGAGTATAAAAAAAAAAAATACTTTTTGTTACTGAGCATATAGAAAAGAAGTTTGATTAAAAATATTGTGTAAGGGAAGAATTTAAGTACATAATTAAAATTTTAAATAAAATAGCTACCGTGTTCTTCATAAAATTAACTTATAGTATGCGGTCAATCATATATATATATATATATATACGTGATGCATGTATTTATTATTTCAGTAACTAATATCATGTACTTTTCTTTTGTTTATTTTTATTTAATCTGATAACTTTTAATTTAACCACAATTACACAAAACGTAAAAATTGTATTTTAAGGTTGGAACAAGTAATGAATAATTTCAATGAATTTGAGAAAAATATTTTCTTTAAAATACTTCCATTAGATTATTTTTAAAATTAGATATTGCATTTTTTTACAAAATTGCTTTCTTCTGTATTTTGTTAGATTTGCTATAAAATCCAATTGTATGAACGTCTAGATATGTCTTCACGAACCGCTGAAAGCAAATAGGCGCGAAAGGTATCAAAAGGTGAGACTTAATTCAAGATTTTGGAGTTATCCACTTAATATAAATTATCCCAATTTTTTTAACAGATATCAATCTAAAATCCAAAGCAAATACAATATAAGCGACACAAAGTAAAGAGTAATCTTGCGTGGGAATGTCTTTAAGCACACCGGCTGAGTAAAGTTGGGATAGATTACTACACTATTTTACATAATGATTTTACGTATTTGTGATTAGATAATTTATATCCCCAGCAGCTGATGTGTTAAATACAATGGCGTATATATACACCGGGGGCTCATAAATTTTAAACATGAATTTTAAAAATCTTTTAATAAAGAAAAGTATTGTTTTAGAGGAACGCCTAAATGAAGGGCTCTTTTTTTCATAAAAAAATATATTTTACGTGATCCGCAAACTATATGTAAAGATAAAATTATCATATCTCATTGAACTCCAATTATTGAATTGCCTATATATTCAAATAATATTTTAAATATATATACATATATATACTATTTATTGCTAATTAAATTGATATAAAAATGTTCTGAAAATAGATTTATGGTAGTAATTGAATAAAGGTGGTTAAATGTGTTTATTCAGTGTTGCAAGATCTATCGGATTTTTTATTCAATAACCACCAATAATTTTGAGAAGTGCTATTTGATATACATAATAGACTCTCAATCTTCGATGTGATTAGGAAAACATTACAATAAAAAATATTGGTGATTATTGAATTAAAAATCTGCTAGATCTGGCAAAACCGTTTATTAATCTGGTGACAAGAGAATATGATGGGATTTACGTCAGCTGTAGTTTTTTTTTTTTTTTTTTTCTTTAGATTTTTCTACACTTTCTTGCAATGATATCTTTATTTTATAGTATTTTTTAAGGTTTCCTTTTTCTTTTCTTTTTTTTTTTTTTTTAATCCTTTCTACATTTTAAAAAATAAAGAATTTGATAACACATAACTTTTGGGTTTTATGGACTATTTATGAGTATGGATGTTTTACCCTTTTAAAAAATAGTAAATAGTTTGTGCTTTTGCCTGTTGCACAATTTTCGGGGATATTGAATTAAATCGAAATTACTTTTTTAAATTCTATGGAACGTCATGCATAGATCGGATTTTTAATAAATTAGCATTGATAAAGTTTTTTATTTGCATCGCCTGGTGATACTGTTTTGTAGTGCTGATTGAGACATGCATAAATGTTTTATATGTCATAAGGAATATAATATTTAATGTAAATTTTAGCAATCTCTTAAGGGCTTATGCTGGTTTAATTTGGTGTACATTGAACAGATAGAGATGTTATGCCCTTCTTTTTATGACATGCGTGCTAACTATGTCCCATCATCTATAGTAGTTAGTAGTTCTAATTTTAAGATGTGACATACTAACAATTAAAAACATTTGATAACTAATTTAATTTATATTTGAACTATTAAATAGGGGATGATATAATAATATTCATTTTTAAAGACGCGTTGTGAATGTTCTTTCTTTCTTTCTTTCCTTTTTTTCTTTCTTTGTTTTTTTCTTTCTTTTTTTAAGGAATACCAAGTTTATTCAGAAAAACTTCGTCTAGATACAAAGTGTTTAACAGACAGGTAGGGGAAAGAGGGCGAAAAATTTTGTTTTCACCCAGTTTAGATAAGAGTCATAATCTCATTAGGTTGGTATTAAAACTGGAAAATATTATTTGCTCCAATATAACAATAGTTTTATAATTAAAACTTTTTTTTTTTTTTTATAATAAATATAACATACCTTTTCCTTTTGCAACTGATTAAAGTATTTTATATTAAATAATTTAGTATCTTTTTTCGTAGGTTATTAAATGAAAAATGAGACATAAGTTATACCCGAGCCTGCCTTATTACTTTTGCTCCAATATGAGTGTATCTAAAAATGATTTCTTTTTGACAAAACTACATAAAAATATTTTGAGTTGTAAATTAAAATATGCGGTGTTATTTTTATTTTATTTTTATTATTATTTTTTTTTTCTAGAGCTCTGAAAAAATAGTTTTAAATATAATAAGGATTTTATATACATGGAGAAAATAGCACGATTAAGATGTAAAAAAGTCCTTCATAATTTTTTGCATAAATTACCCGACTGCCATAGGTAATTGAAGTATTGCATTCGGTCTAAAAATACGATATCGTATTTTCACCTGATTTACATGTTTTAAGGTGTATGTTTTAAGGGCGGTTCAGTTTTAGATCTTGGAAATTTGTGTTTAAAAATATATACATATATATATATATTTTTTCCTTATTTTTTAACTCGCTATGTAAACTCTGTTTTATATGCCTTTACACTTGACTCAAATTTCTCTTACTGGAAAATTCTGAAAAATGCACATAATATCGCCAAAAAATGCATATAATGCGTGTAATAGCGGGTAATGAAAATCGTGTGGTTGTTTCACACCAAATTTTTACAATTTATTACCATCAGCAACCGTTTAGGCATGGATCTCTGGCTACATCTAGTTACATATAAAATGGTTTGTCAGATCTCTGGCTATATATACTTTAATTACAGAGTCCTCTTTCTCTTGCTGAGTGAAGGCACGGATCTCCTCTTTCATTTTAAACTTATTCCGACCCAGTGTGTGGAGTGGGAATACCGATGTAGGTTCTCAAAATTTGACAAATAAATTAAATATTGATCGGAGAGAGCAAAGAGCGTGTAATCTCATTGTAAAAGTCCACGAGGCGAACTTAGTGTTGGTAGGATAGGGAAAGGTCGTCTGTGACCGAAGAACAACCCGTGTCATCAGTAAGCTTCGCCATATTTTTATGACGAGAACGGCAATTGACATGCTATTTTTCTTTTCTGCTCAAGAGTAAAGATTTTTTTTTTTTTTTTTTTTTTTTTTTTTTGGCGGTACTGTACATTCAATGTTTATATCGAATTTAAAATCTAATTGAAGTATGTCCTAAAGGAATTCTAAAATGCCTTTCTAAAAAATGTCTTTCATGACTTTATTAACAAATTTTAGCACTCGCTCTTTCATTTTTCTAAACTTAATATACATTTTTTTTTTACTTTCCGAACATACATATGTAAGGAAAGTATTGTAATCATGTCAAAAATCCGAATTAGAGATTTTGATGTTTCTATACGTTTTGAGGTCCCCGTGTCTGTTTTCATTATTTTTTTAATGATCTATGTATATATGTGGTTATGAATGTGTGTCTGTATGTGTGTGAGTAAACACGCTAGCGTCTAAATGCGTTGCTTGAATGAGTTGAAAGTTGGGACGTATGTTGTAAGTCATTGTAGCATGAATCCTATTGATTTTGGTGAATCTAGCACTTATAGTTTTTCTTACAGGGATACCAAGAAAAATTCTTTATCATTATGGTCTATGGGGCAATTTTTAAAAAGTGCGATAGCGTCTAAACGCCTTATTAAATTGTACAAAAAAATTATACACATGTTATAGGTCATAGTTGCACGAACTGTATACATTTTGGTGAATCTATCACTTACAGTTTTTTTACAGGGACACAAAGAAAAATTCTTTATCATTATGGTCTATGGGACCTAATTTTTAAAAGTGTGATAGCGTCTAAGCGCTTTATTTAATTTTGAGCAAAAAATATTTATACACATATTACTATAGGTCACAGTTTCACGATTTGTATAGGTTTTGGTGAACACTTATAGTTTTTTTACAGGGACACAACAAATAATTATGTATTATTATGGTCTACAGCTTGAAATTGTTTAAAGTGCGATAGAATCTAAATGCCTTAACAAAATGAGCTGAAAATTCATATACATGTTTTAGGCCACCATGACTCTAGCACTTACAGAATTATACAGAGACACAAATAAAAACTGCTTATCATTATGGCCTATAGGCTCAAATTATTTTAAGTGCGACAGCGACTAAACGCCTTACTCAAATGAACTAAAAATTTATATAAATGTTATAGATCACCATCACATGAACTTAAGAAACTTTAGAGAATCTAGCACTCACGGTATTTTTTACAGGGACACAATGCATATTTCTTTATCATTGTGGCATATGGGCTCAAACTTTGAAGTGCGATAGCGTCTAAATGCCTTATCCGATGGAGCTGAAAAATTTTATAAATATTATAAGTCCCTGTTGCACTAACTATAAATATTTTGGTGAATCTAGAATTTACAGGTTTTTACAGGGGCATAACGAAAAATTCTTTATCATTAAGATCTGTGGGCTCAAAGTACAATAGAGTTAAATTAATCATCGTGTACTGAATGGAGAAAAATACTCAAACACACTATTATAATTTTTTCGCTTTTGTTTATTTAACAGTTCCCCTTATTTTACTTCATCTACAAAACCGTTGAATATTTAATGTTCGGAAAGTCGAGTGGAATAATTCCAGATTATTTTTTTCATTTAATTAAATTTCTTATATGTTTATCTTAGCTTCCTTTAAATTTCATCGACAGACCGCAGCGCCGTACCCCGGAGATGGGGCACAGTATTTTATAAATGCACACAGTTACAGTATTTATATCCGAATACATTGAAAGTATTGTTTTAAAAATCTAGGTCGTGAGTTTAAAAGTCATTTACTAATTTATGCAAGCATTTTGTTTTTTCATTTTTTTTTTCTTAGTAAACAAACAAACAAATAAATAAATAAATAAAAATAAAACTTGTTTAAAAAAAAAAAAAAAAATGTTATTTTTATTGTACATTATATTTGATTCAATATATGTATCAAATATTATTAATTAATCATTTCTTATAATATTTACATGTAAAATTGTTGTTTTTACCATAAATGATCCTGAATTTGTTCTTTAGCCAAATATATTTTAATAATATGAAAATCTACCATATTTTCTTTACTTTAATTCTTTAAAATAAAATTTCATAACAATATTTCGAGTTTTTCTTTACGGTACTTTAGCACGTTAAAATATAATTGGTTTTTAAGCACTTGAGATGAATTTTTAATACAAAAGATATAAGTAAGTTTGCATATTTATTGATAAATATATTGCACGTACATTTAAACAACGGCTTAATATAAGATCCATATCAGGGGATTAATTATTTAAAATTTTACGTATAGTTCTTAACATTTTTTAAAAATTTGTTTGTTCTTTTATAACATGCAAGTGTTTGAAAATGAAGGTGTTAAAAAAAAAAAAAAAAAAAAAAAAAGGAGGTATTTAGCATTAAATTACCAGATTACAGTATTAAATTTATTTCTGACTAATTTATTCGTTTTATACAAGTCTTACATAAGCGGAAAAATATTATAAAAATATTTTAAACTGTATTATTTTTTAAATACATTGAAATATTAAAGATTGTTTTATGGGATATAAACTTAAGTAAATCATATTTAATGCTTGCATTATTTTTTTATTTAATATCCAAGCATTCTTTAAAGTGATTTTAAAAGATACACAAGCTAAAGTTTCTACATAATCAAATTTATTTATTTAATTTATTTTAAACTATTATTATAAAATACTTAAATGTATTTTTTTATTTTTGTCATTCGGAAAATCTTCATGGATTCAAATAATAGTTTCTTCATAATATCATGGAGAAAGTTAAAGTACATAAAACTTAGCAAGAAGATAAAAATAATGTATGAATCAGTATTTAGCGATCATAGAAAAAATTTCGTATGTAAAATTATAATATATTGTTACAGCAAATCCCAAATGATTGTCATTTGATACCTATTTTATATTCGTATAACAAAATTTAACAAATAAAAGTAAATAAATAATGTTGAATCAAAGATATTTTTAGGACTAGAATTTGTTCGTATAATAAATATACATATTATTTGTGATTGGATAATTTTATTAAAATGTGTGTGTAATTTGTGCGTGTGTGTAATAATATTAAAGTATGTGTGTAAGATAATAAAAAGTATCTGTATTTTTCTAATAATGTTAAATACGCGTATGTTGGTGCGTGCGTGTTAAATACTTTCCTAGACTTCAATTTTATCAAATAACCAATTACATTAAATTATTAAATTAACCAATAATCTAGAGAATAGGTAAATTTTTTGCTTAAGAAAATATTTTATGTATCTACCTTTTCCTATAAGAATAAAATTACTTTGGTTAAGAAAATATGTCATTTACCTAATTTTTTCTATGAGAATAAAATTACTTTGTTTATGGAATATCTTGTTTATCTGTTTTTTTTTTTTTTTTTTTTTTTTTTTTTTAAATAAGAATTTACTTACTTTGGATAATAAAATATATCCTTTACATACTTATTTATATTAGAATAAAACTACTTTGGTTAAGAAAATATCTTGCTTATTTAAATTTTTCTGCAAGAATATATATATATATATATGGTTAAGAAAATATCTTGCATAATAAACTTGGTGGTATTTCAGTCTATAAAAGCTAAGAAATAAAACCGTTAATTGAACCAGGAAAACTTGAAAATTATAGGCAACTTGTTAGAACATCTATAATTATAATAAACTATAATTATAGATGAATCTATAATTCATCTATAATTATAATAAACTGTATCCGGTTTTAATTAACGACGAAAGTTAAAATTCACACATGAAAAATAAGCCACGATTAGGCAAAATTCTCAGTTTTCTCCAATATATGGCTTTAGTAGGAATTTTGAAGAATTTAAAATTCTATATTAAATCGATCTCTTTTTTTTTTTTTTTTGCCGCTTTTTCTTTTTACTGTTTATTTTGCTAAGTATTGACAACATTCGACACTATTGGCATTGCGTTACACTTCAAATCACCTGACAATTTCCACATATTACTTCAGTAAAATAAGAACTTTTTATTAGAATAAAATTAAAAACTAATAAGTCCGGGCAATTTTCGATTTCTAAAATATTCTAAACTTTAAGAAAGAAGCTGTGCAAACCTTACATTATATCAGCATAAATATTTTGAAAAAAAAAAAAAATTTCCAAATACTAATGTTAAGTGATAATAAATAAATTCTACAAAAAATATTATTAGTGATTAAAGTATGCAACAATTGTTTTGTATTGAAATAATTATGTACAATTTGTCATCAAACAATTTAAAAAAATGCACGAGTGCAGAATCAAGTCGCACATATCATATATATTACATTTTTTGTATTATGGGATTACAGGCTACACTTTCATATCACATATTACACTCTCTGTGCGTTTTCTGATGCATATTGTTTCATCCCAGTACAACACATTCTCTGTTTCTGACACTTCAGCTTTTACAATTAACGTACAAAAAATTCGAATTTCAGGGAGAATAAAAATTTTACAAGAAAACACTATAAATTGTAAAACCAATTAACAACTGTTTTCGGTACAAAATAAATAAATAAATAAATAAACTATATACGATTCTGCAACATGCGAAAAGCAAAAAAGCAGCTGAGCAGCTCGCTTTTTATTTAACCAGCAAAGTTATTTGCTGGTTAAAAACTTAAACACTTTAAACAATTTAAACACTTAAAAAAAAGCTGCGTTGAAAGGATTTGAATATTAGTCCCTGAATCTCAATAGTTATGCAAAACAAATAAAGTCCATTATCAATTAGCAGAACTAGACTATACTCAATAAAAATGATGAAGGTAAAAGAATTTCCCTGTTTAATTATTTAAATGAATAAAAATTTATTAAATTTATTCTATCTGTTGTACATAAAATTTTAATAAGAATCAAAACTAATTCACTATTTTATTTACTCGCGCATAGTTTTCTTTCTTTGTTTTTAAAAAGTCTTTTAAACGATGTAAGCATATTTATTAACCGCTAAAAAAGCTTCCTTAATTAGAAGTATCAGTTTGTTTTAAAATTACTTGTAAAATAAATACATGATATACCATTTTTTCTGTTCGCAAAATTAATTAATTTTAACATTTTAAAAGTAAGTACTGTTTTAAAATACATTTGAATGGCCTTTATAAAAGGTGTTTTAATTTTTGTTAAAAAAGAAAGGGGCTATTAATAATGCAAAGTTAACCATATTTTTAATACTTAAAATTTTTAATGGTTAATTTGTTTACCATTATTAAATTGTTTATTCATTTTTTTATGATGAATATAACGTAAGCAATTTTTTAAATGAAACATTTCAAAAATGAATAATAATAAAAATAAATAAATAAATAAAGCACTTTATAAAATGTAATTCAAGCATTTAATGATTTATATGGCTTTTTTTCTGAAAAAAATCCCAAAATTTAATTTGCTGATTAAATTTTATGTATATTTTACCTATATTTCAAATACATAAATATATAAATTTACATTTATAATATGGATACACTTGCACTATATTAAAAACGTTTGTACTATTAACTTGTAATGAAAACATAAATACTTTTATATTTAAAAATATATTGATATTACTTTGCAATATGCTTTATTGTGCAATACAATGCATTTATAAAAAAATATGTAACAAACGTCAAAAAATGAACATTGTAAAGCTATTCATATATCAGTGAGTCATAATTTATTACTTATGTTTAAAATTGTGTTATACGTTAAAGAAGAAAAGTAGCAAAAAATTATAAACTAAAAGATATGAAAAATTATATGTTGGAATTTTAGATTGTTATATTTGAAAAAGAACGACAAGTCAAAAAGCCTATTTCTAATAGTTAGTTGAATAAGAAACAAGGTTATATAAATTGGCATCTTTTGTACTAAAAAAGATCGCTTAATGACTACTCAAAGTAAAACCAGGAAAATATAAGCAAGTATACAAGTTCGTGCAAGTTTTGTTTACAAATTTAGAAAATTCAATTAATAATAATAATAAAATTAATAAAGTGATTATAAAGAAGTTGAATTAGATGAAAGACTAAGTTTGGCAAAAAATAAACAAATAAATAAATAATAAATAAAGTGCATCTGAAAATAATAACAGGAGACTTGGCGTTGGAATATTAAAACCCGAATAAACTACTACGTCAGAAACGCCAAAAGAAAAATATTTGCGATGCATACAGCTGTTTCGGTAGCCTTAAGCACACCGTCTTCAGTGCAAAAAGACGCACTGAAAACTTTATTTTAGCACTGAAGACGGTGCGCTTAAGGCTACCGAAACAGCTGTATGCATCGCAAATATTTTTCTTTTGCGTTTCTGACGTAGTAGTTTATTCGGGTTTTAACATCTGAAAATAGTTCAGAGAATTTAAAAACAAAATGAAATGTAAATAATATTTGCATTATGACACTGTGATTAAACTGTTGTAATGAGAGTTTAAAGAACAAAAAAACTTAATTATAGTAATTAAAGCATACTTCTGTTATGTATTGAATTTAATAAATATTTCCAAATGCTAATTTTCTAAGCCATATGGTATATTTTTAGTCTATAGAACATAAAAACCTTTTTTATTAGTTTAACTATCATGCCTATATGTACGTATATATATATTTTTTTACTGTGGCATATTATACATTTCAAATTTCCATGCTTTAGCAGTTTTTGTGAAAACAATTAAACCTAATGTATTTCGGTATCCTTATAACATGACTTAAAATTATATTTCTAAATTTTTATTATTTTATTTTTGATTTTTACTTTAAAATGGCGGATCATCCTTAAAAAAAAAAAAAAAAATCGAATCCATATTTTGGTATATCCAACAAGCAAACAAATCTATCTCTAATTTTTTATACCATTATAATACTATGAGGAAAACGTAATTGAATTATGAAGATATATGATGCTGTGTAAATTATTAAAAAATACACAAATTTATCACTTCCTTGTTTTCTGCCTTTCGTTTTCCCTAATCAGCTTCCAAACTTACGGATGTATTGAACATGTTATATCTTATATATTTCACAGTTTTATTAAGAAGGTAAAAAGTGGGCCAGAAACAAATTAAAGAAAAACAATGACATTTTGGATCATCCTGCAAAATGTAATGGTTTAAATTCATGAGCAAGTGTAATTATGAGGCTTATTATATACATGGTTTTTACACTCCTTAGATTTTTTCTGCACCACTGATATTATATAGCAATTCTTGATATGATAAAAGCCTTAAAACTTAAAAGGAAATATATTTTATAAAAAAACTGTGGGAAAACTCCTTAGAAAAAGGCGGTGTCTGTACGAACCATGTATATATGTTCATTTTAATATGATTAGAAAGCATGTTCGTGGAGATATAAAAGTTTCTTTCATATGAACAAACAAACAAACACAAAATTCGAATATATTTTGTTTATAACATGTAATTTTTTCCAAACTAACGCAATACAAACTTACAAAAAAAAAAAAAAAAAAAAAAACTTGTTATATTAGAGGGCACAAAATATTAAAATAAAAATTTTAAACAATTAATGAAATATGAATATTTTTACTAAATAACATTCAATTACACATACATAAGCGTGAACAAAACATATTTTGCATAATTTAATAGCTAAATGTGTATTTTTGTTTTTTCTTCCTTTTCTTTCTTTCTTTCTTTTTTTTTTTTTTTTTTTGAATTCATGCTTAATGTAAACAACATTTAATAATGAAAAAATATAATTTTGCACCATTTTCGTCAGTAAGTATCTAAAATTTTATAAGAAACATTTATATCAAAAGCATGGATATTTTAGTTGTTATTTTGTACTTTCTTCTATATTCAAAAGAAAAAATCATTGGATTTTCGACTTCCGATTTTCGATGGATTTATACGTTTTGAGAGTTTCAAAATACGATTCGACCCTTTTAGAATATATCTATCTGTCCATCTGTCTGTCTATGTGTGCATGACAAAAATTTTATGGCAATTGCATGTCAGCACTACCGGAGAGAATTTTATATAAATTTATACGTAGTTATATTTTGATATAAATTTGTGCCTATCAAACTTTTGGTGAGAATCTAACTAAAGGTGGCGCTGTTATGTAGCGATTTGTCCCATTTAGCGGAAAACTATATCAGAGATTCTATTTTGTATAATCAAATAAAACTTGATATGCAAGAGGGTCACTGTGAAACATTATGCTGGTTCAATTTGGGTTCATACCGGCCAATAAGTGAAGCTGCTATGCTGAAATTTTCCCCGTGAATGGGAAGGTTATTTTATAGATTCTCTGCATATAGATTTCACAAAACTTAGTATTTGAGAGATCTAATATCAAACATTAAGCTGATTTATTTTAGAGCGTATCGGCCGACAGGTGACGCTTCTATGCTGCACCCCAAGTAGCACAGGAACGTTCTGTGAACGTCTAATAACGGTTTCAATAGTTCAAACACCGTGTTTCGTGTCAAAAGAACGTTCTAAAACACGTTCAGAAATAGTATTATTTAGAACGTTCTGAAAATGTTTGATTTGTACCATCTATAAAACGTACAATTCTAGTTCTATATAGAACGTTCAAGTGTGACACCGTCATAACACGTTCTGTAACAGTGTAATTATAACGAATATGACAAAATGGCTTTTTAGTACTATTGGTTGGGAAAATAGGTTAATCATGAAAATTTTTGACTTCAGTTTTTGATTTTTTTACACGTTTTGTGGCGTGAGGAATCCTGAAGTCAAAAGGTTGGTATGGTATCTGTTAATGTGTATCGGCTTCGGCACCTATTAGTGTGATAGCCCGTTAGTTCATGTACACGATATCTCAAGAACAAATGATTGCAGAGAGATCGGACCAGTTTTAAAATATCACTTATGATATTGATAAGAATCTTATTGAGAGATTTGCAACATTCTAATTTAAAAACTTCGTAAGTTATTCGAAATTTATAATTTTTAGCATGATAGAGAATAGAGCATTTTTTACATTTTCAGTTTAACGTTTTGTTAGCACGTCAGTAAAGAATGCTTCTCAATAATCAGTAGCGGTGAGGTGAAAAAAAATTACAAAATTTTAAACTCATGGAAAAATTTTGTGGATTTTGTATTTCAGGAATCAATGTATGGAATTCAACCAAACTTGTTACAATATTAGATCTTGCCCTAAATTGGAGTTTATTTGAATTTCATTTGGGATATATCGTCCGATAGATTGCGGTGCTATGCAATGAAACCCTCCATTTATGGGACGGCTATATCTCAGCTTCTATAGTGTACAAATGCATTAAACTTGATATATTGGCATATATCATCATAACCTCTGCTAATACAATTTGGCTGTATACATTGTCCAACAGGTGGCGTTGCTAATCTGCAATTTAATCATTTTAACGGAAAGGCAATATTTTAACTCTTGTGATTTAACAATAAATTTTGTGATACACTGAGGTTATAAGTGAAATCGATTTTATGTAAAGCTTTACTGGTCCATTTTGGATGCACATCGGCCAACAGGTGGCGTGGCTATGTTGCAATTTAATCTCATAACGGAAACGAAAAATCTCAACTTCTGTGATTTATAAATATTGTAAATTTGGTAAGTGAAATTAATATTACGTAAAACTCTACAGATTGCCTTTGGGTGCATATCGGACGACAGGTGGCACTGCCACGTTCCAAAATTTTCCATTCGCAGAAAGACTATCTATCAGCTTCTGTAATATATATACTCACCAAACCTTCTGCGTGACATACATTTGATATATATTATTGATTCAATTGCGATGTATAACGAGTAATAGTCAAACAGTTTTTTTTATTATTATTATTTATAGGACATTGTTTTTTCCCCTAGGAATAAGTATACATCATCCCTGGGGGATGGGGGAGGGGTGGATAAAAATTTTCACTATGATTATCTTTCAAAATAATTCGATATCACCCTTAAAACGAATAATTGAAACATCGTTTTCTGATGATTTAAAACAAATTTACCGTTTTTTTTTTTTTTTTTTTTTTTTTCATTTGTAATAATAATAATAATAAACCCTTAGAAAAATACATTTTCTAAGATCTTCTATAGAGCATAAAAATGATTGTCTTCTGTCATGAAAATCTATGCATTCCCCAGACCCAGAGTTTAGATACAAAAAGCTAATCACGGATGTTATTGAATAAGTAATATAGTGCTTTACGCGAGTTTCAAAGAAAATCACTGGAAAACTCCGAAAACCTAAGTCGACGAGCGTGACCAGGAATCGAAACCAACACTCCCCGTCTGTAAGGTTCGAGAGTAGAACCTCGCGGTCTCTAATACTCATCGGGAAGTTACAGAAATGAGTTTTTTTCATCTTTTCTTTAAGTTATGATTCTATTTAAGTTTAAATGTTACTGATAAATTATCAATATTGATCATGTTGTTAAATCATTACTCTGTTTAATTGGTCTTATTTCATTTTATTTATTTTCACTGAATATTTTGTTCAATACTGAAATATACACTAAAACAAAATATGCTTTTTCGTTTAATTCGAGATTTTAAAATGGAAAAATAAAGTGATCTCATAAGTTTTTAAAATACTTTATAAAAATTTAAATAATTGTTTAACTCCACTAAATTTTTCCTTAAAATATTGACTATATGTTTTCTACAGCTATAAATGCTTAATAAATTTCTGTTTCAAATGTTGAACTTTGAAACATGATTATTGCGGATGCAAGAAGGGAGAGCAGATGATAACATCGACATCTGTGGATTGCATTTATTTAATTTTCGCTGACCGTGCAACTGCAAAGTCAAACGCCAGGCGCCGACGCCGGCGCCAGGTCTTGGGAAAGTCGTGTCGTTATGTGAGGCGGTAATTTTAAAACATGTAATCTGATTTGTTCAGTTTTAGCGTTATAAAGACTAGGATAAGCTTTAGAAAAGGTAAAAATGTAATATTTTTAACCTGTAATATTCTCTATGTTCTATTTATTAAAGTCTTATTTTAATATCAATTAAACAATCATTTTCATATCTGCGTAAGTTCTTAAGCCTAACTTTTGATACTTGAAAGCAGCGTTGAATCGCAGAAAAAACTGCTCCTGTTACAGACAACCGCTCAGAAATTATGGATTCATTTTATTAATTTAGTCTTCTGAGATGGAATTTGTTAAAATAACTATTTTTGGTTATTATAATTCTGAATGAAGTATGAAGAAGTCACAAAGACTTTACAAGATAAGAGCTAATTTTAAGTGAATGCCTTTCCGACTGGTCATTGTGTATTTTAAAATGCTAGTTGGAAGGGTGTTTTCTTGAAGAAAATACTTATGAAAATTCAGAAGGTTCGTAATTCTTTTTTTCTTTTCTTTTTAAATTCTGAAGTATTTATTTAATGTTTATATGATAATATATATACAATCTAGGTTATGCAAATTGCACATTTTTAAAATAATATCCAAAGTTTCACCGACTTACAATTTTAAATATCTCTTTACTGTTATTTATTAAATAAAATATATGAAATTGTTTAACTGCATAATAAAACAAAGATTCAATTCAATTTTATTCCTCATCTTTATAAAAAAAAGATATTCTGCTTAAAAAAAAGGACGATTTACTATATTATTTATTAATACTAATAGTATTTACATTTATCAATTATTTAATATGCCATGGTAGCATATTTACATCAAATGAGGTAAAAATTGCGTTGACTCAATTTAAAGAAAATTAAACATTTAAAGAATACCAATTACATTGCCATGTGGAATAAATTTAAATACCTGCAAACATCATTTTTGTAAACTGCTGTTGTAAACTGAAAATATTTATACACACATGCACTGAAATTTAAAAATATGAAGTATGTTAAATATTTTAGAAAAATATTTTGATTAAATATATATATATGTATTTAAGTATTTGGAAATTTTTAAAATTTCCTCCTTCTAACTAATTTTTAATTTTTTGTTTCAATTTCTTATTATTATAAATTAACAATATATTCTAAACTCAATTATATATTATTTTAGCGGTGTATTGGTACATTCATTTTTGAAATTATTTTTTATGTTGGAATATTAAAACTTTCTATGAACTTCAGCATTCAAATATATTTATAAACTATCCATGGACTTACAAAGTAGTATCCAGAAATGTTTAGAATATACAGGGTGCAAAGTCGAGGGCAGGCCTTTATTTGCGCAACAATTGGTCTCAGACGTCCTCCAATAAGAAAATGTATTAAAAAAAATGTAAGAATTCATTATATGACATGTTTAAATTTAAAAAATCAATTTATTAAAAATCACAAAAACTGATAATTTTTATACAATTTTCATGACACTAATAGTGAAAGTTGAGTTCCAACCTAAAAAACCTATATAACACAAAAAGTTTCACTTTTGTGCACCCAAAATTATCTGAGATAGTTAGTTTCAAAATTTAGGATTATTTCGCATTTTCTCGGGCTTTATTAAAAAGTCAATGAAAAATTCTTTAATAAACCCAGGGAAAATGCAAACAAAGTCCAATTAGGATTTTTAAACCGATCCCTTATTGAAGGCCGAAATATGTTAGAAAATCCAAACTTTAAATATCTTGTTCCATTTCGGGAGAATAGAAATGAAACTTTTTGTTAGGATGATTGTCAGTTTTTCTAAATATGACTATAGGGATCTGGGACTATGTAAAAAGCTAGTTTTTGCAATTTTGAAAAAATAGATATTTTAAATTTAAACATGTTATACCACAAATGCTCATATTCTTTAAAACATTTTGTAACTGAAACTATATATTTGCGACCAATAGTTGCGAAGATAAAGGTATTCTCGTCACAATGCTTTGCACCCTGTATTTAAAAAAAAAATTAATATATATATATATATATATATATATATATATATATATATATGTATAAATGAGTTTTTAATCTTAGTTAAAGCCAAGCAACAGATATAAGATCCCTGAAACCACATAGGTCAATGAGAAGGAAATTACAACAAATTTAAATAACCTGGGGTGACTGATTGTGATTTATTGAAACATTTATTTTTTATTTATTGATTTTTATTTTATTTAACTTCAGTCTAATCATACATTTATTCCTATATTGTTAGTTGCAATTTTAATAATTTTGCCGGTGCGTAAAAACCACATGAAACTCAAATCAAAAGATACAAACAAGCAACGAGGAAATAAAAAATTAAGACAGCATTTTAAACATTTCTTTTAGGAAAAGCTTAGAATGGTAGGAAAAAAAAAAAAAAAAAAAAAAAAAAACTCGCCAGGGGTGACCCTTTTCGTCGTTGAGCACCAATGTACGATTTCGTTCGTTATCAGCTATAATAGCAAATTGCTAGCGGGCACCCTATCGTACAAGAAATTAATTGAAGTTATAAATGAAGAATAAATTGGAATAAATTATTTACTTCAAGAAATCAGAGAATCAAACAGAAAACAACCATGAAAAACAAACATTAATCATAGGATGACGCATTCGGAATCACAAGGATTAAAACAAGCAAAATAAATCAAGAGTTTAGTTGTACATAGCAGAGGAATAATAATATGATACAACACAGCAACAGGGATATAAATTACTTTTTTTAAAAATTCAAATAATGTTTGAGAAATTTTAACATACTTACTATTCCTTTAATTTCAACGTATATGCATGAAAAATTCCATATTTTATGACAGTAATTCCCAAAAACTGTCATAACGTGTCTATATCCCTTAAAAAATTCCTTAAATTTTGCATTTTTAAAAAATTTCTTTTTTCCCCTAATCTGAAGATAAGGACGTTATAGTATTAATTACGAAACTTTGAATAAACACCATAAAATGCAAGAACTCGCAACTACTACAAACAAAGCACGGCTTCTACAAACAAAGAGGCAACGCATTCAACACACTCAACGTGCTTGTTTGCAGCTTTCGTGCCTACAATGTTCGCCTGATGAAGGATTGTGTCTTCTTTTGACCCGAAACAGTTGGTGCGAGTTCTTGCATTTTATGGTGTGTATTCAAAGTTTTGTAATTAATACTACAGCTTCATTATCTTCAGATTAGGGGAAAAAAAGAAATTTTTAAAAAATGCAAAAATTTAAGAAATTTTTTAAGTTATAAAGAGACGTTATGACACTTTTTGGGGAAAATTGTCATAGAATATAGAATTTTTGATGCATATACGTTGAAATTAAAGGAATAGTAAGTATGTTAAAATTTCTCAAACATTATTTGAATTGAAAAAAAAAGTAATTCATATCCCTGTTCATGTGTTGTATCATTATTCGTCATCAGCTATGTAATTTTTACTTCTAAAAGCTCGTACTGAGGTGATTTTTTTATAATGACGTCATATTTTTTTTTAATTTTTTTTTTTAACTACTCTATTTTGGAACGTTTACAGTACGTTTTCTGGAACGTTCTGAAAATGTGTATAACGTTTTGAAAACGTTCTAAAAACGTTTAGAACGTTCTGAGACCGTATACATAGAACTTTCTCAGAACGCTTCTATAACACCGATGGTGATAGTTACACGTTCATTGAACGTTCTCTGAACCGTACTATTGTACGTCTTCAAGATGGACAGATAGACGTCTATAACACGTTCAAAGTGAACGTTCTTAGAACGTGTTTGCAGAACAATTTTTGAACGTTCAGAGAACGTTTCGGTGCTGCTTGGGTAATTTGCCTCGTAAATAGAAAAAAAAATCTATATCTTATATTCTTTTGTATATAGTTGCACGAATTTTGGAAAAACTGTAAAATATACTATGAAACTTATGAAACAATATGGTGAGTTTATTTGGGTATATATTGGCCGGTAGGTGCCGCAACTATTACTCGCCTTGTGTGATTTTATATCGGATTTCCCATATCCTTACATATTGGATTACATCTCACCATTTGCTAATTAAAATTGCATCTAATTTCTTATGTAAAATTTTTAGAGTGAGAAGCTATTATTAAACTTTTGTACAAATTTATCAGTAAGCAGGGCTGTTATATAGGATGCCAAAGAAAAGGTTTTATAACGGCCACAAGATATTAACTGTAATTTTCCTTTTTTTATTTTTAGGATTTAAAATAAAGAATGATAAGACAAGGAGTGGTTAAGCAGCGAATCTTCTTCTATTGTCTTGGTTTGCATGTAATATCGAGTTTTCTGGTTGGATCGTCGTCAATAGCTGGTCAAGATTTAGGTAAATTTAATTCCATCAATAAAATGAATTTTTATGTTTTTAGAAGAAAAATTTGATCAAAAATTATCTTTTATCAGTGAACTATTTCTGTGTTCTATGAGATTTCAAAATTTTTTGCTTTAATATTTTAGATGCACTTTTTGTCGCTATATTGTGTGCACTTTATCCCCATTTTTTTATTGTATACAGATACCTGATACTTTTTGTAATTGTAAAATGTATATTTAAAGTTATAATTTAATCAATTTTTAGGTAGTTTTCATTGTACAAAATAATTTGTTTGTAGCATAGATACTAAAAAGAATGCATAACTTTAATACAACTAATTAAAAACATATTTATTAAAAACATCCAATTAGTTGAAAAATTATAATAACAGGAGACTTGGCATTGGAATTTTAAAACCCGAATAAACTACTACGTCAGAAACGCCAAAAGAAAAATATTTGCGATGCACACAGCTGTTTCGATGCACACAGCCTTAAGCGTACCGTCATCAGTGCAAAAAGAATTCTGAATCTGGATAAGTGCTCGCATATATAGGAAAGGGACCGAATTTAGTTCAACCAATAGGATTGCGGAAAAGATGGAGTGTGTGGCCAATAGGAATTTAGGAATGTTAGCTGTGTAAACAGTAGAAAAATTAAGAAAATATGGACTGAATGTAAAATTTCCAAGCTCTATGCATCGCAAATAGTTTTTTTTTTTTTTTTTTTTTTGGCGTTTCTGACGTAGTAGTTTATTTGGGTTTTAAAGTCGAAAAATTAGTTCTGAGCTTTTGACTCATATTCGTAGAGTCTTCTTCAGAGTTCAAAATACTATGGAAACATTTTCGTCAAAAATATATAAGATAAAAATTGTAATCGAAATATAAGTCCATAAATATAAAGTTCATTTAAAAAGTAGACCAGACCATTTAAAAAGTAGTAACCAGTTCAATAAAAAGGTAGATTTCATATGTCTTGTTTTACTATGTCAAAAAGTTCAAATTTATAATTCAACACATCTTGGTACTGATAACCCAGCAAACACAGAACTATCATATTGACACCAAAATGATATCTTACGACAAACATGAAAGGTATCATTATGATGCCAGCGATTCGTAACTTTTCTGTGTCGAAACTGTCCGCGAAATCGATACCCGTAGCGATACGGGAATAGGTGTCGGTCCGGCATCGCGTATCTGATACAGATACGAACGCCACCGATAGCTCCGATACAAAAATGTAAAAAAAAACGACACTTTATCGATACCTTTATGTTGCCATTTCGATGCTTATTTTCGACGCATATATGATACATATCGGACTTGTGCCACGCTACCGACAGTTATTCGAAAGTCGGCGTTTCCTGTCAATTTTAATATGCAAAATTTTAATATTTTCTATACATAAACACAAAATAATTATTTTTACAGGTATCGATTTATTTTCTTTAAAATATATATATATATTTAACTATATTTTAACGGTACGGTCAAATGGTGGTAACTCTGGCAAAAATAAATTAAATAAAAATCAGCAGTTTAAAAATATTTTTACTTAAAAGTTTCAAAAAATTATTATTTTCGCAATTGACGATTAAAGAAAACCATAATTTAAATTAAATATATATATATATATATTTCATTATGGCATGTAATTACTTTTTTTTTTTTTTTTTTTTAAGTAGTCCCATTTGAATGATTTACTAAATCAAAACTAAGAATTATTAAAAGTAAATCCATTTTAAAAATTCTGTTATGGACAATCTTAATTGTATTTAAAAAGCAACTAATTAAAGCTTTGAGTTTATCCTTTAAAATATATATATATAAATAGATCTATCAAAGCATTTTTATTTTCTTTAAAAAGAAATTCTTTGATAAATTATTTTGATTTTAGTATATTATTAGATATAAATTCTTCTTAAAAAAAAAAAAACCTTTTATAAGTTTTATTTTTATTATTAATTATTATTCTTTAAATTTGAACAGTCCATAAAAAATTTTTCATAAAAGGCACATTTATATATGTGTTAGTATGCAGTGTTTCCGATATTTGCACAGCATTCTCCACCAGAAAATCACTCTCAATTTATTTAAACCACAATTTAGTATTATACAGAGATTTCTTGTGAATAATGCTACGGAATGTTTGCAGTTCATTTGTTACACACTAAGTCTTCACTACTGAAAGAGAGGAATATTACATCAGAGGACAAAGAAGCTTAGAAACAATCCATTCCCCCCCCCCCTTCCAATGTGACTTATGATTTTAAATCAAAAATTATTGTTGGTTAGTGCAATATAAAATAGGGTAGAGTGTAAAAATTGTACCCCCCCTCCTTTTAACAGGTCAAGATTAGATATGACCCTAGAAAAAGTTTCATCTGTCGCTATGAGAACAAATGAAACACACAGTACAAGAAAGTGGGGTGTAGTATTTGAGTGTTTGATTTATGTGTGGGAGTCTCAGCAAGGTTTTCTTTTTTAATTTGAACTAAAAATTGTTTACATTTTTAATTAAATTATTAATTAAAAAAATATATTTAATACATTACAGATTTTTTCAGCAAAAACAATTTTTTTTTTTTTTTTTTTTTTTTTAAAGTTTTTAACAAGAAAAAATTTGTTAATTTTTTAAGATAAAATAAATGAATAATTTAAGGGAAAATACTTTTATATTACATTTAGATAAAATTTCATTACTGATTTGTTTTAATGTTTTATGCAAATTTTTTATTGAATTGCAAATAAGTTTTGATTGTCTACTCTTAATTGATTCTTATTCATGCTACTTATACATAAAAAATCCTGAATCATAACAACTGTTGCTAAACTGTTTGACATCACATTTAACGTCTATTTCAATTATTTTATAATTGTCAAATTTTGTGTTTTTTGGGAGAACTGACAGTAAAATTGTGCACAAGGGTTAAGCACAAATTTTCTCTAGATGATTTCACTGATTTATAATTATTTTACACTGTAAAAATTCTCAAAATAAAACAATCTATTCAATGCACCTACTCAGCAGTTTTTTTTAAGTTTTAATTGCATTATTCGCAATAAAATTTTTGACATTATCCTTGAAGTTTTGCTTCCCACATGGCAAAGAGGTTCTGCTCTTGAAGTTGGTAGACAGGAAATACTGGATGTTTATAAATCTTTCATTTGTTCCATAAACTCACACATTGTAATAATCCATTTCCATAAATAATACAAGTGATGTTCTGTTCCATTTTATTTATTCACTTCACAAAACATATAGAACACGGATTCACAATAAAAACATAAATAAACATTTCTTAAGCGCTATATATTTTAAACGGTCAAGCATGACCGAATCCTTTCAGATCACATTCTTAACTAGTCAGTAATCGTACATCGGCGCGTCGAAAAATGACGACTAGTCGCGCCACCTGAGAGGATGCAAAGACAATTCAATTTGCAACATCCTCCCGCCCCGAAAGGTAAGTTAAGTTCAATACAAATACAATTTAAAAAATACAACCAATAAAAAAATCACAATACATAAGTAATAAATTTCACAACCACATAATACTGAAAATAGAAATTATATCAAATACAAAAATCAATGTTACCTGGATACAATTGAAAAATGAAAACAATATTAATATTACCTTACAGGTGAACAGTTGGTTTAATTAAGGTAAGTCCCCTTGGACTTCCAAGTTACAAAGAAGTTGAATGGGTCTTTTTAACATTCCTGATGAAGTTTTTAAGGTTACAGATCTTACCTTATTGTCACGTCCTACATGTGTCTCAATTACTTTTCCTAACTTCCAAATTTGTCTTGGGGCCTTGTCATCACCTATTAGGACTATATCACCTATATTAAAATTAGAAATTGGATTAACAGGTTTTACAACATTAGCATTTCTCAACTGCAAAATATATTCAAATTTCCAGCGCTTCCAGAATTCGTTAAGAAGTCTCTCACGATACAAGTATCGTTTAATTAAAAGTTTTTGAGAACTAGATTGACTTGCTATCACTAAACGGCCACTTTGTGGTGGCAATGCAGTTGACCTTTTTCCTATTAAGAAATGGGCTGGGGTGAGAGGGAATGGCTCTACAGGGTCATTATATACATAAGTTAAAGGTCGAGAGTTAATAATAGATTCAATTTCTGCAAGTATAGTTTGCAGTTCTTCAAATGTAACTAATGCCCTACCAAGAATTTTCCTCAAAATGACCTTTGTCATACGAACCATTCGCTCCCAATAACCCCCCCACCATGAGGCTCTTTCTACTATATAATTCCATTTGATACCCTTATTACCAAAATAGTTCTGAATTTCAAAGTTCTTAATGTTCATATAAAGTTTCTTTAGTTCCTTTTCACTACCTTTAAAAGTCAAAGCGTTATCGGAATTCACAACCTTGCACATACCTCTTCTGGAGATGAAACGTCTGAATGCAAGTAAAAAATGTTCAGAACTGAGACTAGAGACTATTTCCAAGTGCACTGCTCGAGTGACTGCACAAGTGAATAATGCAATGTAAGATTTGTTGTTGTCTCTTGTGAATAAGGGTCCAGCAAAATCGATTCCGACGACTTCAAAAGGTTGAGCCTCACTAGTTCTTGCTATGGGTAGCGGAGCTGTTATTTGCTGTCCTTGTTTGGCCTTAAACCTTCTGCATAGAAAACATTTGTTCAAGCAGGATTTCACAGCTTGCCTGCCCTTAATGATCCAAAAGCGTTCTCTTATTTGAGTGAGTGTGTCAGATATACCAGAATGACCTAAATTTTCGTGTTCCTTCATGATCAAAAGATTAGTAATTCGAGCCTTGTTCGGCAAAATAATTGGATGCTTAGATTCATCAGAAAAATTAGAGCCTTGAATTCTTCCCTTTAATACTATTAGACCTTCTGTTGTCAAAATGGGATTCAAATTATATAACTTAGAATCAGGAGAAACTGAATTTTTTGCCTTTAATGTAGTATATTCTTTGTTAAATTCACTTTGCTGCACAAATAGAAGCCAATAATTTTCTGCTGCAGATATTTCATTTGCTGTCAGCGCTCCTGAACGTTTTTCAGACCTAGATTTGATATTATTTAGAAATCTAAAAACATAGGCGGTTGTTCTCAAAACTCTATTCAAACTACTGTAATTCTCCAGATTTAATAATGGCATTGGAACTTCTACGTTAACCTGAAGTGTTGTAACTCCATGTCTTTCTTCAACCACGCTGTCCATGTCACAGGAAAATTCCATTAGAGAGTCATATGGTATACTTAATTCTGACAACCAAGCTGGTCCTTGACTCCATACTTTATCATTCATTAAGGAATTTGCTTTCACACCTCTCGTTAATTTATCCGCCGGATTGACCTTGCCTTTGCAAAAGTGCCATTTTTCAGGATCAGTTTTTTCCTTGATTTCAATCACTCGGTTTTTCACAAATTGCTTATAATCGTTAACTGAATTTTTTATCCAATGAAGGCAAATCTGAGAATCAGTCCAATAAAAAATATTTCTGGTGTCGAGCATAGGAAAAACAGATTTAAGATATGATCCTAATCTTGCTGAGACTAAAGTGCCAAGTAATTCAAGTCTCGGTAATGTAATCTTCTTCAAAGGGGCTACTCGAGACTTAGAAATTATAAAACTTGTTTTGCATTCTTCAGAATTCGTAAATCGAAAATAAGCTACTGAACCATAGCATTTTGGGCTAGCATCGGAAAATATGTGTACCTCTACTGAGTTCCAGCAGAATTCATTAAAATACAGCCTAGGAATTCCAGTGAACTTCAAATTTTTAGCTTCATTTAACCATTCTAAAAACAACATTTCAGTTTCATGTGGAACAGGTTCGTCCCACCGGTTACCATTTTCCCATACTGATTGTAATATAATTTTTATGCGAATCAAAAATGGATTCATGATCCCCAATGGATCAAATAACATTCCGCAAACAGCCAAAATATATCGCTTTGTTATAATTCTGTCCTCCGGTAATTTGTTAAATTGTGAAGTGTCAATCAGTAATTCGTCATTCGTATTGTCCCAAATAATTCCTAATATTTTTAGTTCAACATTGGATTCCTCCGGATCTTCTCGACATTCGAAATTGTCTGTCTTCCACAACTGATTAAGTTTAGAAGAGTTGGAAATCCAAGCCCTGAGATTCATGCTAGCTTCATTTAAAATATACATCATTTCCTTAGATAATTGTAATGCCTTGTTCACATCATCAGTGCCAGAGATGAGATCATCGACGTATAGAGATCTTAATATTTCTGTTGCTTCCGGGTAGTCATTCTCAAATTTTTCCAAATGAAGCCTGATTGTTGCCGATAATAGAAAAGGGGAACATTTCACCCCAAAGGGAACTCTGCAGAATTGTAATGTCCTAATTTGTTTAGCAGCATCAGAATGGAGATCGGGCCCTTCCCCATCATTCCATAAAAATTTCAAAAAATTCCTATCCTCATCCGCGATTCCTACTTCTAGAAAAGCTCGTTGAATGTCTGCGCAAAACGCTACAGGGTGTAACCTAAACCTCAAAATTATCCTGAGTAAATCTGGATTTAAATTAGGACCGCTCTCTAAACAATCGTTAAGAGATAATTCATCCCTGCCCTTGCATGAACCGTCAAAAACTATCCTAACCTTAGAACCTTTCTTTTGTTCGCGTACTACTGCATGATGCGGCATGTAATAGCCTGTACCCGTATTGTCATTTAAATCCGACGCTACTTCCTCTATGATGCCCAACTTTAAATGTTCCTCAATAATTTCCTTATATTTAAAATATAAGTCCGGATTCCTACCAAAAACAGTGTTCAAATGAGACAAGCGTCGTCTTGCTATCCCATAATTACTGTCCAATTCCTTAACATTATTTTTCCACAACAATCGCGTTTCATATCTTTTATTCCTATAAGTAGTGGTTTGCCTAAATAACTCTAAAATTTCATCATCTGATTTAGAATGTTCTTTGTCCGGATTAATTCCAATTGCCTCTAATTCCCATAATTTTTTAACCCTTTGATGGTCCAATTCCTCCTTAACAACATGTAAATGATTAACGCGCACTTTCTGACAATTCTTAGGTGCTTTAGGGTCCCTTTCCTTTCCTTGTATCACAAATCCAAATAAGGTATCTGTTGCCATTAATCGTTTAGAAATTCTCACGTTCCTTTCTCCGAGAATTTCCCCAATGTAATCCGATCCAATAAGTACATGAATTTTACTTAAATTACCCTTATCTGCCAATTCAATGCCCTTTTCTAGTGCGACATTACGCACCCATTGTGAAGGAATTTTAATTTCCCCAAATGTAATTGAATCAATAACCACAGCCCTTAATTTAATTTTCTTATTAGTTTCTCTTACATTATGTAATACTATTTCTACAATATCATAAGTTTTCCTTTCAGTATTTTCATTGCCAAAAGTATAAATTAAAAGGGTTTCCTTCCCGATTGGTTTTAATCCCAATAAATTGCACACTTCGCGCAATACAAATGTCCTAGAACTTCCATTGTCAATAAGACACCTCAATAAATGGCATTTGGCCTGAATATTAAATACACTTGCCGTTACAGTCTGCAACAACACCGAATCATTCGGCGTGTCCTCAAGCTCTTTATTCTTATTACAAACTAAATTTAAAGAACTTTCTGACTGTATTTGTTTTTTATCCTCAACTGAGCGGGATTCATTTCTTTCTGTACGAGGGTTGCTATTTATATTTCTAGCCTAATAATGAAAAAACAAATATGTAGGATCGAAATTGGTTTTATTGTTTTTCAAAATATTCTACATGATGATCAATACACTTTTGCATGCGTTTGAACCAATTTTCAAAGCACTTTTTCCAGTCCGATTGAGGTAACTCCAAAACATGCGTTTTGAATGCATTAACCGCTTCTTCGGGGGTCAAAAATCGTTGTCCACGTAATTTATTTTTGATGTGTGGGAATAAGAAGAAGTCATTGGGTGCCAAATTAGGGCTGTACGGCGGATGACCCATCAGTTCGATCTTTCGCTCAGTCAGAAATGCATTTGTTTGAGTCGATGTGTGAGAGCTCACATTGTCATGATGAAGAATGATTCGCCTGTTCTTCTGCTTTTTTCGAATTTCTCCGATGACTTCTGGCAAACAAATGGTCGTGTACCATTCAGAATTGACCGTCCTGCGTTGCTCTAACGCCACTGTTGCCACATGACCGTTAATGCCGAAGAAACAGGCAATCATTTGTTTCGATGTGCTTCTTCCTCGAACAACTTTTGTTGGTTTTGCCTCGCCTTGGAAGACCCATACAGTTGATTGCTGTTTTGTTTCCGGCTCATATGCATAGATCCATGATTCGTCACCTGTGTAGATGTTATACACAGCCTTTGATGTACCTTAAACGTATTTTTCCAACATTTCCTTGCACCAATCGACACGAGCCTTTTTTTGAGCATTTGTCAGATTATGCGGGATCCAACGCGAACAAATTTTTTTTACGCTCAAATGTTCATGCAATATTTTATTGATGCTAGTCATACTAATGTCCAAAGACGCCTCAATCTCACGGTATGTCACACGACGATCTTGCTTTATCAGTTCACGCACAGCATCGATCTTTTCTGGCACAACAACGGATTTTGGACGACCTGCACGGGATTCGTCCTGGATCGAACATCGACCACGATTAAATTCGTTATACCAATTTTTTACAGTGCTGTAGGATGGCGCTTTATCGCTGTATAAAGAATTAAGTTCATCGAAGCACTCTTGTCTTGACAATCCACGTCGAAAGTTATGAAAAATAATCACACGAAAATTTTCACGATTCAATTCCATTTTTTGAAAGAGAAGAACTTTTCAATTTACTGTCAACAACACAAATAAAGCTATAATGGTAAATCGTCTGCTGAATTTACGTTTAAAAATATCAAACTTTCGATTAAAATCATCTGCGGTCGCCTAGCAACACTTACTGTTGCCAAGGCCAGAAATATAAATAGCAACCCTCGTATTACATATTAATGAGTTATGCCAGGGAGACGCGCAATACTTGCACTTATGATCTTTACGAGAACAAAATTTACTCAAATGGTTTGAAAAACATATAAAACATAATCCCTTGGCCATTAAAGCCTTTTTCTTATCATAAACATTTAAGGAACAATCATGATTCATATGTGCCGAGGAACAAAACAAACAGCCCTGAACTCCAGTATTTTGAGAAAACGAACTCGTATTTCTTTTGTTATTAAATTTAGGCCTATTATTATCATAAGAATACCTATTATGATAACCAGATAAATTTCTTTCCGCCTGAGTCGCTAAAACGGAAGCTGATGATTTAGGGGGATGATATTCGCTCCTTTTAGAATTTAAGTAAGGTTTATTGTGGCCTGTCATTTTATTCCGAAAATTATTTTCATTTGCGCTATTATTTCTGGGATTCGCTAAAATTATCGATGCTTCTCGTATTTCTAATTCTTTACGTATAAAATCAACTAATTTAGAAATATCAAACAATTCATCTGAATTACGCTGTCTATTATAACTTAAATTTAATTCTTCCGGTAGTTTTTGTAATATTACAGGGCATAACAGATTACTGTAAGTGCCTGTTGCTACATTTAATGATTGTAACGAACGAATTTGTACCTCAATCGCGTCGTACATTCTCCTTAATTCAGTAACATTCGCGCATGATTTCACCGGCTCTATTAATAGTAACTTATGCATGTGGGACGATATAATTACGTCACTTCGTCCAAAACGTTCCTTAAGTAATTGTATTGATGCATCGTAATTCGATTCTGTCAATGAAAACCCAGATACAGCGCTCAAGGCGACACCTCCTAAGAAAGATTTCAAATACGAAAATTTCTCAATTTTGCTTAAAGAATTATTATTATGTATCGCTACCTCGAAAGAGTTCCAGAAGTCCAACCATGAACTACAGTCACCAAGAAAATTTACAACTTGTAATTTCGGAAGTTTAACTGTACTTCTGGTTTCAGTTCTAACTGTTAGGTTCTCTGAACCAATCCCTGTTTGATCACTTGATCTAGCGATCTGAATAACACCAGGCAACGGCCTGTCATTTAAATTATCCACTAGCCTTTCTAATTTTGTTTTTACATCGATCCCTTTTTCCCTGTATTCCTCGCAGCCTGCTACATCTTCAGCTATATCCTTAACTTTAATTTTTGTTTGTATTTCATAATCGATGTTTACGAGTTCTGCCTGTTTGTCCAGGAGTTGAGCCTTTAATCTAAGAAGCTCCTCAATTTTCATTAATTTCGTGTACTCCTCCGTAATTTCGGAGTTCAGGATTGTTTCTATTTTCCCCAAATATTTCGTAAATGAGGTTCTTAAACCTCTTCTTTTTTCCTTCAATCTTTCTAGATCCATTTTAAACCCAATATCGTAACAAGAGAACAAAAATAAAAATTATGAAACCTTCTAATTGCTTAATAATAACCCCTATCCATATATTTATTAAATAAAAATAAACATGTATTATCTATATATCAAAAAAATGTAAACATCATCTTTAAATATCATTTAAGAACAAAAAAATAAATATCGTTAAAACAGAAGTAAATGAATTTAAAATAGCCTTTAATGAAACCAAAACTAAATAAATAATTTTGTATTAAATCAGAAGTAACTCTATTTTAATAGCATTGCAAGAAACAAAAAATTAAATAATATTCCATTAAAAAAAACAATTTCTTTTTCAAAGAAACAAAAAGAAACACCATTTAAACAACATTTTATGAAACGAAAGTAATTTTCAATTATTTAAATGTTGAATGAAACCATTTATATTTAAAACCCAAACTATTTTTTAATTATTCAAATTTGAAAGCATTTATTTCATATAACAGCAAAATTTATAAATTATAAATAATATTATATATAAACCAAATGAATTCGATGTCCTCACAGACTGCAACCATTTAAGAACAAAAACTACACTTTTGTTAAAACGAAACCATAACTTTTAACCCCCAAACTCGAACCAAAATAATGAAATAATAAGGGGAAAAGCCTACCTCCCATATCCGATGCATGCTCAGCGGATTCATTTTACTCCATAATTATCCAAAAAAAATGCATGTCATCCAAAAAAATGCAAACAATCACATCCTAAGGTCACCAAAATGTTTATAAATCTTTCATTTGTTCCATAAACTCACACATTGTAATAATCCATTTCCATAAATAATACAAGTGATGTTCTGTTCCATTTTATTTATTCACTTCACAAAACATATAGAACACGGATTCACAATAAAAACATAAATAAACATTTCTTAAGCGCTATATATTTTAAACGGTCAAGCATGACCGAATCCTTTCAGATCACATTCTTAACTAGTCAGTAATTGTACATCGGCGCGTCGAAAAATGACGACTAGTCGCGCCACCTGAGAGGATGCAAAGACAATTCAATTTGCAACACTGGATTTGATTCCAATCTGTGTTTAACAACTTTGCTGTAAGTTTTCTGAGTTTTTTTTCAGAAATTCGATTAAATACAGGATAAAACCATTTAAAAAGACCCTCACTCTTCCAAATCCTATGACCTTTATGTAGTCAACCAACTTTAATACTTTATTACATAGTTTACCTAAACCATTGTATAAAGCACAGCACTATTGAAGCCCTAAGTCTACCATGAGATGTAGATGCTGAATCAAGACGCTGCATGCCACTCACATCTATGCCTAGCACGCTAGCCAGACAGTTTGCTATAGGAGATACTTACCATGAATTCCTTTGTATTCTGGTTTCCTTGTCACTCACAGAAAAAACATTGAATTTTTCTTCGGCAGAAGTTTCCAAAAACAATTTAAAGTCAGCAATTAAAATTGTTCATTTTCTTCATTTTTTTTTTGGGGGGGGGGGGGGGTAATTTTCTTCCTTCAACATTTGTACAAAAAGATCATGTTTCCCAGCTTGATTTTTACACAAAATAAGTTTTTTTGAAATGCAATTCGCATGTTGCGGCTCCTAATTTGCAACACCAGATACATTGTTTTAACAGAGAATTATTTAATAATTTTTTGTTTCAAATTCTTAGATTATTGGAAAAAAAAAAAAAAAAAAAAAAAAAAAAACGAAGGATTAAATAAATATGTGATGCTACAAATTTATAAGAATTTTCAGGCAAAAACTTTTTTTTTTTTTTTTTCCTGTCCTTACCTTCTGCAGAGATTGGAGGAGAGGGTTGTTTATTTGTGAAAAAGCAAATTAGGATCTAGTGAAGTGTAGTTTTATTTCATGTGGAAATGCAATATTTATTTTAGTAAATTTATGAATATTTCTTATAAAAATAAACTTGTTAGCCATATTTGAAAGATAACAATTGTTACTGGTGCAACCAATGTAATTTTTTGAAGGATTAAATCTTATAAATGAGCAAGAAAAAAAAATAATATAAAAAAAAAAAGATTCTGAAAAAGAAACTTTTTTATCAGTGTCCTAAAAAAGTAGTAAATAAGGCAAAATTTTCTGTACTCAAACCAATTAAAAGGTAAAAAGCATTCATTGATGATAAAGTGTGTTATTATATAGTAGAATGTAGTCATCAATGAAAGCTTTTTATCTATTAATTGGTTTGAGTACAGAAAATTTTGCCTTATTTACAACTTTTTAGGACGCTGATTAAAAAAGCATTCTTTTTTTTTTTCATATTATTATTTTTTACTAGTAACTTAAAAGCTAGCCCCTCATATTCATAGGGATGACCCTAAAGTCAAAATATAGCAGAAAAGTGGCTCGATGACACACTGGCAGAAAGAAAGACAACCTGGCTCAATATAAGACAAAATTTTCTGTACTCAAACAAATTAAAAGATAAAAAGCATTCATTGATGACAAAATGTGTTATAGGATTTAGTCATCAATGAATGCTTTTTATCTATTAATTGGTTTGAGTACAGAAAATTTTGCCTTATTTACTACTTTTTAGGATGCCGATAAAAAAGCATTCTTTTTAATTAGCAATAAACAATTTAGAATTATACAAAAAACATTTTTAAACACTCGCCCTCGAGTGGGTTCGAACTCAAGACCTTTGGATTCATAGCCCAGCGCTTTTGCCTCACAATCACGATGTTCACAGGTGAAACCGCTTTCGTTACATTTTTGCTTCCTTAGGCTCAAAATATAGTACCAGAAAAGTGGCTCAATGACAGACAACCCGGCTGAATAAAAAAGCATTCTAAAAAGTCCATATTGTATTGTGGCCTGAAAAGGTCCCCATATTAGAAATACTATATTGAGATGAAGTACAACAGTTAATTTACAGGTCTACAACTTAAAAGACACTTATTTTTGTAAAATCAACCATGATATATAATATACTTACCAAATTTGAACTCAATTGACTGCAGTATTCAAATATATTACGGCCTTTATTTATATAACTCTTTATTTGTAAAACTAAAAGAATTCTACAAAATTTCATTATGATAAAGAATCAGTTAAAGGACACAGAATTTAAAAAAATTATTTCCATAGTATTTATTTTATTTTTTAAATCGCACAAAATAATACATTCACATAATTTAAAATTTTGCTTCGTTCAGTCACGTTCTCTGCCAATAGCACTTTGTCCATATTTGTAGGTGAAGAAGAAACCCTAGAGACATATTAAGAAAAATATAAATAATTAGTGCATTTAATATAAAATAGGAACAAAAAAGTTCAGCTTTCACTTTTCAGAAGGAAAAAAAAAAAAAAAAAAAAATGAAATATAAAACACAAATAAGATTTTGTTTTCTACTGTCTTACCAACCAGTGTTCTGAAAAAAAAAAAAAAAAAAACCCTTCACACCAACATCACATTGTCTTCCAAGAGGTACGAAGCACCATGCTATTGCAGTGTTAACTCCACTGAGCTCCACTGTAACAGGAGAGCTGTGCTGGCGGTCAGCCGTGTGCTAGACGAATGCATCCGGGGCAAAAAGCAAAATTTAGTCCACTTGACTATGCGTTTGACATTATGAATTCTCGATTGTTATTGTTTATTATTTCATTATTCGCCAACATATTGTTAATAAATAAAGTGAATTTGTGACTTTACGTAGCAGAACATTTTAATATGCATTTAGTTTAATGGTTACTGGAAATATATTTTATAAACTTGCTTATAAATGGAATTGCTTATATTCCACTGAGCCCCATTGTAACAATTTGTAGCTCAGTGTTGTATTCGCAGAATCTTTTTATTAAATTCAAGTTATCAGTTTGATTTCCAAACTACTTTATCAACCCAATTATTTTTAGTTTAAATCAACCACATTTTTCTTTTTTTCATATATTATAGAAATTATTTAATATCACACATTCATTGTTAAAATAAAAAGGGTTGTTTTATTTATTATTTTGAGGGAGGTGGTCATTTAAAGGATTGGTTATTTACTTTTATAATATTATAATAAATAATAAAAAAATTTCCTTAAAAGTTAGATTTTTAAGATCATAATATTTAAATAACAGAACATTTTAATATGCATTTAGTTTGATATTTACTTCAGATATTTTTATATAATTTGCTTAACTGCTTATATTCCACTCAGTACCGTTGTAGCACAAGTATGTAGTATTAGCAGAATCTTTTTAAATTCAAATTATCATTTTAAGTTCCAAACTACTTTTTCAACTCAATTATTATTTTATCTTACCTGTAAAATAGAGAAAATATTGTTTTGAGGTCAAATTTTCAAAAGTGAGTTTTTGTTCTATTAACACGATTTGGGGTCCCATGAATCCAAAAATATCATATTTTTTCACATACTTCCCTTACATAATGTATGCTTGGAAAATAAAAAATAAGAAGAAAATCATTTTAGAGAGGTAGAAAATTCCAATTTATAAAAACTATAAAATGTAAAAGCACAAATTTAAAAGAGTAATGCAATCCAAATGACTAATATTTTTTGCTAGGATTTAAGTTGCAAAAAAATCAGATTGAAAATAAGTTTTATTTTCTTTTTTTTTTTTTTTTTTTTTTTTTTCTAAAGTTTTAATTGCCATATGCGATAGTGAGAAAAAATAGATTTTTATGTACTTTGCATTAAATAAGTAAAATGAGACATGTTTTCTCCCTAAATTCATTAAAATTCTTACAACGGAAAATATTATAGCAAATTCTACCCCTCTCATTTTTCAAAAACTATGTAAATGACTTCTTTACCCTTACAATATTTTTTTAGACAGAAACAAAGTTGATTTTGTGTAAAATTTTCTTATCACTTTATTTTATCTACAATTAAAGAGATTTTCATCGTGTCCCTGTAAAAAAGCTACAAATGCTAGACTACTAAAATCTAAACAGTTTGTGCAACAGTGAATTATAATAATTGTACAAATTTTCAACTCAGTTGGTAGAGATTTTGTACCCTATCGCACTTTAAATAATTTGAGCCCCTGTAAAAACAAGATTCTCTAAAATTCATACAATTTGTGTGAAAGTGATCTGTAACATGCATACAAATTTTCAGCTCAATCATATAAGGCATTTAGACGCTATCACACTTTAACAAGTTTAGGCCCATAGACCATAATGTTAAAGAATTTTTTTTTTGTGTGTGTCCCTGTAGAAAAAGAAAAGTGCTAGATTGATCAAAATCAATAGGCTTTATGCTATAGTGACAGACTTATAATGTATGTACCAACTTTTGTATATAGATATTTTGTTTTTTTTTGTATATAGATCTTGGTTAGACGATTCACATCTCAAAAGATTGAAAGATTTTTTCAAAAACTGAATGAGTTATAAATTTGTTTATTTTATGCATAAAACCATTGCATATCGTGAATTCTAATTATGATTATATTATTTTTAATGCCTCATTCGAAAGATATTTTAAAGTACATTTATATTATCGAAAGTGGAATTCGAGATTTCACCTGATTTACATGTTTTGAGGTGTCCTGATTAGGTTTTCTTTTGTATCTCAGCTACTAATTAAAATAATTTCAAAAGTAATACATCATTTGAAAGCTTTGTTGATTTGGAATCGAGCAGTAGATTACAGAAATTTCTACCGCCAGATGGCGCTGGAATCAGTGTTAGAAATAAGCAGTCGTTACTCGTATTTTGCAACCAGATTTTTCATTTTGACGCCTTGATTTTTCCTCATCATCTAATAGTTTTCCCGATCCCATCAGACTATAAATAAGTCTATTTCATCGCATTCCTCAATACTGCGACTGGAGTCATAGATGATTGGCTGTTGAAATCGAGCTTACAACAGTTTTCAATGGAAGGCTGTGAGTGGTTGTTAGAGAACAGAGCTCACTAAGGCTCTTGAGTTCTAGAGCTCACCATGCTTAGATTATTCGTCGATGTAGCGAGCAACCATTGAACATATTATGGTTTGGAGCGAGTAGCAGTGTTTTCTTATCTTGAGAATTTTAAACTCTTACTTCTCCACACCACTCATCAGTTTAGTTTGCTGCTCCACCGAGCCCCAGGAGCAGAATTATATGTGATGTTCTGCAACGAGACATTAAAATTTGCAGATGTTCTGCAGGTATTTCGTCCAAATTTGTCAAAGCACAGTAAAATGCAAAATAAGCATAAAAATAATACTTATTAGTAAAATATTTATTACACATTTATAATAAAACATGATTTAAAATTTTTATAATCTAAAACTGAGGAATACACCCAGAATTTGCAATTTTTTCAATGGCTTTTGGCATTAACATAGTCACATTAATGTGGATATACTACTTACAAAATGTTTATAAATTTTGTCCATACATTGAAACAATGACTTTTTAGCAATTTTCTAGTATGCTAACAGATTTACAGGTCAGTTGAACATATCTAGGTTTTGTTAATTTTAGAATGTTAGCTGTATCAACATCATCTAGTTAGGGGATAGATGAAATGTTCTGCAAAAGCCTCAATTGTTCTGCGACGTGCGTCACAGTTTTAAACACTTTCTGCTCCTGGGCACCGAGCGGGACTTTTCTAAAGTCAGAAATTTGAAAGATCATAACATGGTGAGAGAACAGACTGTTTCAGGTATTGAAACGGGAAGAGCGCGCCGTGGGGGCTACCGAGCGGGAATTTAGTGCAATTAAATTTTTCAATAAAGCTATTTTCACACTATGTCAATAAGCTGTGTTAAGACCTGAAACAGGAAAAAGGTGCCGCAGGCGCCACCGAGCAGGAGTTTCGTAAAGTCTGATTTTTCAAGGGTCGCAAACCAGCTGGTCGCCGAAGGCGGCTAGTATATATATATAAATTGAAAAAGCACTACACAACTGGCGATAAAAAGTAATAATTACAAAATTTTGAATAAACACCATAAAATGCAAGAATTGGCAACAATTGTTTTGGGTCAAAAGAAAACGCAACTTTTTGTCAGGCGAACCAAGCAGCAATGCACCTTTCCAATATATTCAATATTAAAATGATGAATATTGTAAGGAATATATAAATAGTACTTGTTTTTATGTAATTTTAGGTGTTAGTTTATTTTTCGAAGTGAGACCCTTACACGTGGTGTGGAGATTCTGCAAAATTCAATTTTTCCGGAACCGAAATTACATTAGTGCGGCCCGTACGTGAATGCAGCCCATATGCTGGTTTTTACAGTATATATATATAAACAGTAATTGTCTCTCAGTAAAATCACGTTTGTTATGAGCCAAAGTAATTTTATTTTAAGCAGCTGATTTTTATATCCGACAAATATTCCCAAACTGTAGAAAAAATATTTCCTCTACTAATTTGGAAAGAAATTTCAAAATGTAACAATAAGTGGAACTAATAAACATGATTTAAATTTCAAAAGATATTTAACTAATTATTAATTGAAAATTAATAAATTAATACTGTATAAAATTAAGAAACACATACTACACATCGAATTAATTAATATTTCTACATTAATTAAATATTAGGCTTCTAAAAAAATTATTAGTGTTTTTTTTTTTTTTTTTTTTTTTTTTTTGACGGAGAATTAAGCGTTTAAATCTTTACAAATATTTCGAAATTGCTGGAAGTGTATTTCATTTTGTATTAGTTTTTTTTCATATAAAAATAAATTTAAGTGCACAGTGTGAAGTGCATATAGTTTATAAACAAACACAGGGCTATCCAAAATTAAGTTAAACATTGTTTTCTATTAGATGTGTTGCTCTTTTTGCTAAATTTTACTATGTCGATGAACACTGCTCAGGAAGGATAATTAATTTATTTTACCCATACTATAAACAAAGTATTTTTTTTTTTTTTAGTTCTATTTTCATCTCTGGCTTTTCTTTTTGTTTAATATCATGTTTTGAAGCACACTGAATCTGAAAAACCAATTTTTAGCAGTTGATGCGTATCTGTTATCAGTATAACTTCAAAACAAATAACTGCAGGAAATTCAAATTTGGTATTTTGAAGTTTGTATTAGGTCGCTACTTTTAAAATTTGATTAAAATTGGTAAGTTTCAATGCAAATTAATAACAGTCTTATTTATATACACATATATAGAGGGAGTAGACATTATAATTGAATGGGAGGATTGAGAAGACTTTAGTCTAGCCCCCCCCCCCCCCCCCCGACCCACACACAATATTAATTGTGAGGGGGGCTGAATTTATAATTTGACCAACAGTTTTTTATTATTTCTTTATTTTTTTTTTTTTTAATTAATTTCTTAATGACATTACCTGAAGAAAAAAATTACAAAATTTGATAAATTTCATCTTTGGAGAGCCATTTTATGGTTCAAAATCTTAATTAGAGCTGAACCGAGAGTATATACTCTGTATATACCTGGTACTCGTCCAAATTTGGGCTAAGTATTTGGCCAATACAGAGTAGTACTGAGAATTTCATTATCTTTATGCATTATTGAATGAAATGTGTTAATGAGAGATATTTATTTTATAAACAAACTACAAAATTATGAATATATAAATACAGAGTCATTATAATTAAACTATTTGGTATAACATTCTGCAGTTAAAACGGCAAGTAGATTGCAAGCAAACTTGGTATAAAGACGATTAATGATAATGAAATATTTAAGAAGAAAAAACCTTAATGTATAATTACAATAATTTTACCCTACTTAAATCCTTACTAAGTCCGAGCTTCATATATATTTCGGCTACCTAACGGTTCCATCTTCAGATACACTCGGTAAAAAATTATTTGAAGGTGACAAGATAAACAAGTCATCCAAACAGCACCTTCAAATCATTTTTTACCGAGTGTATCTGAAGATGGCACCGTTAGGTAGCCGAAATATATATGAAGCTCGGACTTAGTAAGGATTTAAGTAGGGTAAAATTATTGTAATTATATTAATAATCCTTTCTTCAACATCTTTGTAAAACCTTAATGTATTTTTTACAGAAAATTTTAGTTATACTTTTGCGCAAATAAAAATAAGAAAAGAATAATTTTGAATTTAAAGAAAAATATATTACTCTAAAATGCCATTCAAGCTCCCCCTCAATGGTCAGGAAAATCAGGATATATTAGGAAGGGGTGGCTAAATGGTAAAAATACAGAAATTAACATGCATTTGTGGTATAAAAAAAGGTTTAATAACAAAGCATATACAGTCAAACCTCGTTAACATGAATTAATTTTAATATGAACTGTTTCCACAGTCCTCATCAAAATGAAGATTAGTTTATACAGTTGAATCTTGTTAATGCGAATCTCAAGCAGTGGCATCTCCAGAAAAAAATTCAGGGGGGGGGGGGGGTGAAGGCAGGCACAGCCTGAAAATAATAATAATAATAAATAATAACCACTTCCCCGGCCACTGTAGCATGTGGAAGGCTAAGTTTCCCCCCGAGTTATCTCGGGATGGTCGGTGAAGTGGTTAAATAAAATTCTGATAGCATAGTTTGATAGTTTTAAAGTTGAAGGGGGAAAAAAAAATGCTTATTAGAATTTTACAGGAGGAGGGGGGGGGGGTTGCCCTATTGTGCCAACACCCATGATTTCAAGAAGAATAAAAAAAAACTGTTCATATTATCAGTAGCTCAGAAATTAATCTTCATTTTGAAAAGGATTGTGGAAACAGTTCATGTTAAAATTAATTCAAGAAAAATGCTTAATGCTCCGAGGGTATATAAGTATATATCAAGCCAGTGCATGTTTTGAAACTAAATTTTTGTATTTTTTGATAAATTTATATGAAATTTTGATACAACAAAAACTTTTTAACATATTGAAAACAGAAAAATAACAGTAATAAAAGTTTATGCATGAATATTGAAACTATTGCGATTAAATTTTAAAATTTCATGAAAAATTCTCAGTGTTCCAAGGATGCATAATAAGTATATCTGGTTGATGGATGTTTACAAACTTAATTTTCTTGTTTTTTGATAATGTTATATGAAATTTTGGTAAAATGCAATCACTATAACATATTGATAACAACAACAATAATAATAATAAATAATATAAGTAAAGTAACAGTGATAAAAGTTCATGCATGAAAAATTCATATAAATTTATCAAAAAATAAGAAAATTAAGTTTTAAAACATCCATCAGTTCAACTTACTTATTATATACCCTCGGAGTGTCATTTTTATCAGAAACATCACTAATTTTTTCATAAATTCTTATACAATAAATCTTACCAGCCTAATAATAAAGTTAATGTTATATTACAATTTATTCATAAAATTAATTTAAAAAACAACAGAGTGATTTCAAAAAATATTTTCACAGCTTCAATCTACTTAATATTACTAGCAGGCTTTGCTGGTCAATACATTTAAATGAATTTTAAAAAGAATCAATATTTTTTATACCGTTCTACTAATTAAAACTAAAAATAAAATACATTGAAATTGCTTAAAAACTACGCTTCAGGCATTCGCTGACTTCAGCAGTGACTTCTTAACCACAATGTCTTGGTACTGGATAATTTAATTTATAGAAATGTCAATAATACATGAAAAACTGCATTAGTCATTTTCTTTTAGATAATAAACAGAATGAAAAATGCATAGCATATTTTATATGAAGATAATTTGCATAAATAGACAAATTTTAAAAAATACTTTACCTTTTTTTCCCACTCGCATTACAAAAATATTTAAAATAAAATTGAGAAAAATTCTGTAAAATCATTGAATGAAAGAGCTTGGACCTTTTGGCAGAATTTGAAATTTGGCACTGAAGTAGCTCAGACGTTTCTCACCAAAATGTTTACTTATGCCATTGCGATACCCATATCAATCAACTCATCGCCGAAATGACAAAATATTAAATTATATATAACTAATATTTATTTTCATATTTTAATTAATTAAAAGAAAATTTTGCAATGTAATATCTTCAATAACTTGATGCATATAATGTTCACACAAAAAATGAACAATTTCTAGAGCTCTTTTAAAAAGTATAACATCTATGCAGTATCTTTTTAAAAAAATCATCAGTTTTTACTAAAAAAAATGGCCAACTCTCATCATCAAAGTAGTTAAATTTAGACCAATCAAAAATAGGAGTCGTCAACCCGGATGTGCTCCTGGCAAACTCTTTGCTTTATTTATACAGATTGTTATACAAGGTTTGAGAGATTAAAATAAAATAGCCTGAAATTTTAATAAATAAGAAAGTTAGTATAAAAAAAAGACAAACTTACCAGAATCATGCCAATGTCACGCCTTGTTAATAAAATTTACTTCACAGCATCTAAGATTTGGAAAAAAAAAAAAAAATGTGGTAAACAAACATGAAAGATCCTGGTGCCTTTTTACAAGACTTAAAATTTCACTTATAACATTAAAAAGTTTATTTACGACTAGCAAATAGATTGCTGTAATTCATCTTTGGCTTAAAATTTTACAATATTGCGATGCAATAACAATAATTTTAAGCTTATCCCCGAGTAGCCAGTTTTGACACTGATCAAACACATTATAAATATTACTAAACATATAAAATTGAAAACTCACATCATAATATATTGTACATTTTAGACAAATTCTCTCATTATCTTATTAATGTTGTCTATACCATCATCTGTTATCAAGGTTTCAATACGATGAATATTGTCAAACTTAATTTTAGTTCAGAAAGTATAAATGAATAGTTTATGTTCATCCATTTGAATGAACAATCTTAGTTTCATACTTAATTCTTATTTATCACTGTAATTCAAAATACAATATTTTCTGATTTTTTTCTTATTTTAAATTTTATAATTGAACATTGTTTATTATATTCGCTGCAAAATATTCAATGCGGATATGAATAACTCACAACATTTATAAAAGATAACGATATCTACAATCATTACATTTACTACTTCTGCAAACGAGTTAAAATAGTAGGTATAAATAACTCGCAATTTCGTTCTCCTAAGATTTTGGCTTTTATTATTTATGAGATATGAAAAATACGTTCCTTACAGAATAACTATGCAACACTGGCTTGGAAAATAGTAACTAAGCCTAACACTATGAATATTTTTTTACCTTCTATATTATTGAAACTTAGCACCGGAGGGTATCACAAAGTTTATAATTACAATTATATTCTCCAATTTATATTAAAATTAGTGAGTACTTTGACTTTTTTAAAATCAAAATGCATTTATCATACAGATTAAGCCTAAACGTGCGAATCATAAAATAACAAATTTCCGAAGAAACATTCTTAACTGAAGTAAGTATGAAACACCAAACATATTTATAATTTTATAAAAAGTCAATACAATATTCTCTTTTAATTTTTTTGAGAAGTATGAGAGCATGTAATAAGAAGAAAATTCCTTACCTAAATGAATTAGCAACCGATTAAAATATGCGAAAATATCCAAAACAAAATCACTGCTACACGAGCTTCGCTTCTGGCTTGTAAACAAACAATGCGGTTGGTTCAGTTAGCGGTTACGGGTTACGGCTAGCAAAGCAATGTCTGATGTTCATTCGATAACATTTCGATACTTCAAAAAGAATGTCAAAAAATTAACATGTTTCTGATATCAGATCAGTATCATATTTTGGACAGGTTAGTGTGGTGTCATAAATATGTCATGTTTTAGTTATCGTTTCGATAACAAATATTTATACAGAAATTGCATGTCATAAAGTCGGTATGTTTTCGATATTTTAAAGACATCGATTAGATGATATAACTTTTTTTTATCGTGAAAAGGTACCTAAATGTTACGCGAAAATCGATACATCTGACAAGTCTGACATATCTGACATCATTTTGTTATGTTTCCGACACGGCTGTGTTTGCTGGGAAGTATCTTCAAGAATTAGCGCTGAGTACTATATATGCACATGTTTTATCACTTTAAAAAGTTCAACATTAAAACTTAATACTTGTAGTGTGATTTCTTATTGTACATTTATAACTTTTCTTGATGAATATTTGTGTTAAACATATAACTTTTGTCATTTTGTTCAAGTGGTTGGTGATAATTTTTGATGAAATCCGTCGTTTACAGAGGAGTGTTAAATTATAAATGTGAAAAAAATTTTGTGAATAGTAAACAAGACCTATGGGAAATTTAACGGTATTTTTTGATGAAATTCGTCATTACAGACAAGTATTAAGTTTTAATGTTGAACTTTTTAGAATGATAAAACATGTGCATATATAGTACTCAGCGGTAATTCTTGAAGATACTTTCCAGTACCAAGATGTGTTGAATTATAAATTTGAACTCTTTGACATAGTAAAACAAGACATATGAAATCTAACTTTTTATTGAACTGATAACTACTTTTTAAATGAGCTGGTCTACTTTTTAAATGAACTTTATATTTATGGACTTATATTTCGATTACAACCCTAAAAACACATCTTCTCTAAATGACATCCTTAGGATATCATATGGATAAAAATAATGTCTGTGATCATCCTATGGAAATCTTCAGGATGTATTGTGGACAAGTGTGTTGTTAGGGTTGTAACAAAGTTAAGAAACGTTTTGAATTTTTCTGCTTTAAAATTGTGAGGAAGATTAATTTGAGTATTATATTCGTGAAAAAGACTGTAAATGATATTACTAAGATCTGATAACTCAATATTATTGAAAAGATCTTGAAAGTCAAAAATCATAATATTGTCTGTTGAATCGAGCGATTTAATGTATTGAATTAATTGAAAGCTATTTTTAAGACAGCGTAAATTATCAACTTTGCAAGTACAATTGTAAATTTGTTTTAGAATATCCAGTAGAGCTTTATTAGCATTGTTGTTAAAAGTATTACACCCAACAGTGACAGTGCGAAATTTAATTGGAGATTTGTGAAACTTAGGTATGAGAACTATATAAGGATAATTAAAGTCATTGAAGGGAAGTTGAAGTAGTTTATAGTAATTACGTATTTTTCGGTTATTAATAACAAGGTTATAATTAGTTAAACTGAAGATGTTACTATTAGTGACTGAAGAGTTTAAAATAGAGAAATAGTAGGATTTACATATAATGGCATAATTATTAGGTGATTTGTCAATATAAGTGATCACAAAGTCATCCTGTAGTGATTTGATTGAGTTAAGAAGTACAGATTTTTTTAAAAGCACCAGATTTGAAGAATTGATAAATAATGCATTTTTAATTTTTGTAACACTAAAACTTTCCATTGAGTGAAATAGGCAATAGGTTTATTATGAGTAATAGATATTTCATAAATAAATAAATCTAGATCATAAGAAAACTGTTGAAAAATTTGTGGAATGCTAGTTTTAACTGGAAGTCTAAATTTGGTGCCAAATTCCATGAATTTTTTTAATTGATAATTATCAATAATATTGAGATTACCAGTGATAATGTGTCCATGGTCTCTGTCAATAAATTTAGAGAAAGAAGGATCATTGCATTTACATGTTACAGTGTTAGTAAAAGAGGTAGACTTAGATACAGAATTATAATTGAATATCTTTCTGCCAAGAGGAAGAGGATATTTGAAGGTACGAGATAGAATTAAATCTTTAATCGGAAACAAATATTCTTTGTCATTAATGATAGACGTAATGTTAATACTATTCAAAATTTGATTTGTAAAAGTCACAATTAATTGAGTATTTGTTTTAATTTTGTTGGGCTTTTTATTAATTTTTAAATTAAATTGTTTGATTTTGTACATTATAATATCATAAAAAGTGTCTGAAAAATGTTTATCATAGGATTGGCTTTGAAAGACATTCAGAAAATTTACTAAGTATTTCTTTTAATTTGCAAAAATAATTTTTCGAATAATGAACCAGTTATAGTTAGATAAGTAATTAGTCTGTAGATCTGAAATTAGTTTAATAATGGCACTTTTAGAAAAGATTAAATCTGTTTTTTTACTACCTCGTTTAGTTCTAGAAGTTTTATTGTTAATTTTGTGATTGAGTTGTGCATAAATAGTCGAATAATCATGTAGAGGGTTGATGTTAGAATATGCTTTAATAGTTTTATTAAAGTATTCGGAATTTAGGCCACATGGATAAATTGTATTGTAATATTGCATAAATTTTGATTCAAGAAATAGACGCTCACTTTTATTTTTCTGAATTTTGACAATCTCTATGGTACATGAATTAAAATTATGTGATTTAAAGTGTTGTAATTCTATAGTTGATTTAGAAGGTGCAGCTGAAGATGAAAGGTTTTTTGAATCAGAGCGATGCTGATTAATACGTAGATGTAGAGGAGTGGAAGTTTCACCAATATAACTGAGTTTACAAATGCCACAACTGATTTTATAAATAACATTATATGCCTGACAAAATGGAACCAAAGAGGGATTATTATTTAATTGTGTGCGAGAGGCCATAGGGCAAGTTTTACATCGATTAGAATCGCATGTTCTAAATTGAAGTAAAGGAGGAGGAGATGATAGGTAACAGGTTGTCGATCCAAGGATATCCCTATAAAAATCCTTGTACCGAGCACAATACTGCTGTGAAGCAAATATTTTTTGCCAGGATCTAAAAATTTACTAAACGGAGTCATTGTAGAGGAAAAATGTTTTTGAATAATCATAAATTAAATTCAATCAACAAGTAATATTGATAAGAATTTAGAAATCACAAGGCAAGTAAGTATTTACATTAGTTTTATTGAAAGTGGGCTATACCAAATTCAATTACTTGATTAAATTGATTCTTGATTAATAAGTATCTGGATTAATTAAAAGTGAAGACAGAGAAAAAAAAATAATAATAAAATAATATTTACATATTTACACTAAACCTCCAGTAACCGAATCTATTAATTTGGTTCGAATTACAAATTAAATTCCGCCCATTTTTTTTAAATAAAGTAAGAAAAACAAACCAACACAATTCACAAAATGTCAGGCACAAAATGTTAAATAATAATAATAATAACAAATACAAATATATATTAGAAATAAATATTCGACTACACAACAAATTTTTTAGCATGATTTACGATGGAACAGTGAATGATATACTAAAGATATATTTATCTAATTAAAGAATAAATTATTAAAGTAAGTTGACAACTATACAGTTAGTTTTAAATGATCCAGGGCCAGTGACAAAATACACTGTCGCAAAACTTCACAACACTACAAGAATCATAATATAAATTTTAAATCAGTAAGTAACATATTGAAAAAATTTGAGAAATTACAGAAATAATACAAATTGTGAGAGCGCAAATGCAGCTTTAAACAAAGTGTACAATACAAAAAATAGTGTTAATGCCAATTTAAGACAAATCTAAATATTTGAAATTCATATATTAGATAATTTAAATGACATAAAGCAATAAGTTTTATTAAAGACAAAATACATTCAAAATTTATGCGCAACTGCAGCATGTTTAATTTTAAATGTAAATATAATAAAGATGATCTATTAAGCATAGTAGAAGCCAAGCAACAAATACAAGATCACTGAAACACCAGTGACCAATAAGATTTAAAAAAAAATTTAACAGTGGATGAAATACACTAATGTAAAGAAACTAGATCCACCAATCAACAGCCTGCAAAACAAACTAATCAATAAAGTAACACAACAAATCCCAACTCAAAACCATAAACGTATCAAAATTAATGAAAAAATAACCTAAGAAACACAAGATAGGAGGAAGGCGGCAAGACTTATGACTTGACTGTGGTGTTAAACTAGTTTCACGCCGGCAACACTCACCCAGCCTGCCATGACCAGAACAGAAACCATATGGATTTAAAAAAGCAAAATTTCAAAGCAGATGAGAAACAATGAAACCACGAAGCAACAATGAAATTCACCGATTGATTAGAATTTTAAATATAGTTGACAACTCAAAAAGGAAGAAACTGATTTTTTTTTTATTTAATTTCACAAACCCACCCAACCATCCAGCCTTACACACCACCCCACCTCCGTAATCGAACATCTGCCCACCCAACCACCACCTTTTTTATTGTCTTTTATTATTTTATAATTTTTTTGTTGATATACACAAAAGTGTACACAGCTTTTTTTTTTTTTTTTTTTTTTTGTACTGACAGAGACATGGTTAAGGATATAAAATAGAAAATACAAAGTTTTTAGGAAAACCCATTTTAGCAGTAGCTGTGATCAGGTTATTAATATTCTTGTTTTTTAACTTCGCAGAACATAAATGATTAATTCGAAATAAATGGTTAATGATGATGTTTCTAAATACCGAAAGATGCAGACATGAATTAAAATGTGTAAATAAGTTTACTTTAAAACTAAAATCTTGCCGTTTGTCATAGATATCTGTGTAAATTTTATTACCATCGATGATTATTTTGAGATCTAAAAAGTTAATTCATTGATTAGTTAGAGTATTTTAAGTTCGCTTTAAATTAAGTGGATAATTGAAGGAAAAATCTTTTTGTGAGTGCATGTTGAGATAAAATAAAATAATATCATCGATGTAACGATAAAATCGAACATCATCATTGCAAATTTGCTTTCATAATAATAAAAATAGAGATCTGCCAAAATACTGGAGCTACAACCTCCTTGTGGGATGCCTAATTGTTGCAAATAGATATCGTTGTTGTGGAAGATATAATTATTATGGACAACAAAGTTAAGAAGTGTTTTAAATTTTTCTGTTTTAAAATTGTGAGGAAGATTAATTTGAGCTTTATATTCTTGAAAAAGACTGTAAATGATATTACTAAGATCTGATAACTCAATATTATTGAAAAGATCTTGAAAGTCAAAAGTCATAATATTGTCTATTGAATCGAGCGATTTGATGTATTGAATTAATTGAAAGCTATTTTTAAGACAGTGTAAATTATCAACTTTGTAAGTACAATTGTAAATTTGTTTTAGAATATCCAGTAGAGCTTTATTAGCATTGTTGTTATAAGTGTTACACCCAACAGTGACAGTGCGAAATTTAATTGGAGATTTGTGAAACTTAGGTATGAGAACTATATAAGGATAATTAAAGTTATTGAAGGGAAGTTGAAGTAGTTTATAGTAATTATGTATTTTTCGGTTAATAATATATATATATATATATATATATATATATACGGGTATTTCTAGTGATTTACGAAATTTTTTAATTGGAAAATTCATAGTCAAGGATGTTTATACCAGCATCGTATATAATATTTTAAAAGTAGTCTGACAACTTTACGATGAAAATATCCTTCAAAAGGGACATTTATGCGAAATTTTGCTGTATTCTGCTATGTTAAGAAATTCGTAAATTTTGAAAAATTTGCGAAATGTTCAAAGTAGCATGTTTATAGTTAATGATGTTTATCGCGGCATCAAAACTGATATTTAAAAGCTGTTCTTACATCTTTACGATAAAAATATTTATTTTCATATACGTTTAAGTGAAATTTTGCCCTATTTTCACCATGTTAAGAAAATTGTAAATTTCGAATAACTTCTCAGGTTTTTTATAGAATGTTGCGAATAAAAAGGTTCTTGCCAATGTCATAACTAATACTTTAAAACTGTTTCGACCTCTCTGCGATCATTTGTTCGTGAGATATCGTATACACAGACTAACATACTAACACAATAACTGACTAACAAACTAACAGACACCCTACAGACGGACACCATACTCATTTTGATATTTTTGGATTCCTCACACCAGAAAACGTGTAAAATAGTAAAAAAACCAAGGTAGAAAATTTTCACGATTATCTAAGTTCCCCATACCTATAGTATGATAGGTAACTAAAATCATACATTATTTTAACTATGGTTTACATATAAAAAGTAATTCGTTGTCCATCGGCAAACATGAGGCATTAGCGCTTTAATATTATTCTAATAATACTTTATAAGTTAAAATTGGGTATGTTGCCGAAAGGCAACACACGGCATTTAATGGTTAATTTATTGCACACAGAAGTAGCTCATATACCCCTGAATCTGTGATTATATACGGTTTAAACTCCCATATATCTAATTTTCCTTTTATAAATGAATAGCTAGATTTTTTTACTTTGAAACGGTTTTAGTATCTTTATTTACATTTTTTTCATTTTTTATTCTAAAAATGTACTTTGTTTATATAAAATTATTGCTTTAATATTTCGATGGTTCAATGACATCTAATATGCTGTGACTGTTACCCAATTTCATTTTGAATCCCGTAAAGCTCCAAGTGATTACCATAAAATTATAGAAATATTCAAAAGCATAATTCTTGACATTGTGGATGTAATTATATCATGGCATGATTGTAAAAATTTCTTAAAACTAAATGAAACAAGACTGCTAAACAAAGAAATGCATGCTACACATGCACAGTAAAAAACTGAAGCCTCACTCACAAGCTTCCTTCGGTAAATGAATGGCAAATCGCATCGAATAAGGCAAGTAAAACTCAAAAAGTACGGCTCAGTCATAAAATATATTGCCAAATTTTAGCATTTATGTTTAAATTTTTTACAGTGCGTATATCGGTATGCAACAGTCTCAAAATTGTCTTCAAATTAATAATCAATAGAATATAACTTCCGAATTTTACAAACTCGTGATAGAGATTTTCCCAGGACAATCGTTTAATTTTCATATTTTTTGCTTAGTTAAACATTTTATGAGCATTATTTAATGCTGAAAATCATAGAACTGTGTTTTATGAGAAGCAGCTTAAAAATAATAATAATAATAAAAAAAAAAAAAATCTGTCACTGAGTTTTAATGTACGAACTGGGATTATGATCAATATGATTTTACTCTAGAAATATCTCTACTCCTCTCTATTTCTTGTCACATGTTTTTAACGAAAGTAATATTTTTGTAGATATGTGATGCACCTTGCGTAATCGGTCTATAAAATCTGCCACAGTTGAATTCTTTTTCTCTATCACAATTCGATTATATGCTTACTATACATGTGTATATCCCCATTCTATTATATGTCCCCTTTTAAAACAATTCAATTCATTTCGAATTCTCAAGAAAATTTAGCACTCCAATTTAAAAATTTCACATAATATTGAAAACATTTATAGCTACTTTCTCCACATTAGCGATAGTAAAACGATTAGACAATAAAACGTGTCATCATTATCATCATGTCCAACACGGTTGAAGGCTATAAGCCTTTTCCGGCCTCCATCTATCCATCTCTCTATCTCTTTTCCCCCTTGACCTATATTTTAGGGCTGATTTTGGTATACGGTCATTTGGCATTCGTTCCAAATGTTCTCTCCTTTTATTTTTACAGTTTATTATAGTACCTATAGTTTTCTATAGTTTATTATGAATTGAATGTATAACAATTAATTAATCTGATTCCGATTTCGAATAAAGAATAGATTAATTAAAATCGATTTTTAATACAGCTTTTAAATAATTATATATGTTTATCAAACTATTGTAGCATCTTTCATATACTAATAAAAAATATTTTTATCTCTTTTAGATTCCAACATCAAAGCCGCCCAAAGTAGAGAATCAGACAATGTATCCACCCATCTTACAAAAGAAGTAGTTAAACCATCTCTTACTCGCAATAGAAGAAGTAATTTGTTTCCAGAAAATGGACATTTATATGGAAATAATGCAGATCTTAATTCGGCATTCTTGTACAATGATCAAATAATGCAAAATTTGTTAAGTTCACCTCCTTCAAAGCCCTTAAGTTATGCTCATTCAAACTTTTTTTTAAATTATTTGAAACCTAGAACAACTCGATATAACGCATGGGATGATCATTCTTTAATGCATTTTGGTAAACGCTCTTTAGAAAATGATATTGATGCAGAGAAATCCTTGATTAAAAGGTCTACAGATTTCTGGTCACCTAATAATGTTTTGCATTTTGGAAAGAAATCTGAAAATTTACTTAACGTCGACGAGTCTCCCCAAAATTCTTTAGATATGAAAACAGACGATATCAATTCAGATTCCAAATTTAAAAGTAATGACTATCAGATTCCTAATCCTGATGCAGTAAGCGAATATACTCAGATAGATAATGTTAAAAAATCAGCAGATCCATGGCATAGCATGATGAGTTTTGGCAAAAAATCTAATCCCTGGGATCATAATACTCTGCATTTCGGGAAAAAAGATGATTCGTTAAATGAATGGAATTCTAATAAAAGGTTTGAAAATTTTTGGGATCACAATACGATGCATTTTGGAAAAAGAGATGAACCGTGGCATAATATGATGAGTTTTGGAAAAAGGTCTGATCCTTGGCATAGTATGATGAGTTTCGGTAAAAGATCTGATAATTTTATGGATCATAACACATTACATTTTGGTAAAAAGGATGAGCCATGGCATAATATTATGAGTTTTGGTAAAAGACTGGAAAACTTCTGGGACCACAATACCCTTCACTTTGGAAAAAAAGATGAATGGGATCACAATACACTACATTTTGGAAAGAGGGATCCTTGGGATCATAATACACTCCATTTCGGAAAAAGAGATCCATGGGATCATAATACTCTACATTTTGGAAAGAGAGATCCATGGGATCACAACACGCTTCATTTTGGAAAGAAAAATGATCCGTGGCACAATATTATGAGTTTTGGTAAAAGATCTGATAATCTATGGGACCACAACACTCTTCATTTTGGTAAAAAAGATGATCCATGGCACAATATGATGAGTTTTGGAAAGAAATCAGAAAAATCAGATATGACAGATTTAGAGAAAAGAGAAGACCCGTGGCATAATATGATGAGTTTTGGAAAAAAGTCTGATGGCCTGTTGAACAACACAGTTGCAATGACAGATAAGCGTAATGATCCATGGCATAGTATGATGAGTTTTGGGAAAAAGGCTGATTACGGTTTTGATCACAATACTATGCACTTTGGGAAAAGAGAAGAACCGTGGCATAGTATGATGAGTTTCGGCAAAAAATCAGGAAATCCCTGGGATCACAATACATTGCATTTTGGCAAAAGAGATGAACCATGGCATAACATGATGAGTTTTGGCAAGAAATTTGATCCTGAGGTAGAAAAAAATAACTTACTACTTGAAAAGGAAAACTACCCTTGGCAAGAAAGCTTTGAAAAAAGATCAGATGAATCAATTGATGATTTATCAGAAGATTTTGTAAGAAATTCTGATCCTTGGTACGAATATGATGGCATGATGTTTTATAAGAAATCTAATCCTTGGGATCATAACACCTTACATTTTGGTAAAAAGTCTAATGAATCTCTAGAACCAGTACTAACCAAAGAAAAAGAAAATTCAAATCACATTAAAAAAAGATCAATTGATATGTGGAATAATCATCATACAATGCATTTTGGGAAGAAGTTAGATCCTTGGGAAAGTCATAATACAATGCATTTTGGAAAGAAGTTAGACCCTTGGGAAAGTCACAATACAATGCATTTCGGGAAAAAATCGGACTCTATTGAAAATCAAAGTGAAAATGAATTTGAAAATAAAGAAAGCGATGAAGATATAATTAAAGTGGACAATATTGATAAAAAATTTGATTGGGATTCGCACAATACTATGCATTTTGGAAAACGTGATCCAGAAGATGACCGTAATTCTTTCCTTTTCGGTAAAAGAGATCCTTGGGATAACCATAATACAATGCACTTTGGTAAAAGAGACGCTTGGGACTATCATAATACAATGCACTTTGGTAAAAGAGACCCTTGGGACTATCATAATACAATGCATTTCGGCAAAAGAGAACCCTGGGACTACCATAATACAATGCATTTCGGAAAAAGGAATCCATGGGAATATCAAAACACAATGCATTTCGGAAAACGCTCAAGTGCAGACAGTAAAGATGGGAACATTTCTTTAATAAATAAAAATGCTGATCAACAAGAAGTTAAAAGTTCTAGAACAGAAAGTGTAAAAGATCAAGAAGGTAATAAAGATGACAAAAAAACATCTAACATTAAAATGCGCTCATCTGAAGATAGCAAAATAAATGAAAAATCAAACAAAAAGAATATCGTAAAAGGAACTTCTAATTTAGAATTTGAATATCCAAACTCTCCATTGCAAAGTGAAGTTTTGAAACACTCGCTAGATAATTTTAGATCTACTATTGAATCAAATGCTAACGAAAAAGGAATAAAATCAAATACAGTTGAAAATTTATCAACTAAAGATGATTCCAACAATCGTCAAGACAGTGAAAAAAAGTCTCATATACAAAAACGATCAATCAGACCTAGTTCTTTCATAAACAGTATTAGCGATAACTCCGATGCGAATATCAATTTAATTGATAAGTATACCAAAGATGACGTTGCTGATAACGTTTTACACTTCGGAAAAAGATCAATTGATGGGTCGGATGAGCAATGGTTGGATGGCGAATACGAGAAACGATTTGATGATTTTTGGAATGATCATAATACATTGCACTTTGGTAAAAAATCCGATCTCTGGGATAATCACAATACTCTTCACTTTGGAAAAAAGTCCTATCCACAAGAAATGTATTCAAGCATGACGAGTACGAAGAGAGACCCTTGGGAACATCTTAACACTCTTCATTTCGGAAAAAAATTTGATCCATGGGAGGGTCATACGAAGCTGCATTTTGGAAAAAGAGCAGATAGTTGGGATCACAATGTTATGCATTTTGGAAAAAGAAATGAATTATCTCCAGAGGAAGTTCAATTTCTAAGCAATTTAGATGAATTTGACTCAGTTAATCTGCAAGATTATATACAATCCCTAAATTCAGAACAGAAAGATATTGCAGAAAATACTGATTTTTTAAATAATTTAGCAGATTTAAAATCCATTATAAACTCTCGTTTGAAGGACGATAACATACCTTTCGAAGAAAGAGTGAGTCTTTTAAAACATTATTTGAAACCATTATTAAAGGCAATTCTCGATGCTGAAGGTCCAGAAATAGCTTCTTTTTCTGGGCCAAATGACAGTGTCAATGAGCATATGGAAGATTATAGAAACGATGTGGAAAATGTACTTGGGGAATCAAGAATCATTCCTTTTCAGGCTGTAAACGGAGTAAATAACAATGAAGTCATGCTAAAAATAGGAGATGATGAGAGCAGCTATGGAGAGTACGGTGATAATTCGAATAAAGCAAGTCATTCAATTGAATCAGAGAATCTTACTAAAGCCAAAAGAAAGTATGCGGGTAAAGCAGAGCTCAAGCGTTATTTTGTTCCCTTTCAAGGACCGAAATCCATTGTCTATCCGCATGCTTGGTTTGCATCTCAGATACGGAGATCTGCCCTGCCAAGGACGAGAGAATATGCTCGTCACATGGAGATGAGAATGGCAGAGAAGAAAGAAGATCCTTTTAATTCTTACATGCATTTTGGTAGACGCTGAAATTTCTTTCTGTATCCAGATATATGTATTATGTGTTCACTAAAATTATTGAATTAAAAAGTTGTTCTTGGGTAAATTAAAGAACGAAATAAAATAAAAAAATATGATAAATATACTACAAGAAAAAAAGAATATTTCATGACCTAGTGTAAATTAAAAAATATATATATGACATATCAATAAATATGAAGGATATGAATTTTGCATTTTAATGAAATAGTTGTAAATGATGTTATATTCTTACAGAAATTTCCTAACATGAAGTTTCATTCCAATAAACACGTATTTTTAAACTGCATTTCTCTTTCCTATGTCATAAGAAAAAGTAATCAAGCTTTAAAAATATTTATTTTTTTATTCTTTATTTATTTTACTTTTACACGATTAAATGTATCTTTTAGTGAAATATCTGATTTATAGTTTAGGAGAAATTACGCATATACAAATACATAAAGGTGCAAAAAATTTTGAATGAAATATAAACAAAAGGAAATAATTTGCAGAATTTAATAAACAAAATGTTATATTGATAGGAATAAATATAAGAAAAAATAATATATATATATTGCAGCATGCTTAAAAAATTCCTTTAATTACATATCACATACGGTATTCTAATTCTAAATATATAAGTTTTTATCCATTAAATTTTTATAAGTACACATTCAATTGTTACTGTACTAGAAATATATTCATGAAGTCAGAGAATAAACAATACATTTTTATTATTATTATTATTATTATTTGAGATTTTCTAATTTTTTTAAGATAAAGATACTATTGTTAATATTTATTTTTAATTTAACACATATTAACTTATAAATAATTTTCATTTGTTCCATAAATGATTTTTTCATTACAGATGATACCTCGATAAGTCTGACATGTGCTGTAGAACACTGTGGACAATTGTTTGAACAATTCTTAATAAACTGCAATATTTTTATTAAAAAAATTTTATACTCAATCCTATTTATGCTAAAATAATATTTTCGCTCAATTTAGGTATCAGTTTGAAACATATATTCAAAATCATAAACATTTTTATTTGTTTAAATTCATTGAGTAATAATATTGTTTTCTGTTAAACAACAATATTACTGAACGAATAATGTTGCTTAACAAAACTCGAAACATGGTTATAAAGTTTCTTCGAAAGAATAGTATATATACAAAACACAATGTGTATATATATACGTATGTACAGGGTGATCCAAATAAGGTGTTCCAAAATTCGAGGGGAGGTAAGGTACATTTAGATGATTTAGAATCACATTGGAATGCCAGGTCGGAAATTCCTTTATAATGCAGTAAGGGCATTGAAAAGGCTAGATCACACAAAGCTAATCCTTGACTCAAGAGTTGTGAGAAAGATGCCACTGGATATGACGGGCAGGGTTCTCGCCGTAAAATTTCTCGAATCGCGATCGAACAATACGTATACCACCCAACGAAGAAGCTGTGCTAGATCTGGTTGAAACTACCTGACCTTTAGAGACTACCTCTCAGTAGAACTACCTGAGGTATCGCGAATGAATTTGGGATTTCACGGAACTGCGTGTGGATGATTCTGATTAGCATGCATTCATGCCTGTTATAGTGCGTCCAGTTACTGGTACTTGTAGAAACGAGCTGCATCCCTGTTTCTTAGCTTCCCTGTTGTCGACAGATGAGGCGTATTTCACGAGAGAAGGTAATTTCGGTGCTCATAACGATATGCAAAGGCGAAGGCGAACCCACATGTGATACGTACTCAGGCTGCACAAACAGGTTTATTTATGGCAAACGTATGGGCCGGCATTATAGGGTATAGCCTCGTCGGGCTCTACCGGTTGCCTGATCGCCTAAAACGTACAGCCTACGTGATATTCTTGTTACCAGAATTATTGGACAACGCACACCTTTCCACTGCAACGCATCTTTCCCTTTGGTGCCTGCAAGATGGAGTCCGCGTTCGTTTCATACTTTCTGTACGTAACATTTGAATGCAACGTTTGGCTATAACGATGAATCGGGCTTGGTGGTCCACTGAAAAGGTCTGCCTGATTTAGCTGCCGGGGAAATCCAAGACACACCTAGTTTGTTTGAGAAAGTTCGAACTTCATGCAGCAAAGATGTGAGGACTGTATAGCATTCAGGTATCATCAGTTCGAACACCTCCTTTTACATGATCTATACTTCTTCTTTTGTTACTTTTGTTTTTATATTTATGAACAGCGAGTAAAGAACTATTTTTCCTTCCTATTTTGTGTCCTTGCCTTTCCTTGTGTTTTATGTCTAAAAAATGCGAAGTGCGAAATGAAGCTTCAAAACAATTATGCTCGAAACACTCGCGCTTATTCAGTGCCCTCTACCGCGTCAGAAATGTGTTTCCGTACTAGTATTCCTATGTTATTCCAAGTCGTCTAGGTGTACCCTACCTCCCCTCGAAATTTGTAACATTTCAGCTGGGACTCTGTGTGTATATATATATAATGTTTGTGCGTTTTGTAGATGCAAATGATACATGGGTGAATCAATAGAAGCGCTTCAGAATTTATTTGCCAGTACAAAGTATAAAACTATGCTATTTTTTACAGCAGAATGTGCTAACAAAAATGGGTGCCTGACCATTTTTCTGTTAAATAGAATAATTTACAGAAGAAACATCTGTAAAAGAACATCTCTCTTTAACGATGTTTCTGTTGTAAATTATTTTATTTAACAAAAGAATATACTGACAAAAATGGGTGAATGCGCATTCTGTTGTAAAAATCAGAGAATTTTTTTACAGTGTATGTAATCGAATTTTTAAAAACCATCAATATTTTTGCTCAATTAAGGTCTCAATTTAAACATTTAATAAAAAAAAATCAATATTTTTATTGCTTTTAAATTCTTTCAGTAAGTAATCAGTGTTGCCAAATTTAGGGACTTTTTATTCAGTACCCTCCATTAAAATTTATTTTTAAGGGTTGCCTTATCACATCGAAGATTGATCGCTGATTATGTATGTCAAATGTTACTGCTCAAAATGATTGGTGATTATTTAATATCCACTAAATTTGGCAACACTGTAAATGATTTTTATGCGTTTTGTAAAAGATGTGCTACTTGGACGAATATAAAATGCCTTTGAGGCAATTTAGTCAATATTCAGTGCAATCCTTAATAAATCATTGCCAATGTAACACAAAAATAAAGCAACAACATAAATCAAAAATATAAAGCAACAGCATAAATTTTGGAATTTTTTATTTTTGTGGAAAGTTATTAACTTGTGTGCATGATTTGGTTCACAAAATATATGGATATTACAAAAGAAAGAAAAAACATAAAAGACCTCATAATCCACATCCGTTTTTAAAGAAAACTAGTTGTCATAGGTGGACTCTGTTCAATTCCCTATCATATATATATTCTCATAAATTTCTAGTGCGAGACATATTATAATCATGTTATGAGAAATGAATTTCACCAAATGCTTCACACAGTGACAGAATGAAATCCCCACTTTATAGGCTATCCACCGTTCATTTCAATGTATTTATCATATTCTAATCTATTAATTTATTTTATTAAGGTCAACTTCGTAGTTTATTTTTCATGCTACTATTACTAATGCAACAAGCCTCAAAATTCCTATTTATATGAAAAATTTTCAATTTTTCTATGTTGATAAAATCTTAAATTAGGAATAACTTAGAAAAATTTCCTATTAGAATATTTGTAGTCAATCATGTTCAAACATGTATCATAAATGTTATTTTGAAGTTGTCTGATATATTTATGATCCTCAAAATGGACGTTTATGCTCAATTTCGCCCTATTTTGCCATGTTAAGTAAATCGTAAATTCCAAATAACATACTAATTTTTTAAATTGGAAAATTTCTAGTTTATGATATTCATGCCAATATCCTAAATAATATTTCAAAAGTGGTCTGACATCTTTACGATGAAAATGTTCCTCAAGATTCACGTTTATGTGAAATTTTTCCCTATTCTGCCATGTTAAGAAATTCGTAAATTCTCAATAACTTGCGAAATTTTCAAAGTTGCATGTTTATAGTTAATGATGTTCATTCCGACATCAAAACTGATATTTTAAAAGTGGTCTGACATTTTTACAGTAAAACTTTTCTATTTAATGCACGTTTAAATGAAATTTTGGCCTATTCTCCAATGTTAAGAAAATCGTAAATTTATAATAACTTACGAAGATTTTTAATTCGAACGTTGCAAATAAATTGTAACGTTGTAATATTTTAAAACTAATCTGACTTCTCTGCGACTATTTGTTCTTGAGATATCGTGTACACAGACTAACACACTAACGAACTAACAGACTAACAAACTAACAGACTAACAAACTAACAGACACCCTACAGACGGACACCATACAAATTTTGACATTTTTTGATTCCTCACTCCTGAAAACGTGTAAAAATGACAAAAAACCGAGGTCGAAAATTTTCACGAATACCTAAGTTCCCCATACTTATAGTATAATGGGGAACTAATTAGACTTTCAAAAGCTTTTCTTATAAAATATATAATTTTTCTTACATGGTCTCAAACAATTTAGAAATACAATTTGTATTAACAAATATTTCTATTGTATTATTTTTAATGCATGGTCGTACATTATTATTATTTTTTTTTTTTTCATTTACAATCAAAAAAGTTTTAATTTGCATTTAGACTTTAACTTTATTCATAAACTGTTAGATACTGTAAGTGATAAATAAGATGAATATTTTCACCTGAATATCAGCATAGAAAAAATACGAGACGGGAAAATATAGATGGATACATATTATTGATAGATTAAAATTTAATATAACCTTTTAGTAGCAAGTATATATAAAAATTATGTATCAGATTTTTAAGACTGTTATTAAAATGATTGATGTTTAATTTATCTAGGTTTTTCCGAAAGAACAAAATCCCTATTGCTTACAAAAATAGCTATGGTATCTAATTCTGTAACATTTTGTAGCAATTTTCATTGAAGAATGAAATTGATGATGTCATCAATTTACCAGAGCAAACGTTGCTCGTTAATATTTTTTGAAAGAAGAAAAGCACTATTTATTACAAAATAGCTATGGTATCTAATTCTGTAACATTTTGTAGAAATTTTCATTGAAGAATGAAGTTGATGATGCCATCAGTTTACCAGAGTAGACGCTGCTCGTTAATATTTTTTGAAAGAAAAAAAGCACTATTTGTTACAAAATAGCTATGATATCTAATTCTGTAACATTTTGTAGAAATTTTCATGGAAGAATGATGTTGATGATGGCATCAACTTACCAGAGCAGACGCTGCTCGTTATTATTATTATTATTATTATTATTATTATTATTATTTAACTGGAGTAAAACTAAATTTTGCCTATTTCGACTTTAAAAGTTTTTTTCAACGGCTTTTTACTATGGGGAACTTTTAGAAGAGATTGGAATGTTTACAATGAAGCTTGTTTCAGGCCTTAAATAATATATAATATTAAGAGCGAAAGAAGTTGGGACTTCAGTTGTTGAAAAAATAAAACTAAATGCATATAGAACCAATAGTACGTAATATCTCAGGATTTGGATATTCCTTATTAAATAGTGTGGCACATCGTGCGTAATATTTTGTGATTTTAGTCGCACCACAACGCCATTTTTCCCCTATCAGTCAAATTATAAACGAAAATTTTTTTTGGAATATCATCAGACTTTTGCATTGTGGTGTCCAACACCCTTTGATTAGTTTCAACCACACATATTATTATAAATTACCATCGTAAGATTTCTATATGAATGCGGTACTTGTAGTTCTATGACAAGCACGCAAAAAAAATCATCATTATGACAAAAGCTCTCAAATTATTTAAAGTGCGATAGCATCTAAACTCTACATTCGATCACCATGTTAATTGGAAGGCATGTTATAGATTATTGCCGCAAGAACCATGCAAATTTACATGAGTATGATTTAAGTTGAATTTTCGCACAGTGGGCTCAAAAATTTTAAAGTTCACTTTAGTGTTGTTAAACAGTTTAAAATACAGAAAATAAATAAATATATGATATTGCGAGCTCATAATTTTTTATTTCTTTCACAGGAAAAATACATAATGGTGATTTTTTTTTTTTTAACAACATCTCTTATTTGAATTTATTTAAACAACCATTAATTACTTAAAGTCGAGCAGAGTACCTCCAAATTTTTATGTATTAATTTATTTCTTTTAATATTTGATAACCTAAAACAAGTACAAAAAAAAAAAAAAAAAAAAAAACATTGGAATCGTTATAATTATTATTTTAATTTATTTTATAATTTTACTTAAAAAGTTTATTTTCGGCAGATACAGATTAATAGATTATTGCTTTATTAATTATTATTTCTTCTTCTTCTTCTTATTTATTTTTAATACAACAGAATAAAATTTAATGGGATTGAAGCTATGAATGTTCTTCCCTGCAGATAAACAACAAACTTTTAATTTTACTTTTCATACCTGTTTTTCATTTGTTATTTATTTATTTATTTATTTACTGTAATAAATAACTTTGAAAAATTCAGGTAATTTCTTCAATAAGCGAATAAAATCCGAAATCTGAAAAGAAAAAAATTATAATAATATGGTGTGTCACACATGCTACTTTATCTTACCCTGAAATTTAATACTATAAATATAGATTGGAGATTAAGGAGTAAGATAACAAGTACTGTTATGTAAACCTATGTTAAAACAATTCAAATTAGGCTTCGGAACAGCTTTATTTGACAAATAATTCTATGTGAGGGGGGCTACCGAACCCTCAACCCCCCGTTCCATTATCGTACCTACATTTATATACAATCCAAATATCTTATTAAGTTCAAAAGTTCATTTAAAATTATTCAGGCAACTGTCAAACGCAACATTCTTTTAAACTTGTCAATCTTTATGAAACTTTTCTAGTAACAAACGTATTAACTTCAAAATATAACATTTGGATTGACTGAAATTATTTGTTTTTAATTTATTCTAAAGGTACAGACAGAGATCAATTGTTAAAAACTTGATTTCTGTATTCAGGAAACCTCGAAGTGTTAATATACAAAAAACTAAGCGATGAATATTTAGCTTAAAAAGATGCATTATTAATTCTTCATAGCCATATGGCTATGAAGAATCAATTTTGATTTCTGAGCAGCTTTCCTGAACATGGTAAAATATTACAGTAAAGCACGTCCACTAACAATATAAAAAAAATGGTATAGCTTAAATACTGGCAGCCATGTATATCTCCTGAAAATTATGTACACATCACATGGTTCATGGTTCAAATAAATATAATCCTATAATAATAACAGACGTCACAACCTGAAATACACATCCATCAATTTTCAAGTATTGTGGCCCTATAGTTCTTTTGCGTAGCCCTGTAAATAAACAGTGAATGATTTCCATACCATATTCTACATGAAACATGCTTTTACGTATATATATATATATATATATATACATATTCGTTTAGTTTTGTTTAGTGCATTCTATAGACATTTAAACTCTACTTACCTGCAATTCCCCCCATAGACGTTATGTATTTGAATTATCTTAGATGTCCCTGTACACGATCTGTTTGCTTGATATCAACGAAAAGTTTAGTGTAGCATCTCTATATGATACACATTTAAAATACCAAGTTTGGAATTTCTGCTATGATATGTTCTTGAGATATTACGATAACAGATATGCACACACACACACACATACACACACACACATACACAGACACACACACACACACACACACACACACAAACATACACACACAGACCAGCTATTAAAATCATGATTTTTGAATTCAGAGGACCTCAAAACGTGTAAATATAACAAAAATATCAATTTCGAAAATTTGACCCAAAAGCAATACTTTCTCTAACATGTATATGGGTAAGAGAAAGTAAATAATCTTGTGTGTCACACACACGATTTTCTCTTACCTTGAAATCTAATACTATATGTACAGAATGGAGATTAAGGGTTAAGGGGGTGCAGCACGGATCGTCAAGGTCATCCAAAGCCCATGTTATTCTATGGCGAAATTTGTTTATAGAATTATACATTATCTAATTGTCATTTTCAAATTCCGCCTTCATATTCCGAAAATACGCAACCATTAAATGAGTACCCGTTTTCCAAAAATTTATTTTTTTTTAAATTTTTTATTTAAATTTGAGTTTAAAAATGCGAATTTTCACTGATTGCATTTTTCTCCTTTTTGAGCTGTAAAATGAAATATTAAAATTTAAAAAATTCAATTTTTAGAAAACGGGTTCTCATTTAACGGTTGTGAATTTTCTGAATGTGAAAACGGAATTTAAAAATACGAATTAGGTAATGAGCAATTCTATAAACAAATTTCACCGTAGACTTACATGGGATTTGGTGACTAGAGACGGGAAAATCGTAAGAGGGAGTGAGCAGCCTTAAGATAACGAGTACTGTTATATAAACCTATGTTAAAACAATTCAAATTAGGCGTCGAAACAGCTTTATTTGACAAATAATTCTGTATGACAAAAGACCGAGCGGTAAATATTTAGCTTAAAAAAGTATATAATATACCATATGGCTATGAGGACTTCATTTCAATTCCTGAGCAGCTTTCCTGGACAAGGTAAGGTATTATAGTAAAGCACTTCTACTACCAAATAAAAAAGAATACTTTAGCTTAAATATTGGCAGCCCTGTATATCTTCTGAAAGTTATGTACACATAACATGGTTCTCCTAAATATAATGCTACTATAATAACACACGGCACAACCTAAAGTACACTTCCAAATCAATTGTCAAGTATTGTCGCATTATAATCTAGTTTGTTTGCCTGTAAACAAACAGACAATGATTTCTATACCATATTCTACATAAAATATGTTTTTACGCATATAGAAAATATATATTCGTTTCATTTGGTTTATTGCAGTCTACAGATGTTAAACTCCACTTACCTGTAATTTCCCCCATAGACGTAATGCATTTCAATTCTCTTGGGTGTCCCTGTACACGAACCACTTGCTTGATCTCAACGAAAGCTTTAGTGTAGCATCCTTATATGATACACATTTAGAATACCAAGTTGTTATATATATATTTTTTTTTTGAGATATGCTGATAATCGACTGACACACAGATACGCACAAAGACCAACCGCTAAAAACGTGATTTTTAAATTCAAGGGACCTGAAAATCTGCAAATATAACAAAAAATCACTTTTGAAAATTTGACCCCGAAACAATACTTTCTCTACCTTATCGGTAAGAGAAAGTAAAAAGGGGGATTTAAACCTATAAATTAAAAAATTAAAAATTAAAAGTTTAACTACTTGGTAGTTCTTTAAATTATTTTTAAATTTTGTCATTTCAGACTAAACAGAATAAATTATGCTCATTTTGCATAAATTTTACTTTTATAAATTATAGAACTTCACATAGTTAGAGGGTTATAATTTTTATCTTCTCCATGCCATAGAATTTTTAAATTTTTAAAGCTTATAAATTGCACTTCATAGACGTCACAGTATCTACAAAGGAATTTTACCTTATAAGAAATTTTAAATTTATTTATTATTTAAGCGTCAAAATATTCTACCTCACAATGTAACTTAATTTTACAAATCTCAAATAAATGGACATTTTAGAAATATATTGTAAAGAAAATGTGTTACCAAATGGAACATTCTTATTAGTATACATATAAAGGGAATATAGATAATAGGCTGGTTTTTTCAAATAAGAACAGGGTTTTTCCGTAGAAATACATACGAATGCACTATATTTAATTAGACACAGATTATCCTATATTGAAAGGATTTTACTATACATTTTAAAATGAAAGCATTCTTTCTTTTTCTGGGTGTACCTTAATTAGACTTAAGTGATACTCATTTCACAATCTTCCAAATAATTTTCTTTTACGGAGAAAAAAGATATTTATGTATTTTATATGTTCAGTTTGTAACTCTTGAATAAATGGAGATGTTGTGAAACTATGTTATCAAATTCAAAACTCACCATATTCACTTAATATTAAATATATTAAATAATATGCATAAAATGTAACATGCATAAACTGATTATGTGTAAAGAGCGGATATTTCACATGTGAACAGATTGTTTGACATATAACTACATATACTCATATTCAGATTTTTAGGCATTAAACATATCTTAATATAAATTTTAACACAAAAGCATTTTTCAAAATCCAGATTTATCATTTGAACTTTATTTTAATAAGAATATATATTTTTTTATGCAGAGTCTTAAACTATATTAACATATTAACAGAGAGATGTTATATTGCCATTTAAAGTTACTATTGAGAAATAATTTATAATTTAAATGTATTGAAAATTTTTCTTACTCACTAAAAATCAAATGCTCTTGGGTTTTGAAAAAAATAAAAAATCCGTCTCTCTTTTTTTTTAATATAATAAATACTTTTTTTGTTCAACATTTTGAGCATATAGAAAAACATTATTTAAACAATAGTTTAAAATATTTTCAAAAATTCATCTGCTGCGTTTTGTTTCTGGAGATCCTTCACAAAAGCAATGGATACGATTTCTCAAAAACTAAAACACTGATTTTTTTGAAAATATTCACGCTACTTTAAAATAGAATTGACTAGTACTATAAAACGGATATTTTTTTTAACTGAAATTTTAATTTTTAACCGAATTCTATGCAAAAACACAACAATTTTTGGTACATTTTAACCCGCGTATAGCCCTGTAAAATTAGTGGTAAACGAAAAAAGAAAAATTTTTCGTTCAAGCACTATGCAATTCTATTTTGAAGAAGTGTGCAAAATTTCAATAAGATCGGTGTATTAGCTTTTGAAAAAATCTTATCCACCGTTGAAGGTTCTAGAGAAATTAGGACACACCGGTTGAATTTTCGAATTTTTAAAATAAAATTTTATAGAACAGTGTTTAATGTTGCACTTTTATAGGCTCAAAATTTTGAATAAATAATTTAACGTATTAAATTAAAAAAAAATAAACATTGAGAAATTATGCTTTTTTTTTAGGCTTCTAAACCCATCTAAACCCTTGAAATAAAAAACGAAACTAACATTCAGAACGTCAGAAAAGAAAAATCTTTTCGTAGAAAGTTCGTTAATTTTTCATTGGATATCCAATTTTTAAACAGTAGAATACGATTATATTTATATTAAAAAACTTTTATTTTAGCTGAAATATAATGAGACATTAGAGAGGAAAACTGTTTATATATATATATATATATATATAAAAAAGAGAGAGGTAAAATTCTGCTTACATTCTTCGTAAACAGAATTTAATTTAGTACGACAGGCCTTATTTAAATCTATTCTTTCATATAAAGTATGCAGTAACTGTATTTCACTCCCTAGCATCGGTTACTATACTCATTTCTTAAAATTACTTTGGTATAGCTTTAGCAAAGAAGCTCCTTGAGGGTTTTTACATTTTTAAAAAATCATTTTGGCGATGGGTATCGCAAATGCTTAAGTCAACATCTTGGCGAGAAAGGATAGAACTACTTCGGTGGCAAGTTTCAAATTTCGATTATTTGTTGATTATATCCTGAAGTTATATCCAACTAATATTCAGAAGCAATCATCAATACATATTGAAAAGATATCACCAACAAAAATTTAAAAAGTCATCACCAATATATATATCCAGAAGATATAGCCAGCAATTATTCAGAAATCAACATCAATACTTATATCGCCCACAAATATTCAGAAGCCATCATGAATACTTATTCAGAAGATATTGCCAACAAATATTCAGAAGCCATCCAATTTATGAATGGTGGCGGTCTCGGATGGCTATCAGTTTTCACATACAACCAAGGATGATTTTTTTTCATTTTGCAATAGGTTTTGAAAAAAGTAAAAGTTTATACAGATCTGACAAAATATTTTAAGATAGTTTAAGAAAGTAAATGGTAAAAATTTACAATGTTGGGAATCTTGGCAATTTCAATAAATTCTTGTAAAATAAAAATGTTTGAAAGTTATAAATTTTTTTATTAAAATTATAATTTGAATTATATAATCTTTTGGTTCTTAACAGTTGATTAATTATTATACTTATGTAAAATTTATCATTCAAATTAGACAGACAGTACGGCTTACAATTAGTGTAAAAGTTAAAGTTGTTTCTCTATCATATAAATTAGTATGTAAAATAAAATTTTTTAAACTACTATATAACGGAAAACTATCAAACTAATATTATGAATAACAGTAAAATTATATTCAAAAAAGAATAAGAAAAGGTTTCCAGCATTGGAAGAATAATTTATTCCTATACACCTTTATCATGTGACTGTTTAAAAATCATATCTTGAAATACAATATAATTGCTATTTAAACAAAAATGATATGAACTAAGAGATAAATTCCTGGAGATATTTAATTCATCTTCAATATAAAAATTGTCAAAAATCTTTTTAGTGATACAACAAAACTGATTTATAGAAATGTTACAAAATAAATTTTCAAAATTTGAATAGCAAAAGGTGTAAAAGTAATTTTATTAATTAAATCATTACTATTATCAATGGTCCAAAAATAGTTTTTAAATTTAAATTTCAAAAAATCTTAATTTTCTTTTTCTTATCTTTTTTTTTTCCCCCTTTTTTTTTTTTTTTTTTTTAAGAAAAAAAAAAGGTTTGAAGATTGATATTGGAACATTTACCAATACTTTTGGTTGTACAACATATAAATCTGAATTTAATTGAATTTTTCTGGAACTTAAGTCTCATACATAAAAATGGATATTACTCTCTTTACAAATATGAAAGTTATATATGTATATATATATATATAAGGGGGGGGGGGATTTTACTTGTTTTGTATAGGCAGTATAACATTTATTAACTATTTTAGAATTGATATTTAATTTAGTATAATAAAAATTATTATTTAGTTCTTCTAAAGTTCTTTTTTTTTTTTTTTTTTTTTTTACGTGTAATACCATAATTGTAACAGCCTTATATACATGAACAAAAATCATTTTTATTATTATTATTATTATTAAATACACTTTATAAACACGTAAAATTAATTTTTATTTAAATTTTTTTTTAATATTATCTTAAGCGTTTCGCTTTGAAATTCTAAAGTATCATCAAGGATTTTTATTACGGAATTAAATGAGCAGTTTTTAAAATAATTTTCCTTTCATAGTCAGCAGTTAAGAGGACTCTCCACTTATCGTCACCAGAACCCAGAGCCAATGTTATTCTATGAAGAATTTTGCCCCATTATAACTTATTAACTAATATATATTTTTAAATTCCGTTTTCACATTAAGAAACTTCACAACTATTAAACAATTCATCGCTTTCTAAAAATTATTTTTTAAAGTTTTTAATATTTTATTTTGCGGTTGTAAAATGTAAATTTTCACAATGTGAAATTTTACATTTTTGAGCTTAAAAATGAAATCTTAAAAATAAAAAAAATCAATTTTTAGAAAGCGATAGATCGTTTAGCAGTTGTGAATTTTCGGAAAGTGAAAACGGAATTTAAAAATATGTATTAGTTAACGAACCAATACAAATCCTGAAAATTTGTATTGATGAAAATATAGGTAGCCCGTTATCAAAACTGTTAACAAGTGAATTCTATTACAACAAGGAATCTGCAAGTTTTCTAATTTTATTCTTATATAATAGAAAACGAAAAGGTAAGAAAAAAAAATACATACATTTTCTTTCTTTGAAATCTAATTACTGATTTATAACAATTTTAAGATCGCACTATTTACTCTATCGAGAAAACGCTGTATAATACATCGTGACGTCACTCTTTATGACAACAAGCGGGAGTAATCGTTGTTTACATTCGATTTTGTGCTTTGCTTTGCTTCTTGAATCAGTAAAATATGTTTCGTATTTTATAATAATGACGGATATTAGAAAATCGTAGTATAAATATTGTATTGTACCACTCTGCACTAATGCAACGGTTAATGCTTCTCAAAAGCTATTCATTAGCGTTCCACAGGATCCTATTAAACGAAACATTGGACAACCGCCGTGAAAAGAAAACAATTGAAAATAATGATAATGGAAAATCGTGATAATGATATTAAATGATTATAAGATGAAAAAGAAATGCTGAGAAATCACATAAACGGTTGATAATTACGAAAGTTAAAATGAATTACTGCTTGCTAACTAGGCTAATAAAATGTAAACATTGAAGCATCATAAAGTGTGACGTCAGGCAGCGTTTTGAAGTCATGTGATTTTTGGTTAATTTCAAAGTTATTTTTTAAATTAATGAGAACTTTTTTTACATTTTTAATAAACTTTTAAAAATTTCTGGGCCTAAAACTACCAGGAAAATAGGATTTTGTTCAAATCCCCCATGAGCGCAAATTCCTCATTACGTAACAGTCACCATGGATTATAGGGATTGTAAATACGCAAATACCGGACGAGAACTTGAAAAATGGCATGTTAAAAAAATCCCAACAACAACATTTCTTTTTTCAAAATATCATTCAGATGTGTGTATATCTAAAGAAAATTATCATTAGAATATTTTGAATAATTATTTTACATGTTTAATGGACAATTTATATTTTACAAAAAAATTACATATTTCTAAACTCAAAAATTATAGAATACCGTATTTTGTTTAAGCAAAATATACTTTAATGAAAAATTTGCCTACACTTAAAAAAGTATTAAAATATTACTGTTAAAAATATTATTCTTATTTTACATTTATAGCAATTGTTTAAACAATAATTCATAAATACAATAAAATAAAAAGTGTATATAAATAAGAAACATTTTAAAAGCTATATTTACACAAAAATCCTATTTCAAGTACAGATTAAACAAATGATTGTTTCATACCTCTGCTTTGAACCTCTATAGCGCTTAGCTTGTCTTTCATGTGAAACTTCATGTTACATAACAACATATTAATGCATAAGAATTATTTATTCGGCGTTAAATCACAGATAAAAGCTTTAGTAGAACTACAGATATATTTTTGAAACGTTTCTGAAATTAAGAGATATTGGTACACATATGCTTTTTTTAATGTTTATTTGTTTATTATTTATAAAATTATTAATAAATGAATTTTCAAATATAATTATATGAGACAGTTTAAGCAATTGTACATTGAATATGTCGATATTTACTTATTTCATTTCACTTGAATGTTCTCACATAGTATTCAACTACATTCATGTTTCATTAACGTTTTACATTTAAATATAATAAGTTATTTATTAAAGAACTACGTTCCTAAAGCTAATTCAAAAATCAAAATCAAATATTTAGAATAACTAGAAAATTTTGAGTTATAATTTCAAAGACTTTGTATTATAAACTTTGTAGATACACTTGAAATCGGTTTTATAATATTGAAAAGGATCTTTTGTAAAAGGCATAAATTCTATCAGTGTGCTTTATGAAATGTTCAATTTACAAGTCTCTAATAAATGATCATTTTAAATGGTCAGATTACATAATACTTTATAGAGAAACTATGTTATCAATCAGTAACTCTTTATTGTCAATATATTAACTGAACTGATGCAATATGTAGAAAACTTAATTTATTGTTATTATTTAATCAACGTTGAATTTCGCCAATTAGAAATTACAGGTTAATGGTAACTTTTTGAAAGTCAAATGTAAAATGAATTCATAAACTTTAAGATTCATATATTCGCAGTTTGCTTAGATATAAACAGCTTGTATCTATATTAATAAAATCAGACTTTTGTCTGTAAATTTATCAGAATCGAAAAATTTTGCGATATCTTCACGTTTCACACACCATAAAAGCCGAAAATGACTTCAGAAAATTTTGTCTGTGTGTCATTGTGTCTGAATGTCGCTTTTTTTTTGTCCGGGCATCACTTGAGAACGGCTGGACGGAAACCAACGGCACTTGGCTGAAACTTAGATCTTTACCTAACTTAAAATTATATCTATCAATTTTTCAGAAATTCCCCTACGTCTTCGGGAAAAGACAAAAACACGTTTGTCCGGGTATAACTTCAGAACAGCTAGACGGAATTCAACAGCGCTTCGCAGGAACTTAGGTCTTTACTCAACTTAAAATTATACCTATCAACTTTTCCGAAATTCCTCCACGTTCCCCCGTTGGGGGCAAAAGACAAAAACATGTTTGTCCTGGTATTACTTGAGAACAGCTGGACGGAATTCAACAGCGTTTCGCAAAAATTTAGGTCTTTACCCAACTTAATATTGTATCTATCAACTTTTCCGAAATTACTTCTTTTTCTCCTCTGGGGGAGGCAAAAGTCAAAAACACGTTTGTAAGCATAACTTGGCTCCTAATTACTTCACATTAAAGAAATTGCACAAGGGGAGACTAGACATGGGTACAAACAATACATTATCTGCATTTAGGAATTTTCGATTTTTAAAGGATGTGAAATATTGAAAATTCCTAATTTTTGAGTAGACCTCTACCAAAAATGGAACAAATATATTGAAAAAAGGCTATGTGACTTCCTTAGAATATTTCCAAAAACACATCTTTGTTTTTTGGGGGTTTGCGTTTCTTTTCTTTTTTAAGAATTGGGGAGTAAGAATCGGGTAAGTTGCTGCCGAAGGCAGTGGGAACACGGACTCCTCACATTGCGAGCGAGAAAAATCTCTACCTAGCACAGCGGGAACTTTAACTAGGTTAATTAATAATGATATGGGATTTTGACAACTCATTTCAGTATTGTGTCCAGCAAAGCGGGCAAAGACTGCTAGTAATAAATAAACAAAAATGAATTAATTGTTACTTATGAGGGAGGGGGGATCTTAAATACCTTATTGAGCTCTATATTATATAGTAACATGTACCAAAATCCTTTTTGCTGATTAATATTTATTTTTAAAGTTTTCAAAAAATACTTTTAAGAAATACGAAGAGTGTAAGTTTGTCTTTTTAGGTTTAAGAAATGTAAAATCTAAAAGGACAAATTACTGGAATTATTTATAAATAATTAGTATTAATGATTATAGTATGTACTAAATACATAAAGCTTGAAAATTAAAATCACTCTTGGGCAATTATTGATGAATTATTATCAACGCAGTGCGTTCCAAATAATGCAGAGATACCAATATTTTAATTTATTTTGGAGTATTTTTAGCTCCGCCTTTATATCGGACCACTTTATTTATAGAAAAATTTTCTCCAAAATATAACTTCGATAAAATAAAATAAAATAAAATTTCTCTATATATTAAAAAAACGTAACCGTCGCTAGCGTCGTTTTTTTTTTTTTCTTTTTTTGTCTGCGACACCATCAACTCGCGGAGGGAAAAGTGCTCTGCATCATTAGAGGTATCAATGTGTTCCGAATGCTTCAAGGAAGGTATTTCAGGTAGTTAGAAATCTATATCATCTTAATTAACGAAGTTATTAACTAAAAACGTCGGTTTATAAAGGTACTCTATTTGCCACCGTAGAAAAAGCTTCTCTTATGACGTTGTTTTTCTGACATGACATCATTTTCTACGGGAAAATTAAAATGGGATCCATGGTGTAAAAAATAATGAAATCAATGTCAGTGTTGCTATTAAGAAAAATATTTCTATTACTAGAAATTTCTTATGTTGTTTTTCAGTTTTTTAATATATTCTTTCTCGTGAATAATGATCGTGATTTCCCATTATCCATTATAGGTCAGCATAAGTTTTTAAAAATGTTACTGAATTTAATTTTGGAAACTTGATTTCCAAACTTGATTTCCATTTTTTTTTTTTTTTTTTTTTTTTTTTTTTTTTTTCTATAAATCGGATTATATATTATTCTAAAAATATCACCCTTGTGAGCACCATTTCTTTTTGACTTTAAAATGTCTTTATCTTTTTTAATTAAACTTTTTTAAAACTTTTAAAAAAATAATAATATTCAGTATTCTAATCTATTTTTGCTATTCTGTTTAACGAAATGTAGACCTGTTTTCGGAAAAGAGGGTAAATGTATTAGAATTTTTTTTCGGTCAATTTTTTAGAGGGAAATGATTGTGGAATTTTTGAAATAATGTGGATTAGAAAATCTGGTTTATATAATCGTATTTTCTCGACAACTGCAGAACATTTAAATGGTTTAAATGTACGGGAAACATACATACATATATGCATACTGAAGATCCTGCTTATTTTTTCATGCAAAGTAAGGAAAGTTAATTTAAAATATTTGTTTTATTAATATTAAAAGTAGGCTTCATTTTTTTAATGAACATTTCAAAAGAGACGCACTTTGAAAAACGCGTTTTCGCTTTTTTACGTTTGGAAGCCATGGCAACCACTTCCGAAAATCGCATTTCGCCGTAATCACCAAATAAAAATCGCCAAATAGAGTTGTGGACCAACCTGCAAGTTGTTCCAAATAGAGTCAAAATCAAACTCATTTATAAATCTTGTAATTTTACACTGATAATTTTTTAACGTTACCGATCATTAGACATTTCTGGGACACATTTCATATTTCTAATTCCGGCAAGAAAAAAAATTCATCACCTAAAAGTATAGGCATTAGAAAAAGTATGTATTAGGAAAAGGTCTAGGCTTTAGATTATATGTACTAGATTTCGTTTTTCTTCTTCTTCTTCTTTAAAAGAAAAAAATACATTAAAAAATTCATTACTAAATAATGACAAAAATTAAAAATTTGCCAAGGAGGTCATATACAAGAACTAAAGTAGTAAATCAAAAGCGTCTAGATATGAATTACTTTCCATTCTAAATAAATAATAATAATAATAAAAACATAATTTTAAGCATAATATTTCATTTAAAAAGCAAAAAAATGTGGTATTAAATATTATGTATTTAAATTTGACATTAAATATGAGAATTTCTATAACAGTTTTCTGCGCTTTTTTTTTTTTTTTTTTTTTTTTTTTTTTTTGCGTTGTACACTATTAATATTCGTATTCAGTGAAAAACCTCACGGGTTAATATGTAAAGTGAACCGGGGGTCGGTGAGCGTAGCGAGCAGGGGGCAGAGCCTACTTGTATCTTTAAAAAAAAATCTGGAGTGACTCCACTCGACTTTCCGAACATTGAGTAATTAACAGTTTTGTAGATAAAGTAAAGAAAGAGTAGTTGTTAAACAAACAAAAGAGAGAAAACCATAATAGAGTGTTTGAGTATTTTTCTCCATCTATTACACGTTGTTTTATTTAACGCTACTGAACTTTGAGCCCATAGATCATAATGACAAAAAAATTTTCGTTGTGTCCCTGTAAAAACCTATAAATGTTAGATTCACCAAAATGCTTATAGTTAGTGCAACAGTGATTTATAATACTCATATAAATTTTCAGCTGAATTCAATAAGGCGTTTAGATGCTATCGTACTTTTAAAAATTTAGTCCCATAGGCCATAATGATAAAGAATTTTTCCTTGTGTCCCTGTAAAAAAACTGTAAGTGCTAGATTCACCAAAATCTATACAGTTAGTTCAACTGTGATCTATAACATGTGTACAATTTTTTTGCTCGGATTAATAAGGCGTTTAGACACTATCACATTTTTAAAAATTTGGCCCCATAGGCATAATGATAAAGAATTTTTCTTTGTGTCCCTGTAAAAAAACTATAAGTGCTAGATTCTCCAAAATCTATACAGATTGAGTATTTGTGATCTATAATATGTGTATAAAATTTTTGCTCAATTGAATAAGGCGTTTAGATGCTATAGCACTTTTAAGATTTTGCTCCCATAGGCCATAATGATAAAGAATTTTTCTTTGTGTCCCTGTAAAAAAACTATAAGTGCTAGATTCACCAAAATCTATAGGGTTCGTACTATGGTGACTTACAATATGCGTACCAACTTTCAGGTTAATCGAACGAAGCGTTTAGACGCTAGCGTGTTCACAGACATACACACATACACACATACACACATACACACACACATACATACATCATCGTAAAAATAGTGAAAACGGACTCAGGGGACCTCAAAACGTATAGAAACATCAAAATCTCGAATTCGGATTTTTGACATGATTACAATACTTTCCTCACTATAGTGTTCGGAAAGTAAAAAGTGGTATGAAAACAAGGCGGGACTAAAAATACTCCAGAATAAATTAAAATGTTGGTATATATCATATTGGGAAGAAGTTGTAAGCTTTGCTGACATTGTGTTGCTCAGTGAAAAAATAAATATTCATATATCCGCGTTTGTAATGATCGATAGATAGCGCTTTTTCAGCTCTTGTTGTTAGAAAATATTACAGCCACGTGTATCTATTTTTGTTCTTTTTGTTATTCTACTTAATATTCGTACTATAATTTCTCCGCCATTACATCATGGAAAATTGATTGCTTTTGGAAAAAAATATTTCAGTTTACTCAAAGTTCGATCGAAAGTAGATATTTAACTGAAGCTGAACAAATATTAGTTTCAAATCATCTGATTAATTCTTTACTTCCATTAGCCGAAGCAACTGAAATTTTAAATTTGTCATTTGGAAATAAATGGAAGCTTAATTCTGGATTTTTTGGTCCTTTAGAGTTACACTGGAGCACACAACAGTATGTGTTATCTTTTTTACCGGATTTATTCATTTTTATTCAATAAATATATGTGAAACTAAACATCGGCTAGCAATGGCGGCTTGATGGAATTGGAATTAAAGCATGTTTATTGTAATTTCCCCTTAGCCCACCAGAGGGCGAGCATTTCATTACAATCGCGGATAAACTAATATTCTTCTCTAATTTAGAAAATAGTACTGATAAGATATTAATAAAAACTTTATAAACTGACAATCCTAAACAGCAAAAACTTTAAAAAATTCTTTCGAGCTGTGCTATCATTTCAACCCAAACCTCATATAATTATGCCTCCGAAGTGAGCGTTACGTCCTCGAAGATCGGCTGATTATATCCAATCCGCATCATCCTGTAGGTATTACAGGAATTATTGATTGGATGTAACCAGCTGATCTTTCATGACCATGACGTAATTGTCAATTTGAAGGCAATTTTATAGTTAAATTGTTTCAACTCGCAAATATTGTTGCCAGTTTTATTAATTTATGGGTTTTCCTAACAATGTTTTATTTATTACCTTTCAACATTGGCCCAATCAGTGACCGAGAGGTCCTGACCTTTCAAAACTAGATGTAGGTTTGAATCCACATTGTGCTCATTAATAAAAGGGTAAAAATGTAGATTAAAAAAAAAAAAAAAAAAAAAAAAAAAAAAAAACAGAAAGAGTGAATAAAATTATTACAATTATTTAATTATTAATTTGAATTCCAAGCAAGACGCAATTTATTAAAAAATAAAGAAAAATAATTTACTAAATGTTACCTGTAATATATTTCGAAAATCATAATATTAATCCACACATTTAAATAAATGCGAGATTCAGATCAGGCTTTGTAAAACAGAAACGCACTTAATTTTCTTTCTATATTTAATTACCTTCCATTATATTTATTTTTTTTACTATAAATAAAAACTCTTTGTTAAATATTATGCTGATTTGACAAAAGAATATAGCATACCAGTTTGCATAAGTCAAATAACCGCTTAGTTTACTTTTTCTGCTTCTTTTTCTATTCGACAGTGTTTCAACAAATGCATAAAGAAAAATCTGGAGTGACTCCATTCGACTTTCCGAACATTGAGTAATTAACAGTTTTGTATATAAAGTAAAGAAAGAGGAGTTGTTAAACAAACAAAAGAGAGAAAACCATAATAGAGTATTTGAGTATTTTTCTCCATATACTACACGATGTTTCATTTAACGCTACTGAACTTTGAGCCCATAGATCATAATGATAAAGAATTTTTCGTTGTGTCCCTGTAAAAACCTATAAATGCTAGATTTACCAAAATCCTTATAGTTAGTGCAACAGTGATTTATAATACTCATATAAATTTTCAGCTCAATTGAATAAGGCGTTTAGATGCTATCGTACTTTTAAAAATTTAGTCCCATAGGCCATAATGATAAAGAATTTTTCTTTGTGTCCCTGTAAAATAAACTGTAATTGCTAGATTCACCAAAATCTATACAGTTGGTGCAACTGTGACCTACAACAAGTGTACAAATTTTTTGCTCAGATTAATAAGGCGTTTAGACGCTATCACACTTTTAAAAATTTGGCCCCATAGGCATAATGATAAAGAACTTTTCTTTGTAACCCTGTAAAAAAACTAAAAGTGCTAGATTCTCCAAAATCTATACAAATTATGTATTGGTGACCTATAATATGTGTATAAATTTTTTGATCAATTGAATCAGGCGTTTAGATGCTATAGCACTTTTAAGATTTTGCTCCCATAGGCCATAATGATAAAGAATTTTTCTTTGTGACCCTGTAAAAAAACTATAAGTGCTAGATTCACCAAAATCTATAGGGTTCGTACTATGGTGACTTACAATATACCTACCAACTTTCAGGTTATTCGAACAAAGCGTTTAGACGCTAGCGTGTTCACTCACAGACATACACACATACACAGGGATGGAACACGGGCGCAGAATTCATAACGGTATCCGTATAAGAAATTTCTGTACCTATAATATCGTTGATTTAAGAAGTAGAAAATTTTCTTACATTGATAGTGGTATGAGTTCTGCGCCCGTGTTCCATCTCTGCATACATACACACATACATACACACATACATACACACATACATACACACACACATACGTACATCATCGCAAAAATAGTGAAAACGGACTCATTGGACCTTGAAACGTATAGAAACATCAAAATCTTAAAATCGGATTTTTAAAATGATTACAATACTTTCCTCACTATAGTGTTCGGAAAGTAAAAATGAAATTCGGATCATATATTCTTTATCAAATGATTATTTAAATTTCTTTAATGCGTTTTTCAAAAAAGAAAACTTTAAATACTTTTAGGAAAAAAAAATTAAATGAGAGAAATGTTAGGATGCATTACAGATTGGTGATATATTCTCAAAATTAAGCTCAAAATGTTTTTTTGTGTGTGTGTGCATCTTTCTTTCTTTATTTGTGAAGATTTTAAAGAAATATACAAGGCGTTTCTAGTTTCTATGGGTACGCAGCAAGAGGTACAAACCGATAGATATCATAGAAATGAAACTTATATAACTAAATTGTTTCGGAAAACTTAATTTATATATATAGTATTATTATTATTTATTTATTTATTTATTTATTGTGTGTGTGTGTGTGTGACTTAAGGCAGATTGACCACAAACGATCCTAGGCTTATAAATGAAAGGCTCTTCGTAGGGATGGTCTGTCTAAGGTGTCTTAACCCGTATTTACGCTAGTTTCTGAAATAAACACGAAAAACTCCAAACGATTAGGTGAATGAACACGATCTGAGATCAAACTCGGTATATATCATCTACCAGCTTTCAGTTCAGAACCGCTCGGCCACTTGCGGGCTGGTATTATTATTTTGTTGATTTTAATGATTTACTAATTAATAGATATAGTTTTCCAAAATTGATTAATGGAAGTAGAATATAAAGTTTTTTTGTTTTTTTTTTTAAGTAAAAGCAATTTGTAATTTAACATTTTGATATCTGTGTGTCATTGCTTATCTATTGCTTTCTCAATACTAATTTTTTTTTCTTTTTTTTGTGTGTGTAAAATCATTTATTTATGTATTTGTTTTCTTTTAGATTCGAAGAATTTATACTAACTAACTAACTAAAAGTTAACATTTTGAATTTACAAATTATTCCTGGTGTTAAAGTAAAAAAAAAAAAAAAAAAAAAAAAGATTTAACATCTAACATGTCTTCGACCTCACCAGTTGCAGAGGTTCGGCTGTCGAAACTGATAGATAGTAGGTGGCAGGATTGAACCCAGTTCGATCAGTTCTTTTACAGAAATATAACGAAAAAGAAAATTTTTTACTTACTCCTATAGACTGAAGTTATTTCAAGTGCATTAACGTCTAAACTTACAATCGATTAATATCAAACAGTTAAGATATTTGTAATTAACGTTGCAAGAACTATAGCGCTTTTTTTCTTATCATTATTATTTAGTTCTTATAGTTCATTTACAGGGAGGAATATAAAGGAAAATGCTTATACATCCCAGTATACTGATTTGAGATTTTTTAAGTTTGTTTCAATAATGCTAAATTGTGTGAAATAATAATACAAAAAAAAAAAAAGAAAAAAAAAAAAAACTGAAATAACATACATTGTTTTGCTGAAGTATAATTATCATAGGAAATAAGTTGCGTATTTCTTTTCATTCTTTTGCAGGAAAGCACGAAAAAATTTAAACACGTTGCGTTCTATGAGGGGAATTATCTAAAAAGCATTAAATTATTTGAAAGTGAATGAAACTGATGCATTTTTTTAAATTTTACTATTGCATGGTGATGGTCGTTGCTAGAAACTGTAATCTTATATTTATAAATTCTCTAACAGTGACGCACAAAAGAATTTGTATAAATTACAATGTATTGTACCGACATACAAATTTGGCAAGAAATGCTCAAACACCCAATTATTATTTTCTGTTTTGTTCCTTTACCAATTATGCACTGATTTAAATTTATTTAACCTCTTTTTCCATAACTGCCAAAATATCTGCTATTTACACACCACTCTTTTCGAATAAATATCTGTGCTTTCTGTAAAGACATACTTAAACTAAGATGAAGAAACAGATGCTGAAACTAAATAAGACGAAGAAAACTATTTTAAAATAATGGTGTTAAAAATTAGGAAAGTAAGAAACTATACTATTGTAATTACCAAATATTCTGAAAGCCGTGTGAAGTCACTCCAGATATTCAAATTTTTGCATGACAGTCTTTTAAATGATAAGAGACATGATATATGCATTTAAAATCACAAGTATTCTGGGGATTTAAAGGGGGAAAAAAGGTTGATAACAGCATACGAATATGAATTTAACTAAAATTAAATCATAAAAATAACAGTGGTTATATCTCTAGTGAACATATGTCGCTTTTAAAAGCAATGTTTAGTATAAAAGGGCATTAATATGATTTTTCCTCATTAGTGAATAATTGTTTATAAGATAAGATCATTTTACGTTGGTATTAAATTCGGCGTTCTACTCCTTCGTTTAAAATCCATTGTTTAAACAGGTTTTAACTTCACTTTTATTATTGAAACTTGCTTAAAGACAAAGAGTTTACCAAACTAAACAGCGTTATCTACTTTTCAATATATACATAAATTTTAAAATGTGATTCAATGCTAAATATGCCTTAAAGGAAATAAAAGCTTAACATGACAAATTGAAGATAATGATTAAAGCAGAGATTTATTTACTGTTTGAACAATTCATATTGTACAGGATTAGTTATTCTGCATTATTATATTTTCCTGTAGGCGTCACCTAAACTAATGCTCTTCGTTTTGAATTTAAATATTTATATCAATTGGATAGAATCTTTATAATACTAAATATCATTAAATTAAAAATAATTACGCATTTTCGCTTAAATTTTTTATAATATTTATTTTTTCTTGGTGTTTATAAAATATTCTTCGACCACCTTTCATGAAACCATGGAAGCACCTGCGCAAGAGCTAACTCAACGAGTCCAATGCTAAAGTAGGGGTGACAGTCATCTAATTGAGATAAAATTAGCAATAACACAGAGCGCGGAATTACTGGATGTTTTTTTAATTTCAAACTGTCGGTCAAGCTGGCATCCCTCCAACATTTTGGACGTGTCCTCACTGCTAGTTTTAGGATATGGCTGCACTGTACTGTGAGACCTCGAAATCTCAGAGATTTTTGGGAATTTGCAAAGTGTTTTGGTGTTAGTCTTAAATTGCATAGTTAGATTCGGTAGGTTAGGAAGCCGAAAGAGGTAGAGATTGAGCGGTTGTTTATGTTGTTCTAGTGCTACAGTATGGAAAACTGCCGACGGTCTGGCATTCAGCCCTAAGGGTAGGCTGAGCAGATCAGTGTACCTTTATAAAAGAGAAGCGTTAAAAATTGCTACAATTATCCAATTACGGATGTATTTTTTCATTCCTAATAAATAAGGACTAAAAATAAAACATTTTTGATTAATAAGTTATTTTCTACATTTTTTTTAAACTTAGAAAAATTCCTTTAATATAAAGGCTGTCCCCAGATAATGGGCACATTTGGTCAGCTTACCTAAGGGTTATCCGGAAACATGCCATTACATTTTGATCTTTCACGGAGAAGATAAGAAGCTGAAGCAAAGAGATGAAGATGTTTGGACGAAATCCTTAAATGAGAAAGTATAAGAAAGGAACTTTCATATTGGATTTTAAGGTTAATTTTGTGGGGACTATTACTTTTATGGGGAACATCTTTAGGAGTGCGTCCCAGACCGTCGTCAGTTACCCATTACTAGTGCGACGTTAAAACCCAACCTACCTACCTATTAATTTTGTATTGCGGAGTTCAATTTGAAACGATTTGAAGTTGAGATCGCGTAGGTTTTCGTAACACTAAAGCTACGCAATGGGCTCTTTGACACAGTCTTGGTTTCATCCACATAATGATTCGGAGACAAGGCATTAAAATTTTTATCTTCCGCACAGAAGACAACTCCCCCGCTTCCTTAACCCCCCAGAGGTATAATTTTATTGAGACGATTTGAGAGTATTTTTTAAAAGTTAGATGTAGTAGGAAATGTTAAAATAATTCTCTAATGCATAACTAAGGATGAAGAATTTAAAAGAAAAAGGATAGAGAGAGGAATAATTTCATAATTATTTTAAGCAGTCAAATCGTGACTACAGTCGATAGTACAATTATTGAAGCACTAGCAATAATTCCTACTTAGAAGAAAGACACTTAATACTGTTTTGTTAAGTTAGTACTTATCGAGTCATGATCTTGGTCTTATACTTTTTATAATAAATTAAGTTGATGATAAAACTTAGCAATTAAACTAAAACAAGAATACATGAAAAGTGTGGATGTGTGCTTCAATAATTTTGTTGCCGTCTGTATGATAAATAGGAATCTCTCCGCTGCCGTAAGAATATTGGTGCTAAAATGATATGAATTCACTCGTTATTTCATTTTATATGCGAGTAGCTCCTTCCCTCCTTCTGAAATATCATTTAGAATCATATGTCTGCGTTTCAATCTTTAGCGTAAATAGATAGCAGGAAGCAAGTTGAAACTACTACAGCAGCGATATCTCAGAAATAGATTCTTATTAATATATTAATTCATTTGAAGAAGACTAATTTGCTTTGAATTTGAAACAAACATTTAACATAAAAAGAAATACTAAAGTCGTGAGATTTTATATTACTCTGTATCAATGGCGATTTTTGAACTACGAAATCATAAAACAACGAATCAAAATTAATGCTCCCTTTTTAATTTCTTTTACAGCTTACTAATTTAAAGTTTCTATAAAAAATCTAAAATATCTAATTATGTATGAGTACGCATTAAACTAATCGTGTGTGCAAAAGATACTCCATTATTAGTTTCTAGCTATACTTGACGTTTTTTACTTTGAGCTTCGGAGCGTCGGAAATTTTTCATAGATGTTTTAAACTTGGTACTTGATAACTATAATAATACTTTATTTTTGAAAGCTTGTATTTAATAATTACAAAAGAATGTCATATTCATTCTTTTATTAAAACAAATAAAGGTTATTCGACTGCGCGAAATTTAAATAGTTCATCTAAGATAAAGATTGTAGGTCCAGTGAAATGTTATACTGCTAGATAGCATCATACTCCATATGTATTCTTAAAGTATAATTATGAACTACATATATTTAACCAGAAAACAAATTATTGATTATTTACAATTCAAGTTGGTTGTTTGGGTTTAACGTCGCACTAGTACTGCACTATAGGTAATTGACGTCGGTCTGGGACGTATCCCTAAGGTAGGTCTGGAGCCATGCCATCATAATAATGATCCTCCGCGGCAGGGTTATTTATAATAAAGAAACTACATTTTTAGTTTAAGTCTATAGGTATGAGGCAAGCTCTCTTTTGACTCTCAGATAAACACCTTTCTATAATCCCTGTCTCACATCGCCCATAGCGTAGCTGTAGTGCGACGTAAAACCCATTTAATATCAAAATTTTATGCTCTAAAAATGCGGTATGTAATGTTAAATATTAAGCTGACCAAATGCCCCCATTTTCTGGGAAAAGCTTTTATTTTGAAGAAAATTTTCTAAGTTTTAAAAAAAAATGTAGAAAATAAATTATTAACCAATAATGTTTTATTTTTAGTCCTTATTTATTAGGAATGAAAAAATATATCCGTAATTGGGTAATTGTAGAACCCCACTAAAAATAATCTTAAGATTTTCTTTAAAAATATCTGCAGAATATCTTAAGCTATTTGGCCCATTCTTAAGCAAGTTTACAAAATTCCTTTATAATGTCTTTAAAATTTTTGCAGATATTTTATAGAAAAAGATAAATCTTCAAAATATTTTAAAATATTGGAGAATGTCTTAAGAAAATACTATTTTCTCAAGAATATCTTCGGATTATTTTTAGTGGGGAAATTTTAACGCTTCTCTCTTGTAAAGGTACTCTGATCTGGTCAACGAAATAAAGATATATAAATCTGTAATCACAGAAATGGCCTTTTCTAACAAATTATACCACAAATTCTTTTAATTAGCTAAATATTATGGTATCTATACATAAACCACAGCTAATTGTTTTAATTCTTTAACCTTCCCTAGCAATATTCCAATATCACTGGGGTAGCCACCCCTTACCCAGGAGATAAAAAATGTGATGATATGACTTTGGACTACTGAGTCTCAGATCGTCGTCAATTGTCCATTGTGTAGCTCTATTACGGAGTAAAATCCACTAAACCAACTACTCGCCGTTCCTATCATAGATAATTTCACATAAGGTTGGTTGGTTGGTTGGGTTTTACGTCTCACTATGCTGCGCAGTGGGCAATTCGTGACTGTCTGGAACTCACCCTATGTGTGGTCCGAAGACATTCCGTCACAATTTTGATTCTCTACGGTGTGGATTATTTCAGATCAAGAAATTAAAACATCGTGATAAAGACCTAAAACATCTAAATTGTTAATATCTTTGCCAGACTAATTCAAGGTAACTTCGTGATCGCTCACTTCCGTATTTTATCTCTATATTTAAGTCCCGTAGTTGATTAGTTGAGCAGTCTTTGTTCTCAGTAGAACACCGAAAGTGAAGCAGAACTGGCTCAAAAGAACTGACTCACTACACTGTAAATAAAACCTATTACCAGCTGCAATCTGTGATTTATTTTATCCAATCACAGAGAATTTCTTGCAAGAATTTATCTGTGATTGGATAAAATAAATCACAGATTGCAGCTGGTAATAGTTATTTTTTAACAGTGTAGCACTAACTATCAGTGATTCATTCTGATAAATAGCACTGACTCCTTGGTCAGTACTCTCCGAAGTAATTATTGACTACATATAAGGAAAGGACACGTGACGTCACTCACAGTCAAGTTATAGGTAAAGTGGCATAACATTGGCCTTGCCTTTCCACCAATACAAGTTGATCTTTTGCCACTCGAGAGTGGCAAAGATTGATTGACGGAGCGTTTGTTTGTAAACATGCCCTTTCCTTACATTAGAATAGGTTGGTTGGTTGGGTTTTACGTCGCACTAGTTCTGCGCAGATGGACAATCGGCGACGGTCTGGGATTCACCCCTAAAGGTGGTCCGGAGACGTGCTTTCGCAGTTTTGATTCTCCACGGAAGGGATGGCTCTCCCGCTTCCGTGACCCCCAGAGGTATAATTTGTGATGAGAACATGGAGGACATTGCGGGCACGACAGATTTTACGTGCACCAGCCATCATTAGTGTACACGACGGTCTTTGTTCGGCTCGAGTACCGAACCCGCAATTTTCCAATTACGAGGCCGGCGCTCTACCGACTGGGCTACCGGGGCCCTATATTAGAATAGACCATCGACGAATATTAGAATAGACCCCGGCCTAGTAATCTTTTCGTTTTCGAACAACACATCCCCACCATACCACCAATTCATTCGTTAAACCACCGCCAAACCGACATTCCACTTCCACCAAGGTAAGTTTCCTTCACCTTTGTTATCGCTGTTTTATATTTCGATTGGGTGTAAATTAAACATAAGCCACAACCTGCACAAGCTGAAATGGAAAGCAAGTAATCTAATCCTTGTTATTTGTTGGAAACTGTTCTGTTTGACTTTTCTTTGGAGTTTTGGTGGTAAGAGGAACAAACCATTTTAAACAAGCAAAAACTCGAGAACCAGTTGCCAAGAAAGCAATTATTGCCAAAAGAAGGCGCAAAAAACCGCAGTGAAATTCCGGAAATTTTTCTCCGTAGCCAATGTAAGGAATTCGTACTCTACTAGTATATCTGCTCGATGGAATAGACCACGGACTAATAATTTACTTTTCCTGAACATCCCATCCCCATCCCCACCAATCCACCAATTAATTCGCCAATCCGGTTTTTCAACCGTCAAATGGACATTCCAGTTCCACCAAAGCAGATTACCTCTACCACAGAATTTCTGTGCTGTGTTACAATATGCAGTGTGGCAAGCGCTTATTACCGAATGCTTAAAAGACTGCTAAAATAATTAAGTCTCCCAGACAGCTCTGAGATCGAAATTTTTACTCAAATTGTAAACATTGCATAAGAGTTGATTGGCTTTTCACAGTTTCGTCTCCTCAGTCATGTGATCTAAGCACATAAATAGCCAATAAATACATAAGTTCCGGTTTTTCAAGCAATATGCTCGATTGCACTGACCTGTGATGAGAGGCTTAATCTTTAGGGCAGAATTTGCAGGTCGGTTTCCACCATCGACAGGGCCGCGGTAGCCCAGGCTGTAGAGCGCCTGGCTCGTAATTGGAAGATTGCGGGTTCGATGCTCGAGTTACACTAATGGTGGCTGGTGCACGAAAAATCTGTCGTGGCTGCAATGTCCTCCATGTTTCCATAAAAAATTATACCTCTGGTGGTCGCCAAAGCGGGAGAACCACTCCTTCCGTGGAGGATCTAAAGTATGATGTCATGTCTCCGGACCACTTCTAGAGGTGAGTCCCAGATCATTGCCAATTGCCCATTGCGCAACACTATTGTGACTTAAAACCCATCCTTCCAGCCAACCAATCAATCCACCATCGACGAGATATTAGAGTAGATCCCGGACTAGTAACCTTTTTGTTTTCTAACATCATATCCTCACCATACCACCGATTCATTCGCCATACCGACATTCCACCAAGGCAAGTTTCCCCCACCTTTATTATTACTGTTTTATATTTCGATTGGGTGTAAATTAAATATAAACCACAACCTACACTAGCTGAAATGGAAAGCAAGTAATTTAATACTTGTTATTGATTGAAAACTGTTCTATTTGACTTTTCTTTGGAGTTTTGGTGGTAAGAGGAACAAACCATTTAAAACATGCAAAATCCCAAGAGCCAGTTGCAAATAAAGCGATTATCGCCAAAAGAAGGCGTAAAAACCGCAGTGATGTTCCGGGAATTTTTCTCCATAGCCAGTACAGGGAATCCGTACTCTACTAGTATAACTACTCGATGGTTTACACACTATGTATTCTATGCGCTGTAGCTGTGTTCCAAGAACCAGTTGCTAAGAAGGCGATGATCGTCAAGGGAAATCACCCATTCACTCCAAAACCGTAGTGACTGTTCACGAAATTTTCCTCCACAGCCAATATAGGGAATCTGTCCTATACTTCTTATCAGTACTCAATGGAAGTAATCCGCTATGCGCAAGCGAAGTGTGACGTCTCTGACCGTCTTTAGAGTCAAACAAATTCACATTGGACAAAAAATCCAATGGATTAACACAGGAAATCTTTTGTGTGGCCCCAAAAGATGGTCAGTGACGTCATCACTTCACTTGCGTATTGCCTTCAATATTTATTTTTTATAAAATTTAATTGTTTACCTAATTGTAAAAATTACTATTTATTAAATCCATCGTAAGTTATAGTAGAAAATAATAAGGAAAATGAAAATCGCAATGATCGAGAGTGTACTATATTAAGCGGGTTTGTCATCTGCTTCGAAATTCACAACAGAAAAGGGCAAAAAGTTGCGTATTTTACGGAAATAGATTAATGCACAGTTTTTTCCCACCCTTGATTCTAAACTAATTTTTTCCGCTGAAAAAGGTTCCTTTCTATGTTATTCAATAGGAAGTTATCTTATCTGAAATTACAGCTCAGTGAGTTGAGATTGAATGGATTTAAGCTACACAGTGGGCTGGATAAAGCACTTGTAAAGGTACACAGGGGGGCTACATGATAAAGCTATGGAGTGAGTAATTGGGGACGGTCTGGGTTCATCTTTAAGGGTGGTCTGGAAATATGACATCACAATTTGCGTCCTCCACAATGAGGATGACTCCAAGTTCATTACTATAAGGGGGAATCCAAGATCAATTACCAACAGTCCACTTCGTGGTAGTATTGTGACGTTAAATCCTCTAAGTATCAAACTTACAATGCTTAAAACTCCTGTTTATTTATCGCTTCCGTGAAGGATCAAAATTGTGAGGGCATGTCTCCGGACCACCTCTAGGGATGAGTCCCAGACCATCGCCAAATGCCCATTGCGCAGCACTAATGCGATGCAAAACTCAACCAACCTGTTTATTTATTTATTTGTTGCTAACAATGAGATATATAAAGTAGAGTGATAAATGGTAACCCCTGAGAAGGTGCAAGATGAGTCATGTGACATGCTCCCCTTGCACTTGTATATTCCGTGGTTTCCTTGGTTACAGTTTATGTTCAATGAATTTCTATGGCAACTTCTTGGAGATAACCGCCAATATTTTTGTTTCTTACGTAATTTAACATTTTCTTTGTTCTAAGTCATTTTTGTTTTATATTACTTCTTTTTATTTCGTGTAGTCAAAATTTAACTGACAAAATATTTAAAAATAGTTAATAACTTATTAATTGTTGTTAAATTTAGCTCTTTTAAAAGTTTATTTTTTCTTTATAAACATTTTTAAACTTTGCTGAGAAATGATGAAAGAAACACTATATTATTATTTGTTATAATGTGAAATATGTGAAAAATATTTTAAAAACAATTTATTTCGGTCACAGGACTCTCCTGTTACCTAATAATAATGATAATTTGCTAAACAGAAATTTTAAATCACCAAAAAAGCGATAAAGAGCCAGACGTAGCAACCTGTTGGTTCATGTCACGTGATTCATCTTGTACCACGGAAAGCCAACCTTTCATCCATTCAATCGGCAAGCACTCTACTTTATATATCTCGTTGGTTGCTAACACATGCGTCAGAATTGTATACCTGATTCGAAGCGCTCTTGTATGTCTTCCTCGAGATCAGTAAAGATCATAAATGTTGGAATTGGAAAAACCGAGAAAGCGAGCGCGGAAATTAAACCCATTCTTCTACGCGCGAAGGCCATTAGCAGAATTGAAGCATAACCACTGGGTCACAAAGAATCTCAAAATTTCCGTTCAGTCACTCATGCAATTTTTCATTTATTTTACAGAAATAGCATTTCTTGTATTAAATCAGATTCTTCGAAAAAAATATTTTAAATATACATTTATAGAAAGCCCTATTGCTTAACAGATACCGCAACAAAAATTAAAATGTTTTATAATTTTTTATTTATACGAAATATAGCAGTAAAACTTTTTTTTTTTTTGTGTGTGTGTGTGTGTGTGTGTTTATCTGTAATTCAGTCAACGTCTTAAATTTAAAAGGAGGAAAATTATTACACTTTTGAATTTATTAGAAAACAAGAAGTGTAATTTTGTTATTTCTTTTCTTTCTTTCTTTTTTTTTTTTTTTTAATCTATAGTTTTGTATAAAATAATAGTTTAAATTCCAAGTAATCTAAAACTGAATAAAATATCGGCTGGTTAATTCCCTTAGGGTTTTGCAGTCTGATTGCATATCAGCTAATTTAACAGGTGATAGAAAATTATCAATAGATTTAAATTAATTTCAAAATTTAGAGAAACTTGAAATAGTAAGGGGAAATCAGAATTTATAGAATTTCTGATTTAGAATTCGGATCACTGTTTAGGAAAGCTGTATTTGGTTGATTTACCAAATAGTGTATAATATATATTTTGGCAAATTCATATCAATGCAAGATTTCAGTATTTTGATATTTTCGAATCCCAAGAGATTTTATTGTTAACATTATTTTGCTGCTGAGTACTTTCTCAGTTATAACTGCTCATCCAAATGAAAATACTTTATTTTACAATCATAAAATGCTTGTATATTAGGGAGGATTTTAAATCGTACCAAAAGTAAGATATATATGGACAATTAATTTACATAAAGTCAGTTAGGTATTACATAATTCATAATTTCATAATTTCACTTAATTTTTTGCATCGGTAATAACATGAAGTAAGTGGCTGGAATATAGTGGGCCTATGATATAAATACACTGGCGTTCAAAATTAAAGGAATAAGCTTCTTCTCATTTTCTTTGTTTTGCGCATAACTTTTAAACAAATTAACATACAAACAGAAAACTTAGATGACATGTTTGCTATTGTATCATTAATCGAATTTTATGTAACATTAGCATAAGTAAGAATCTTTAAACTAATAATTATTCAATTTTTCTAAAATGTAAGCTTTGAAAAAAATGAAAAATTCCAACAATTTTGGGAAAGAAAACTTAATAAAAAATGACGTTAAAGATGCATTACAGATAAGTGAAGAAGTATATGCCTTCAAAGGTTAAATTTAATCCTTATTTTTTTTCTTTTTGTATTCACTTTTCTTTTACTTTTATAATAGACTTTTTGTCAAAATATAATTACTAATTTATAAACAACGAGCATCACCAGAATAATAAAAATGACGATAAACAATTTTATAATAAACGTCTTATCCAATTATCATGTTTGTCCGTATATATTTTTCAAAAAGTTATTCACATGTGAAAACAAGAAGGAAAAAAAAGATACAGAAATGTGATTGCAGAAAGAAGAATTCGGTTTTAATCTAACACACGGATACATGCGCATCTTTACCTATCTGTAATATCCTTATGATTATTTTTCATTAAATTTTCTTTTCTAAAATTGTTGAAATTTTTCATTTTTTCCATAACTTACTTTTGGGAAAAATTCATTTATTATTTATTTAAAAATTATTACTTATATTAAAGTTATATAAATTCGATTGATGATATAATAACAAATATGCCATCCAAACTTTATCTTTGTATGTTCATTTGATTAAAAATTCTTCGTAAAAGAAGAAAATAAGAAAACAGGTTATTGCTTTAATTTTGTATACTAGTATATATACGTTTAAAAAAATCATAAATATAGAAGGAATTGGTAGAATTTAACACGATTTGCGAAAAAATTATTCCCTTGAAAGGGATGTTTTATTTATTTTTTATTTATTTATTTATTTATTTTATTTATTTTATATATATATTTTTTTTTTGGGGGGGGGAGGGCAAAGATACAGGTCTCTGCACGAATGATTTATGAGAAATGTATAAATTAGAGCCCTATAGATTGCATGATTTTATGAGCAACATAGCTTGTTTCTTATTTCGCCTCATACTTGCGTATATATGAAGTTTGAATTGCGATGTTGACTTGATGGATAAAGCGTTATGAATGAATATATTTTCTTTTAGGTAAGAACCGCCAACTGAAGCAGCAGTTACCGATGTCGTAACTCTTTTGCAAACAGTAATTTGTATTGATGGCGGACACATGCAGTAGAATTTATATGCCTGTAAACATCTGCATGTAAAAAAATACAGGTTTTCAGAGAAATGTGAGATTTGCTAGCGACCCTTTACTGATTATCCAGGGTTTCTAAGATTTTCTAGCGTGCAGCGCCCTCTATTTTTTTTTTTATTAAAGCTATGAAAAATCCACAATACTCACATGACTTTTATCTACGAAATATTTTATTCAAAAATAAGGAACAAATTAAAAATAGTGATAAATGAATAAAAAAGCATTATGGATGATAACCAAGTGCATGTTGTTGACATTTTCATTCTTTTAATAAAACTATTACCAGATACATATATATATTTTTTGTTCTTGTGTATGATTCTGTCATTTGATCATCTCTTTTCATGTATTCTAGAATCATTGAAAAGCGATATATTTACATTTAAATTTAAATTTAAATTTAAATTGTTGCATTCTAACATATAGTTTGAATTTATCTTGTTTAATTGTAAATAATTATTTAATTGTGGTCTATCTTAGTAAATTAATATTTGTAATGTAATTCATACATCTCAAAACATTCTTTTTTAACCTTAAAAGAATATATAAACATTGATATGTCTTATATTCCCACCTTTAGACCAAACCCGTATATATATTGTTACATTGATGTAAATATTTGCCTTTATACCTCCATAATACACCTATTTTTAATTTTTAATTTTTTCTTCTTTACTTTTTATAGTTTTTTTTTTTTTTTTTAAGACACAAAACATTTTTTAAGGATCTTATTGATATAATATGTTTTAATTTTTATTAAAGATTTTTTTCTTATAATTATTCAAAAGCAGAAGAAAATTAAAAATATGTAATTTCAGGTATACTAATATTTTTCATATTTTACCTTCTTTTACGGGTCAAAGTGTATTAATCGATTGAAAAATATATTTTATATTGGGTATTCATAATTACTAAAGAAATCTTTATCTCTGTATTAAGTATAAAGAATCTTATAACGAAAAAGACAAATTTTATTTCTCCATTATGGATTAAGAATCTGACAGTAATAATAATAAAAATAAAAGGACTCTGATGAAATTCTGGCAAAAGCAGAATTTAATTTAGTACGAAGGACTATTAATTTTTTTTTTTTTTTTTTTTTTTTTTTTCAAATTATAACATGGCTTACAAATTATTCAATTATATTTTCGATAAATTTTCGATTTCGATAAATGTCCAGCCATCGTAAAACTGGCGACAACGTTTTATCCGTAGATTCAGACTAATAGTCCTCCGAACTAATAATAAAAATCTCTATTTTTGGCAATTTTTTTTTCATATTTCTTCTTTTAGATGTTGTTCTGAGGTCATGGAGTGTTATCTCTTATTAAAAAAGAAAAATAAATAAATAAAATGTTACTTTTTAAAAATCTAAAAGCAATAAAACCTTTTGTGATTCCAGCTTATCCTAGAATGTTATGTGTTATTCTCAACTTTTCCTCAAATATTTAATAGTAAAGCTTTAGATTTATAACTGAAATAAATAAATAAATTAATAAATTAATTAAAAATAAACAAATATATAAATAAATAAAATTTTGGTGTAAAACAATTACACGTTTTATGTTACCCACTACTACACATATTAACTCCTCTTTTTTGGAGATAGATCAATTTTATGCTTTCTGACCACACTATCGAATCACAGAGCTTACAATTTTGCTGTAATAACACACTGATACAACCGTCCCAAAGATATATAAATAAGAGTATACATTGCAAGTTGGAAAAAAAAAAAAAACAGTTTAAGCCATTTTTTCACCATCAAATTCCGAGATCTAAATCCGAAATTTTTAAACTATTAATTTTTTTAGGCTTCGGAAAAAAAGAAAAAGTTAGGATATTTAATTTTGCAATACTTTTGGCATCGCTTCCTCTAGTGGGTGCGATGTGTATCCCCTTATTGGGAGTGTGTAAAGTTTCAATATGGTATCTTTTGAAAGATTGAAAATAATTTTAATAAATAATTGAAATTGAGTGAATGTTTATAGGAAAATATAAAAGAAAGTTTCGTAGCGGCCACAACATACGAGTTCAGTATCACTCTTGCTATTTCATTATTCTTGTTACCTGCAGATTTATTCACCTTACAAAACACTGGAAACAGTTAAAAGAAAAAAAATATGTAATTTAAGGCAATTATTACACCCAGCAAACTGGAAAATATTATCTTTAACCCTAGAACACTAGCGTGTTCATATCTGCCGCTATCATTAGAGATTCTCAAAATTTACGTGCGCATGTAAAATTCGTTTTATTCGCTTATATTACATTAATGTTGTTTTTAAATATGTTTAATTGTTTACTGTTTTACCCAATGTTACCAACTTTTCATTAACTGAATAATTCTTTGTAAAAATGTATTTGAAAGCTGTAAAAATGTATACCATTAGAGGAAGACCGCATTTAAAATTTACGTATACGTAAATTTTACGTTACACTATTGTTCTAGGGTTAGGATATTGTGATAGAGAAAAAAACAATGAGTTTAATTTAATACATTATTATTATTATTATTTTTTTTTTCTTTTTTTGCTAATACAGATACAAAAGTAGTTTGCTTATGGCAATGAAAAAGAGAAATTATCCGAATCCAGCAGTGTTATCTTCAGTGCTACCTTAAGTAAAATCAAAGCGATCCTTTCAGATTATATGATTTAACTTGTTGCAAGATTTTGTTCCAAGTTTTCTTTCTTTGTAAAAAAATGAATATGCTAACTGTTAAATTATGTGAGTAAACTGAAAAAGAGAAGGAATCTGTGTACATCATAAAGTTTCTTTTAAATCATTCTGATAATTGGTCGAAAAAATAATTAAGACTTTGAAAAGACTGCATAACACTGGCACCTATCAACCGATATTTACTCAAATTAAGTTAACATAGTTTTAAATAAATCTCGTTTCACAGATGAAAGTTGGTGCATTTATACCCAATAGAAGATTAAATACAGATTTTCGGTAAATGAGAAGAACATTTCATCTAATCAAAGCCACAAAAAACCTTTCAACCGATAGACGCACAAGTTGCGTGAGCGTATATTACCATGTTTTTTTTTTTTTTTTTTTTATTAATTTCGATTCTTTGTTTGTTTGTCCAGTACAAATCTTGCAATCGATTTTTATGTAACTTCTCGACTAGCTAGACATTTGAAACTTTCAGGACAGCTCAGAACACGGTGACAATATATTTTTTTAATACTTTTAGTCAACTGTTTCGGGTCCCTACTGCCTTCGGCAGCGTTTATATGATTCAATAGAAAACTTATTTAACTACCTTCCCGACTAGCTTGACATTTGAAGCTTTCAGAATAGTTCAGAACACGGTGAAAATGCATTTTTATAATACTTTTAGTCAACTGTTCCGGGTTCCTGCTGCCTTCGGCTGCGTTACCAGTGCAAAGCTTGCAATCAATTTTTCACTAATTTCTCGACTAGCTAGGCATTTGAAGCTTTCAGGATAGCTTAGAACACGGTGAAAATATACTTTTTTTAATACTTTTAGTCAATTATTTCAGATCCCAATTGCCTTCGGCAGCGTTTATATGATTCAACAGAAAATTAATTTAGCTAACTTCCCGACTAGCTAGACATTTGAAACTTTCAGAATAGTTCAGAACACGGTGAAAATGCTATTTTTAAAATATTTTTAACCAACTCCTTCGGGATCCTGCTGCCTTCGGCATCATTACCAGTACAAAGCTTGGAATCGATTTTTAACTAACTTCCCGGCTAGCTAGCCATTTGAAACTTTTAAAATAGCCCAAAACACGATAGCAATGAATTTTTTTAATACTTTCAGCCAGTTGTTCCAGGTACCAGCTGCCTTCGGTAGCGTTTATATGATTCAATAGAAAATTTTAAAACATGGTATGTAAAAAGTTCTTTTTATCTTGTAATTATTTTCATAACATCATCCACATGACAAATTTAGCAATTTCACACAATACAGAAGCTCGGAAATATCCTTTCAATAAATGTAAAAATTTGCATCATAGCAGCCCTACCTATTGGTCGATATGCACCTAAATTAAGTTAGAGAATTTTCACATAATACCTATTTTACATGTCAAGTCTGGTGCATTTATGCGTGATACAAACTAACACATAGCTTTTCAATAAATGGGGACAATTTTTAGCATAGAAATGCTACCTTTCGTTCTATATACAGTAAAAGGTAATTGAAACCAATTTATGCCAAGTTTGAACAAAAGATAAAGTTTTATGAAATTTCTTGCATTAGTGCTTTATCTAGAGCTGCTGTAAAAAAAATTTCCATACATATACAGACACAGAGATCGACAGGCATTTTCAAAAAATGATCAAATCGTATTCAAGACATCTTAAAATGTGTAAATTCGTTGAAAATTGAAACTCGAAAAAAATACGAATGCCTTTATTTATGAATATAGATGAAAATAATAACAATAATAAACATAAATGTATATATATTTTTTGATGATATGAAAAATACAAGTGAAAACTGGTGTATGTATTTCAACTTCTTCCACCATCACAAATGACAAAATTTTTCCTTTCCTTTCTTTACGTTTTTAAAATTATTTTCAGAGAAGGAGAATTTCATCAGTTGAAACAAGCACTGGGGTATTACTTATACAAATAGAATAATCTGGTGTGATACCCATCCGACTTTCTGTTACCCTACATTTTAACACAGATTGCAAATTAAAGGGTACCATAATAAGTACTGTATATAAACCTATGTTAAATAATCATAAGATAAAAAACTTTTTATATAGCATGTTTTTAAATTTTCTGTTGAATTATAGCTATAGATTTGCATTAGCACTTTATCAATGCTTATTAAATTTAAAGTGATAATGACGTCAATTTTTGTGAGATGCATAATTTAACTTTTTAACAAGTTTTTAACGTTCACGTTCACGTTTAATTAAATGTATTTATTTTTATGTCGAAAGAAAACGAACTTGTAATTATTATTATTATTATTACTATTTATTAATTTATTAATTAATTAATTTTTTTTGCAACAATTAAATTATAGCTAATACTTTAATGTCTATTTTTAAAGCTATTAGGAGGTTATTATTTTCATATTTTAATTAAAGAAAAGAAAACTAATCGAAAATTCAAAAATTTGGCTTCGAAGTATTGTGTTGTCATCGGGTTCTGAGCTATTCTGGAAGTTTCAAATGTCTAGCTATTAGGGAAGTTAGTTTAAAATTGATTGCAAGATTTGTACCAGACAAACAAACAAGAATCAAAGTTAATAAAAACATGGTAAAATAATTAAAACTTGGTTTATGAAGCGTTTTATTCGACAAATAATTCTTTGTGAGTGGGGGCTGCCATTTCCCTCAATCCCCAATTGACTATAATATATACATTTATAAAGAATTCAATGCTATTAATAAATTCAATGCTATTAATAAGTTTATTCCAAATTATTTAAACAATATTTATCCGCACCAGCCCCTGATTATTAATTTTGATAGAACTTTTCAAGTAGCAGCCTCACATTAACATTAAAATACAACATTTGAATTGCTTGCAATTACCCTGGCAACACACTTGTCAACAAAACATCCTGAAGGTGTCCAGAGGATGTCCATAGACATCCTTTTCATCCATAGGACATCCTGAGGATGTCATTTGGAGAAGATGTGCTATTAGGGTACCTGCTTTTTAATTTCGCTGATAAGATACACACACAAAGATCAATTGGGAAAAAAATGACTTAAATATTCAGGGTACTTCAAAACGTGCAATTGCACAAAACCCAAGTGCTGAATATTTAATTTAAAACTACTTTATTAAATATATGGGTATGAGAAATTAATTTTAATTCTTCAGCAGTGTTACTGGATATTTTAAAATATAGCAAAGAACTTCCACCGATTATATTTAAAAAATAAAAAAAAAGTTTTGCTTAACCCTTAAATGCATGATTTTTTATTTTGGTTCAAAAAATTATATTTAATTCCAAGAAAGGTTTATAACACGTGAAAAATAATGAAAAAAATCGGAGATCATTTTTTTGTTTAATATATATTTTTTTTTCTTATGTTGCATATTTGCTACAATGCGTGTAAAATTGCAAATCTTACATTCCACCAATCTAGAACAATTTACATTACAAAAATTTATTTAATTATTAGAGATTGCAAAAAGTAGGTATTTATAATATACTAAATGTATATTCTTTAATAAATGACAGTTGCCAAACAAAGTGGCTTTATTTATGGAAAATTATGTAGCAATTTTTGTCTTTGTTGAAGCATAGATACGAGGCATTTTGAACATGACACATAGGTGAATCCATTACAATTAGGCATTTTGCACCTGTTCCTTTTAGCATTTCAATTTGGCCAGTGATCAATTGAATCTTGTTGCAAATCCTCTGGTGGCATCACTGCCGTGGGACATTTTTTTCTTTTTTGTTTCTATTTGACTTTGAATTTCATTACTTGGTTTTCATCTTTTTTCGAGCGGACCTTTTCCCCATTTTCCAAAAAAACTCAGCCACTTCAATTCTGAATTGTTTTTGATTCAACACGTTAGCTTTGGGGTGTTATTTCAATAATACCTCTTTATGTAAGATCCACTTATTGTTGATTGTCACAACTTCTGGACAGTCAACTTCTTTATAATTTTTCGTAGATCGCTCAAAACGCTTCACTTTTTTTTTCTGGCAACTTGCTTGTGAATGTTGACAGAAATATTGCACAATGATTGTCTTTCCAGCTTACAGATGATACATTAACACCAACCACATTTGCCGCAAATTCATCCGATGAACCTCGGGGAAACTTCTTTAGCTCAGTCTTTGTAGGAAGTTTATAATTAGGAATCCTGTTCCTGCGAACTGTACCTAATGAGAGTTTGCCCTGTTTGTATAAGTATACAAGTAATGGAACTGATGTGTAATAATTATCGAAGTACAACTTGTGAGTCTTGTGCTTTCGTATACCCGTTGTAAGTCTAACAACAACATTTGAACTTGCACAAAGATCTGAATATGTTGGCAAACGGAACACAGGACTGTTTTCTTGCCCACTATAGATTTCAAAGTTGTATGCAAAGCCTGACGTAGAACAAAGAAGAAAAAGTTTGTAACCCTATTTGTGAGGTTTGTCTTTCATGTATTTTCGTAAATGATTCTTAGCCTTAGTCGGGCATATTTGCCCATCTAGGGACAAGGACTCTTCAAAACGAACAAACGAAAAAGTTTCAAGAAGGGAATTTATAATTGGACGGATTTTATAAAATTTATCATAGCCTGGTTAACCTCTATGAATTTCTTTTTCGTTGTCATTAAAATGGAGATTAGATCTAAGCTTTTCAAAATTATTTAACGACATTGTATTCTTCACAAACTCCATACCAACTACATCATTCCAGAAATCACGAATATTAGCATTATGAGTTACACATGTAAATAAACAAATTCCGTGGTACTTCTCTATGTCAGTATTTGTAATCTGAAATATACTGTTAGGGTCTTTTTAAATGGAATACAGCATGCTTTCATCTGCAATTTTATGAATCAGTTCATCAGTCAAAAAATATTTTACAAATTGAAATGGAGTCTCTAGATTGGTAATTTTATCTGGGTATTCTAAGTTTCCCTTGAATTTCTTATCATTTTCAGAAATGTAAAGATTCTTCTTTTTCTACATATACTTTGGGCCTTCTGGTTCTGATGACATTTCACTTTGGTTTGGCGTTTTACTTTGAGCATCAGTAGCAGTATCATTTACTTTTGGTAATAGTACTGCAGGCCCTGTAGCAATGTCAATTTCTTTTGGCAATAGTATTGCAGGCGTGTCATTTTGTCTTTTCTTTCATGACGAGCATGAAGTTGAGCATGATGTTAACGCAAATTCACAGTCTTCATCATCTGAAGACTGTGTATGCTTCAAGTTCATCTGGATTGAAAGTAGGGTCTTCATCCCTAAAATAGCTAAAATCTTCCCCACTTCCTGATGGAATGTTTTAGGTACTCCTGTAATTTTTTTGAGTCAGCACCTTTCTTCAAGAAACCACGGAGGTCAATCTATTCATCCATTTACTAAAATGATATAATGTAACTTTAAAGAATACAATAATATAAATTACAATTTAGTAACTAACTAACTTTCAAATCAGTAACCAAAAATATTCACTTAAAATAGTATATAAAGCAATTCTGAAAAATGCCATAAAATAAAATTTTAACAAAGCTATAATTTTGATAAGACAGGTGACACGCAAGCGCGCCCCATCATCGACTGTCCCAGATACGAGGAGAAACCAATATTAAAAAGTACAAACGTATAAAGAAAGAAAGAAAAAAGCTGAACTTCTTGCAGTCAATAATTACCTTAAGCCCCCTAAACTTTCACTAAAAATATAAAAAACATGACTAATTGATATAAATATGATAAACAGAATTCTTGTATTTAGAGTGATAAAATGCATGGCATATTTAAATTTAAAATACATACAAAACTTTTTAGAATAGTAAATACTAACTTTCTTTGTAGCAATTTCTAACATAGCAATACAAAAATTATTCCTAATTCAATTTCTAAAATTTATTAAATTCACTATAACATGTAATTGATTCATGCATTATAACACTGCTAAATGTTTAAGCATGCTAAATTTAAAAAAATTGTTTCAACTGCTGTAATAAAAAAAATCATATAGCAACATTACCTAAATTTCATAAAAAATACAATATTCACGCAATGTTGCACATTTGCAACATAAGCAAAAATAACTGTTATTACTTAAATAACGGAAATTATGTAATTATTTTAACAATCATGAATTTACATACCTTATTTTATGTAGAGGAATTTTTATTTTGCAGTAACTATATTCCAAGTGCACAATATATAATGCAGAACATCAGAGAATTCTGAAAATATGATGTTCTCGTTTCTTTTTGCTCAAATTCAATGAAAACCAGTGCTACCGTCATTTGTTGGAAGAACAGTGCAATAATCCTTCTAAAAGCACAATGTAGCAGAAAAGAAACGTAGATTGGTCAGTAAAAATCTCACTAAATGGCACGAAAGCACAAATGTTTTACATGTAGCAGATATGCTACACCATGCATTTAAGGATTAATTATTGGTAACCCTGTAAGTCATCTCTAAATTATGTACAAACCACATTGTTTCTTAAAATATAGCGCTGGGTTAATAATACACAGCACTTCCTGAAATGCAAGTCCAGCAATTTCTAATTATAGTTCCACCATATTCTAGTTCTTTTGGGTAACCCTGTATACGAAAAGTCAATGGTTTTCATACCATATTCTACACGAAACACGTTTATGTATATAAAATATATTGGCTCATTTCATTTTGTTTAGTGATGTTTATAGATATTAAACTGTACCTACCAAAAATTTCGTCTATAGATGTAATGTATTTGAATTTTCTTGGATATTCCTGTACACGGGCATTTGCTTGATCTCAACGAAAATTTTGATGTAGCATTCCCATATAATATAGATTTAGAATCCCGAGTTTAGACATCCTGATACTATTTGTCTTTGAGATATGCTGATAAAAGGCATAGAAGCAGAAACACAGATCAAATCACTAAAAACCTGATTTTTGGATTGTGAGGGACCTCTATATTTGTAAATATAACAAAAACTCAATTTCGAAAATTTGACTCAAAAACAATATTTTATCTACCATACATACGAAAAGAAAGAAAAAGCAAAAGAAAGCAAAAATTTTAATCATAAACGAATATTATATAAGGTTATTTAACCCGTTAGCGCACAGTGTCCTCATCTGAAGACAGCTAATAAAATAGCACGTATATATTTTGTGGTTTCTTGGAATTATTTCTGCCTTTTAGTGACAGTTTATAGCGTCAGTCTAAATGATCTCTGAAAGTTTTTTGTGCCTACTATTAATTATTATTTCATAATTTGGATAGTCATATGATTTTTCATTCGTCGCACATGTATTTGCTTTTTACGCAGGTATATTAACTTAAATAAAGTTGAATAATAATATATATTAGAATTTACTTTCGAGATCTTTGTCAACATATAATAGGAAATTAATCAGTTATCTCGAAGTTCTTCTATCTCGAAGTTTTCTCGCTAGAACACTAAACGTCAATAGATGAGGATAGGCTTTAAATTTAAAACTATCAGAAGAATTGTTTAAGATAATATATTTTATTGTCAGTTGTCTATATTAATTGAGAAGTAAAATAATCATCTAATAATATTTTGCAAAATTAATTCGGACATTAACGTGTTAAAATGATTTATAATGCAAATGTTATCCATTGTGTTTGTACGCAAATATTTCAGACTATATGCTCATTAAACCATTTGTATACAATTTATCATTAAAAAACTAGCGAATGTTTTATTTCATCATTTTTTTTCTCACGAAGCTGGTAGAAAAGAATTTCTAAGTCCAATACCAGGGAGCGCTTGTTAACCTAACCACTCGGAATTTTCTATGTTATTTTGTTTCAAAAACATCTCTTTAAAAGAACATTCCACTCCTGGAGAACATTTCATTTAGGCCTAGGACACATGTACAGTCAATCTGTCTCATCCCCTACATTACACCACCACTTTCATCAAATATCTCTATTAAACTCTCAGTTTTTAATAATAATTTCCTTTCTACACAAGCTAACCTAAAATGAAAGGTCAACTTGATATTGCTTTACAAACATACGATCTCATTTAATATTAACGAATTTAACGGGGCATTATTAATTTATGAGGAAATTTAAATTAGCGATAAATTTAAAATAAAGTCAAATTAGAATATCTGAACTCTATATGCTGAAAATTTAATCCCTGTTAAAGAGAAAGTTCTGCTTGACTAATTATCATAATATTATACAATTTGTATTTTAATGAATTCAAATCAGTGCATGATCTTTATATGGTGATATTTGCGAAGCCCAAGTGATCTTGATGCAAATGATATTTTCATTTTTCATCGCTTATCATTCGATGCTGCCCAACCAAATGTAAACTACTCTATTTGATATTGGTAAAATTATTATATAACTAGAATAATTCTTGATTAACTAAAACGAAGGTATTACTAGAGTTAGTTTGTAAATATGAATTTATTAACGTTATAGTTTATTTACTTAACATTTCATCAGATATGCATCCCTGCTTGCTAATATATGAATAGCTGAATTTTGAAATATGATTTTTAGACTAACAAAATTTCAGAACACAATTTTACTAATAAGTTATACTAAAATTTTAAACGGCACAAAAAAAGAGTCAATTGTATTTTCTAATGTTATTGACCTAATGTTACCTAATGATCTAATGTATTGACCTGTAATGTTATTGCTAATGACCTTTTGAAATGTCATACTGTGAGCGAAAAATGAATCTTTTTCTAAATTGATTACGTTTTATTAAAATTACCTAAAAATACGTAAAACGAATATGGCTAGCAATAAAACAAAATACCGAAGGACTAGCATTGAAACTTAAAAAAAAAAAAAAATGTAAAAACCATACATTAACAAAACTTCGTAATATTTGTGCGAATTTTTTGCAAATCGTGGTATTTATAAACAATTTTTATTTTTATTTTGGGAAAATCGTAAAAATAGACATATGAATTATTAAGAAGAAAAAAAAGTATCGATATATTACTGCAGAAAAATTGTTCAGTGTTATTTTACGATGTGTAAAATAATTTCATTTACAATTTTCATATTAACCCTTAACTTCCCTCCAACATACGTCTTTCCAAAATACGATCTTTTGTATTTTACTGCTACCAGTGTAGCTACTGACACGGTTTGACGATGCAATAAAATAAACTTGAACGTAATATCGACAGTGTTTTTAAAAGATATACTCACTTCAAGGTTGTATGAGAGCTATGTCACTTTGAATCGAATATCGTACATTTTCATCGGCAGATAAGGGGTTAAAATTCAATTTCCATTAAAATGTTTCTGAAACTACATTTCATGGAATAAATTAATATTAATACAATTAAATATGTTGATTATTTTTAATGATTATTTAATTAAAAATTTTTGCACTTTTAAAAATATACAGTCTATTTTTTAAAACTTTCTTTTGGGTAAACTCTACACGAGTAATTCAATTTGTAAAATACAGTTTGGGAAGTATTATAATGTCAATATGTGAATTCTAAGTTATGTCATCTTACAGATAATGAAATAACACTGAAACAATTTCTATATTAATAATTTCCTGTACTTTTTATAGTAATTGTTTAAGAATATTAATTTTATATGTTTTCAAAAGCTGACATAAGACATCACACAATTTTTAATGTGATATTATTTGGAATTAGAAACTTAAAATTGAAACAGATTTCTTTTTCACTTGCTGTAAAATATTTTAAAGGTGTTAAATTCCTTTAAGATTGGGTTCTACATTAAAAAGAAAGTGATAAAATTTTCAAAATTCTGATAATTTTGATCAATTTGTTATTTATCCATTCATATTATTTAAATTTGTTTTATAAATACAAAATACACAGGTTGTTTTTACTATAAAAATAATTCAACTTTAAAAATAACGGTTATCATCGATAAAAACAAACATAGCATACAAAAAAAGAAAAAAAAAGTATTTCATAATATAGTGGAAAATTTTTTATTAGTAGATTACCTTGACGTAGCAAATGTTTTTTGACAAGCAATTGGGTCGTACTTAATAGTATTTATGCAAAGGCCATTTGTCTATCCGTAGGTGAAATGCCCAATGCAGGATCATTCTAACGAGTTCCTATCCTGTATTCAAGCTAATTCAGAGATAATTACAGAAAATTCCGAACTGCTAGGTCCACGAATCAACTTTTTATAGTCGTACTTCGTGTTCTTTTGACATAAGTATATTTTGCATTAATAATTTCATATAACTATTCGTTGTTGTTTTTTAATACTCTGATATAGAAAATAAAACCAACTGCACCATTATATCTCGGTGGCGTTCATTGACTAAAGAAAAAGGGAAACCTTAACCAAACTATAAAAAATGCTTTTTTCCTAAAATTTTCATTGTTCACATTAAACAGCTTTTTTCCCTAAGAATTTAAACGGACGGCAGATATAATGAATGTTCTTTGTAAAGTATCTTAGAGTTATTAAAACATATGCAATACATATGCTATGAAACACAACAATATTAAGTAGATCAAAATTTTTAAAAGAACCATTTAAATTAAATATATATATACGAGGGGCGTTTAAAAATTATCGAACCTTATTGTTTCTCGCGTAAACAAATGAAGCGAGAGAGACTTTCTTCACTGTAGATAAAGATGGAACACTCATGCGCAGATGTGAATTTTTCCTGCCCGCAGAAAGCGTCCGTAGCTGGCAGTCGGCCAATAAGTGTACTGAGCGGTCGTCAGATTTTAGTTTTTGTAAAATGTGAGAAAAACTTGAGCAGTGATATTGCATCAAATTTTACCAAAAGCTTGGGGAAACCTGAGCGGAAACCATTCATAAGCTTCAACAGGCTTTCGGGATGTAGACACCTTATGAATAAAAGGGTGGTACAAACGCTTCAAAGATGGCCACACACCAGAGGACACGTTGACTGTTTTCCTTGATTTCCTCGGTGTGGTACATTATGAATACGCACCAGAAGGCCAAACTATCACAAAGGAGTACTACCAGGAGGTCCTTCGTCACCTCCGTGATGCTATGTGGCGCAAACAACCGGATCTGTGGGCAGCGAAAACCTGGAAGCTCCATCATGATAATGCCTCTGTCCATTCTGCGCATTTGACTCAGACTTTCATAGCAAAATACAACATTCCTGTGGTTCGTCAGGCTCCCTACTCGCTCGGCAGGGCTCCCTGTGACTTTTAGCTATTTCCCACGATGAAAATTCGGGTAAAAAGGTCCCTAAATGAATCGAGAGAAAACTCCATGCAGAATACGATGCCATGGTTGCTCGCCATTCCAAAAACTGCGCTCCCAACGTGTGTTCAACAATGACAGGAACGCTGGGAGAAGTGTGTGCATTACCAAGTTGACTACTTTGAAGGGTAATAATGTTTTGGATTTCCAAATCAATAAATGTATTTTTTCCAACTGAAGGTTCGATATTTTTTTAACACTCCACGTATATATATATATATATATATATGTAATTATGTATACATAATAAAGAATAATTTTTATTTTTATAGGTGTTTATTATTCAGTGCATTTTTTTCCTCGATTACATTAGTAGAGATAATATTTTAAACATATTTGGGTTTTTCTGTGTGAATTCTTCGATAAGTTAATTTAAATACACACACACACACGCATATATATATATGTATATAAATGATAGATATCATAATAAATTTTAACATTAAAATTTTAGCATTTTATAGATATACTAGCGAGCTTCGCCCGCTAGCGGGTCAGTATTTTCAAATGAATCACTAAAATTAATGAATCACTAACAGTAACTTTTTGTGTTAAGAAAAGAAATTTAAAAAAAAAAAAAAAAAAAAAAAAAAAAAAACATTTCTGATTGCGTAAAAAGTCGGCCCGGGTCGACACTGCTTTCGGCAGCGCTGCCCCGTGCGCGCTGCGCGCGCGTATTCCTTCCCTGACCCTTCGTGCCCCCCCTCCTCAAAAAAAAAAAAAAAAATCTGATCGGTAAAAACTCACACCGGGTCCCCACTGCCTTCGGGAGCGCAGACCCATGCGCGATGCGCGCGCACGTGTGAGGGTATACGTGCGCTGCGAGCACATATTCCTTCTCAAATCAAATTTTTATTCTCAAGAAAAGAAAATTTAAAAAAAATCATCTACAAAGTCGGACCGGGTCCTCATTGCATACGGCAGCGTAGTCCCGTGCGCGCTGCGCGCGTTCAAGTTAAGGAATACACGCGCTGCGCGCGCGTATTCCTTCCTGACCCTTCGTGCCCCCTAAAAAAATCATTTCTAATCGTGTAAAAACTCACACCGTGTCCCTACTGCCTTCGGCAGCGCAGACCCATGCGCGCTGCCCGCGCACGTGTGAAGGTATACGCGCGCTACGCACACATATTCCTTCTCAAATCAAATTTTTTTCTTAAGAAAAGAAAATGAAAAAAAAAATCATTTCTCATCGGTTAAAAAGTCGGACCGGGACCCCAATGCCTTCGGCAACGCTGTCCCATGCGCGCGGTGCACGCCTATATCTTCCCCACCCTTTCAGCCCTTCCTAATTAACCTACATATACAGTAGAACCTCGATTATCCGAAGTAATTGGGACCGCACCTACTTCGGATAATCGAAATTTTCGGATAATCGAGAATTTATCAATAATCATCTCATTGGTCGTACTCTCCGCCCTATTTTCAGGACACTCTAAAATATGACAAATTTCCGCCTCTATTTCTACCACTAACTTTTTACGATGATCTCTAACCAGATTAATCTGGTGACATTTCTATAAAAAGAACCATAAAAATTTCTGCATGAAATTACTGGTGGCAAAATAGGAGAAAATTTCTTATTTTTAAGTGTGTCCTGAAAAAGGGGCGGAGAGTACGACCACTGTTATCTAGTTTATTATGTAGTATCGTTATTGAACTGTTATTATGACTATTTTAACTGTTAAATAAATGAAAATAAATTTATTTCTGAAACAAAAACTGACAGTGGTTTAAATGGAAGCTTGATCTGGTATAAATTGGCCATCCTTTACCGTGCAGCTCTATCCCGAAGTTTTCTTAAAAGCATGAGTTCAGAGGAATCATAAGTGACACAAAGTGACAAAAATTTTGAAATTCTGCTGCAATGAAAATTTCTCTGTTCTTGGGATGACAAAAGATGTTAGGTTCTTTGCACTTGCTTATAATCAGAGGGTGCAATAACATCCGATTATTCTGGGACTTCGCAGAATGACCTTCCACATTTGGAAATGGGGTGTGATTTGTTTAGAACAGGGACGTTTGAAAGTGGGGAAGAGTACACTCATACTGAGAATTGAGCTTGCGAGAAGGAATTCTAAAAAAGGAAATTCCAAGATATTTATCTGCATTCGTTGTTTGGAAAGGACGGATTGCATACAAAAGGAATGTGGAAAAAAAAAAAACTTTAAAAATGAAAGTTTGTTAAGAGAAAACTTTGGATGATAGTAGAAAGTGAAAAAAAAAAGTGAAGAAGAAACCGACTTCAGTTAACGTAGAGGAGTTTCGGTTAATCAAGGTTCGGATAATCGAGGTTCTACTGTATCAATTTTGAACGGTCTAACTGAATTAGCTGAGATGCAAAAGAAAACCTAATCAGGGTACCTCAAAACGTACAAATCTGGTTAAAACTTTCGATAATATAAAAGAACTTTAAAATATCTTTCGAATGATGTATTAAAAATAATTTAATCCTAATAAGAAATTGAAATTTTTATATTTTTAAATATTACAGCGCCATCTGGCGGTAGAAATTTCTGTAATCTACTGTTCGATTCCAAATCAACAAAGCTATCTAATGATGTATTACTTATGAAATTATTTTAATTAGTAGCTGAGGTACAAAAGAAAACCGATTCAGGAGACCTCAAAACGTGTAAATGAAGCGAAATCTTGAATCCCACTTTCGATAATATAAAAGTACTTTAAAGTATCTTTCGAATGATGTATTAAAAATAATTTAATCATAGTTAGAATTTGAAATACGCGTATTAGAATAAAATTTAATTTGCAATTAAATTGTACATTTTTTATTTATTCTCGAAACCCGATGAAATTTGAACTGCAACTTTGTCTTTTGATGTTAAAAGTGTGTTGCAAGTTTGAAATAATTTCGAAGAAAATTGAAGCATTTTGAAATTTGAAATTTTTATTTCCAGTACAAAATCAGTAAAGCAGGAAGTAAAATCTGTTTATTCTTTCGCCCGGCGCCATGGTAACCGAAATTGCGAAACTAATAAAACTCTTGTGATTTGTTGCCACCTTTTTTTCATACTTTAGTTAATTTTAAAAAAATCTAATTGTCCGATCGATAAGCCGTTTAAACCATCGGATTAAGAAAAAAAAGCCCTTTCCAATGGTATCTTATTTGTAACGATACGACTGATATTTCTCATTTATTTTCCACTTTTTCCGTAAAAATGTCACTTTTTAAGCATTTAATCATGAATTCTGGGTCATTTTTCGGTAGATATGGGTCGACGTTTTAATTAATATCTCTGCTAATTAGGGTCGCATCGCTTAGCGAATTATCGCGATGTTAATACCAACACCACAAAAATAAAACCGATTATAACATATATATATATATATATATACGAAGTGTGTTCAAAATTAAACCGAACTTTTGAAATAGCGCGCCAACCGCTTCGGCTACTGAGCGCACCTAGCAGTAGTTTTAGACAAAAAACTGCCATTTGCCTCGTGTCGCTCGGACAGTCTGCTCGTCGGATTAGTGACAAAGTAACAATAAAGGAGCTTGAAGAACAACGTGTGTGTGAGAGAAATTCTGCAACAAACTTGGCAAAACTTTCACAGAGACATTTCAAATGCTTAGCCAAGCATACGGGGAGGATTGTATGAGTCGCACGCAGCGCTATGAGTGGTTTAAACGTTTTCAACAGGGCAGAATGTCGGTCTGTGAAGATTCCAAGTCTGGTCAGATGGTAAACAAGGAAGTCTACTAAGGAATCCTAGTGCGCATGAGGGATGTTGTGCACAGGAAAAGACCTGAATTATGGAAAAACCAAGGGTACAATGCTTAAAATGTTGTAAAATAAGCAACAAAGCTGATATAGCAAAAGTTCGGTATCTCTTTGAACACACCTCATATGTATATATGTAATTCCATTCTGAAACAAACTTCATATTAATTTCACTATTCGCGCACATAAACATGTTATTTACAAAAAGCTTATTACTATAACCGCATGAAATTAACAAATGAACTCATCTTGGATATTTATGAGATTAGTTTATAGTTTAACTTTGGTTCCAAATAATTCAGTATTTTGGAAGTTATCTTCATGACATATTTTGAAATGGTCACTTGATTTCCGGTGTTCGCCATTTTGAAACAAGTTGGCGGATGTAATTAATTAATATACTTGATAGAGAACCTTATACCTAATTGTAAGCAAATTCGTTTTTAAATTCGTTTCTTACGATAAGAATTTCAAATTTTTATTTTAATTCAAATTTTTAATTTACGAATTTTTAAATTGTTTAGTAATTTTCTCTTTTTATTTAACATCACAATTCAAATTACTGGCGCCAAAATTGGCTCTGAAATCACGAATTTCAATATTCAAATTTTGTTTACCTTTCATAAAAAAATTTCTATTGCGTAGACTTTTAGAGCGCCATACTTTTACAGCGCCTGTAAATGATTGTTTTTGAACTTTCTTTTCCATTTTTTTCCCCATGTCTTCATTTGTATTCTTAAAATTTTGGTGGCAGATAGCTTGAATGTAGATAAATATACTCAAGTAGTATAAATAAATATACATACCGTTTTAATGTCTTCAATTATATAATATCATTTTACCAGGGAGAATAAAATGTATCGTTGTAGGAAAAAAAATCCAATTTATGGATATTAAAAAAAATGGAAAAATGATCGCAATAAATACTGATTCCAGGAAAAACAAATAAATGTAGTATTTGTCTGAAATATATATATATATATATATATATATATATATATATATATATATATATATATATATGCCATACTTGTTGAAAAAAGTTGACGAAAAAATTGAAAGCTTCCCATATATGTCTTGCCTGTATGTAGTCTTGCCTGACACAACAGAACACGTCAAAAAGGTTTGACTTTATAATTATTTTGGAGCACAAATATATGTTACTGAATCGCAGAATTATAGAACTGCGTTATAGAATTGTTATTGAATTACACAACTACGTCAAAAGGTTTGACTTTGATAATTATTTTGGAGCAGAAACATATGTTATTGAATCTCTATGAACCGGTTTATTAATCCAAGATAAGTTTGAATTCAGCCGGAATGTATTTTTTGTACAAAACATGCTTTATTTTTAGTTTCCGAAACAAAATGTATGCATTAAAAATATTCTATTAATAAATTTAATGATAATGAACAAACTATTCTAAAACTGTGGGCATGTAAAGAAAACATTATAATTCATATATTTTAGTAATCGCTTTCTCTAAAAAAAAAATTAAAAAAAAAAAAAAACGAAAATGTAACAAGAAATATTTAAAAAAGAAAAAAAAAAAAAAAAAAAAAAAAAACAGAATGTTGGTATCACCCTGCAAATTTTGACATGAACCATTCTATAGTAAATGAGAAAATCCAATATACGATACACGGCATACTAAAATATTTCTGAAAATAAAAATGTACACAGCCAAACAAACTGTAGTCACTAATATTTTTCCAGTTTATTGAAAAGTATTCAAAATTATAAATTATAGACAATTAAATTGTATTTTATGAAATTTCTAATTTATCAGCATTTTACTATTTTTTCAGAAAAGAGAAAAACATACTTCAAAAAAATAAATTCCATCTCGTACATTAAAAAAACTGAATAAAATTTTCCTTTTCACTTTTATTCATTGCTCCCTAAAAAAAAGAAAAAAAAAGTATATACGTTGCAAGGAAAAAAAAAAAACTTCTCTTCACTATTACAAAATCACATTAAAATATATTTTTGAGTTCAGTAATTACATAACGGAAGCCTCTTATTTATACTTCACTGCTTGCCTTACCTGTTACGGCAGGGAAATTTTTCAACAGTATTTTAGATAGAAGCATAAGAATTTCGCATAATAAACGAATTTATGACCCATATTTTCCAGATAAATATTTACTTGATGCAAATATTTTTAAACGAATTTAGAAGCGATAAGCTTTATTCCTTTTTATTTTATTTTATTACTTTGGATCGATATTATACACTTCATAGAAATGCAATTATCTTTTTTACCTCATTTAATTTTTAATTTCTTCCAAGAAATGATAAGATAATTCCATTATTGTCCTAGCAAATAGATCCAAAATTTTCGTACTCTTTTTTTTTTTTTTTAAGTATTTTAAAACATTCTTTAGTAAAGTTCGATAATATTGATTATTTATTTTATTTTTTTATTGTATTATAATTTTTTTTTATTCTTTTTATTTATGTAATGGAATTACGGAGTTTGTAAAAATATTTCATTTCCTTTTTATGTATCTTATAGATTTTTATATAATGATTTTAATTTTTTGTATTTGATATAATTTGAATATAGTAAGCAAATGTACCTAACTGTGCATTTTTGTGTTCTACATATATTTTGTGCAATCTACCTCAAGCTTAATTTCACAGAATTACGTAAAATTATGTAATACTGTAGCAAATATAAGGGCGATTAGGCTATAACGTACATAAAAAGTGGTCAGGTTTTAAATCATTTTTCTTTTGACTATTATTCAGCGCTAATAATATGGAGTACTTCGAAATACACCCTTTCAAAATTATGTCAAAACCTGTTTTTTAGTTTCCTCCTTTGTGTACAATTTTTAAAGAAATGAACATGTTAATATAAAATTTGAATGAAATATTCTTTATTTATTAAACCATTAATCGAAAAGCAGTTATTTTTAAATTCATATTACACCAGTTTTTCTCAAAAGTAAGCTTTTGAAGAAATGAAAAATTTAAACAATTTTAGAAAAAAAAAAAAAAAAATTAGAAGTGGTATTAATGATGCCTTATAAATAGTTGACGATACATGTATCTTCAACTGTTGAATTAAACCTCGGTTTTCCTTCCTATATTCACTGTTTTTTCTTCTTTTTCCTTCTTCTTCAAGAAAATCATTTGGCAAGTGGTGTTAATGATGCTTGATAAATAGGTAAAGTTACATAAGGTAAAGTATCCAAATTTCGTCTCTAAGTCACCTTTAGGCCCTTGGAAGCGGCAATTTTCCGTGAAAACGTACCAGATTTGGAAGTTAAATTCAACAAACATCTAAACGTAGCCAAACTGATTATAAAAATATTTTTACCAAGTTAAAAAACCGTGTTTTAAAAGTTACATATATTCAGAAAATGTAATATATCGGGCTCAATTTCGTCCCCCATAAAAAAAAACCCAATAAAACGAGACTTTACTTATAAATCAGAATTTATTTAAAAATGAATAAAGGTACAATTAACTGTAGTAATCAATTGAAGAATAACTGAAATCAATATTAGGCATTTAAGCATTAGTAAGATATATATGTTGCTGAATCTCCTCCTTTAGAAGTTGATAATGTGATTATTGGCACTTTACGTATAATAATAATAATTTTTAAGTTTGTGTCCTCCTTTTTTTAAATGACTTTAAACCTTTTGGTTAACGACCTTGACTGTAGGATTTCTTTACACAATTTAAAAGAATTCGCTTTTTATGCAATAATGATAAGGATTTAAAAATAGCTCTTCAAGACCTAACAAAAACCTTGCAAATTTACTGTTACCCATCCTATCTTTCCAGTGTTTTCCTCTTACAGTTTGTTCTATTTCCTCATTCAGGGGTTCATTTCATTCATTTTATTTGCTTTCTTGTATATATTCTGTAATTCTTTATATTATTGTATATTTTTTATATAAATTATTTTGAAGTACTTTTCTGCCTTTTTTAGATTTTTTCATGTTATATATGTTAGATTTCTATTCAGTTAAAAGTGGTTTTCTGTTTGGTGAGAAGTTGGGGGCTATGGATAGTTATTAGCTAATTGCTACTATCCTTTCAGAAACTTCTCTTTTACCCTTACACGGAGAGGCCTCTCTGATGAAGTCCTCTGTGATTTTTAGGGTTTTATTTCATTTCATTCATTTGTTAAATTATTCCTATATATATGCAGTCGGTAACAAAAGTATCCGAACACTGGCAAAAATTCCTATAGGAAAAAAGTAGAGTTAATACTGTTTTGTTAAATAAACCCTTGTCAAATCATGTTGTTAGACTGACTAAGAACATGATTCGACAAGGATTTATTTAACAAAACAGTATTAACTCTACTTTTTCTATATAGGAATTTTTGCTAGTTTTCGGACACTTTTGTTACCGACTGTATATATATATATATATAGGGGAGACTGGGGTAAGTTGTCATTTAGTTTTTTTTTTTTTTTTTTTTTTTTTTCAATTTTTAGCAAAATTCTGGTGATTGAATAGGTAACATATCTCTTTGTCTACAAAATCGTGTATGACTCATCGATTAAATGCATGTTTAAAAAACACAAAAATCGCTTTTCTTAAGAGCTTGCAACTACACCTAATATATGTATATCAGAAGAAAATTTTCTTCAAAATCTTAATATATTATTATTCAAATTGTTTACATATAAGCAATGCTCTTTGCTATTAAAATATACATAATAAGAGCTTTGATCGATAGAATTGACAGGAAGTTAGACAGAAAGTTCATAGGGATGTGCATCATCATGCAAATAAAGATCCTGATGGTGAGTTTATTTATTTATTTATTTATTTATTTATTTTTTAATGATTATTTTTTAAGGATAGAGTAATTACTAAGAACATTGTTACGCGTAAATTTTAAATCTCTCTATTTATTATTCAAATGCTTATTAAAAAAATTGGTTGAGTTTTGATTATTTGGTGATATTAGTTATAATCAATAACAGATATCTGAACATTTGTGGGATTGACTATAGTAATATTATCTTCTATCACTAAAGTAAAAAATCACTCAAAAAAAGTTCTTCACTTTATTTTATAAGCTGTCCTCATATGAGGATGATGGACATAAATGTGTTAACACAAAATTTTTGTCACATTTCGAACTAGTCACGCACGAATGATTTTTTATTTTGCTTATTTTGCAGTCATTTTAAGATTTGTAAATACTTTTCCCATTCCCAAGCTAATTCCAATAAAACAAGCGTAAAATATTTATTTTAAACTCAACAAATTAAATGTTTCTTAAACATAAATTTTTGTCGTGAAAGACCTTACATAGCAGATAACGATAAACTTCCTTTTAGAAAAAAAATTATAAAGATGTATAAGAAATGACTATAGAGAAATGTATGTATTCATCTAAGGGGGAAAAATGCGGTAGCCAAAGTAAACAAGCTAACTTTAAGATGTGTAAAAAAAGAAAAAGAAAAAAAAAAAAAAAGATTTAATATTTTGTGATATTTTTGACATAAATACAGCACTAAAAGAAGCAATGATTTCTCGAAAGGCAATTTTTATTTCAAAAGTCTTCAAATTCTCATAGTAATTCGAAAAAAATATAGAGAGAGAAAGCACTTTATATAAAAATATTATTATTATTTTTTTTTTTTTTTCTGACATGACACATCACTGAAAAATATAATTCTACAAATGTGTGATAAATCTGATTTAAAGAAGAAAAGCGGGAAGATTTTTCTACTACGATTTTATAAGAGTCTCAGTAAATCTTTGTAATCTTACTTTTAAAAAATTCATTTTTTTTTTTTTTTTTTTTTTTTTTAATTTTTATGTGTATAGTTTTTTTATTATTATTATTATTTTTTTTATTTTTTTTTCTTTTATAACTTTTAATCAGTAGAAATTATTGGCAAAAAATAAATAAAAGTAAAAAATAAATTAATATATACATGTATGACAAACAAATTTTCTTTTAAATATAATAATTCATTTTCTATTTCTAACTTGTTTTTCCTATAACTTAATACAACTATAAGCCAAAGTGTCAAAATTTCATTAGCAACCGTAGTTTAATTTATATAAATCTTATTGAAACATTTTATGTAGGCATTTAAAGAAAAAATGTTTCTTCTGAATGAAAAATAATGATAATTTTTACTGTTTTACACCTTTTGAATATGCACTATCTAAGTAAAGTATTGCTTCATAAAAAATTCTAACCGGAGGTTATTTTTATATTTATAAACTTTAGGTTTACTGAATTTGTTTTTATTTATTTATTTATTTTTATTTATTTATTTATTTGTAGTGATGTAGATACGTTTGTATGAATATCTGTATTAGGGAAGCTTTTTTTTTTTTTTTTTTTTTTTTTTGTTCTTTTTCTTTTTCTATTTTTTTTTTTAATACTTTTATCACTAGTACGAAAATACTGTGAGCTTCGATAACAATTATAAAAATCATTTAGAATTATCAATATCTATTTTTCGTTCAGAATACGTAAAATTATCTGAAAATTATGTTTAGTTTGAAATTTAAATGATTTTTTTTTTCTTCCCGCTCGTCATATAAATTAGGAAAATGTGTAAAGAAAATGCATTAAAAAATTCAAATTAATTAAAAATATCTTTTAGATCTAATTTGGGCCAAAAAACAGTAAGTAGAATAAAATGGTGTACATTTTGAAATTTAAAGGATTTTTTGATATTCCGATATTTATCATTCTATTAGCACGAAAAAATCAGAATAAAATTCATATAAATTAAATCTGATTTTTTTTTTCTGTAAATTGTTTAATATCGAAAAAAAAAAGCGATATCTTCACTTTCAGACATAAAAGAGGTCAAAACTTCTTTTTGAATACATTTTGTGTACAGGTGCATGTAGGTATATCTGTAACAATATTTTTGTCCGAGTGTCATGTGAAATCTACTGGAATGAATATAATGACACGTGGTAGGGCATTAAGTCTGTACCCAATTTTATATTTAAAGAACATTTCAAAATTTTAATTAGATAAATAAATATGTGCAAACACTGTTAGGCATGTGCATAAACCATTTTCCGTAAAACGAATGGAATCGAAATAAAAGTGATATCATTAGGTTTCAGGCACCAAGAAAGCCGGAAATGCGTTCAGAATATTTTCTTTGTAGGAAGGAGAGGGGCAGGATTTACAGAACACTTTTTTAACACGCTTTTATTAGCTTCACTTGTATGTATGAATGTTTGTATGAATGTTTGTATGCATGTTTGTATGTTTGTAACCTCTCTGGGAGCAAACAAAAAATCTATATTGTAAAAAAAGACTTTTCTTACCTGAGCGGCGTGGCTGTGAGGTAAAACGCCGCGCTACGAACCTAAAGGTCTATCATTCGATCCCAGTCAGGGGAGATCTTTTAAAAATGGTTTTTGTTTAATTCTAAATTATTTGAATTAAAGATTTAAATGTATGTAAATATTGTGGTGTGTCACTCACGCGATTTTCTCTTACCTGCATTTTAATAGTAAGATAGATATTTTGTGCTTTTTAGTTCACATTTCTATAAAAGCGAGTTCTTTAATTTTTTAAAACTATAATATTATTTTGTCCAGATGCTGCGTGAAAATGGCTGGACGAACTGTAATGTCACTTGGCAAGAGTTAAGACCTATACCCAACTTTAAATTATATTTATAGAATATTTTTCAAATTTTTATTCAATTTAGATGTATGAACAAAAGACGCATGCACAATCAGACATTCTATTCATAGACGTCAGTTAAATTCGTAGAAGGGTAAAACATTTGTGATATCTTTATGTTTCTGACATAAAGGATGTCAAAAACCATTCTTCATATTTCGAACTGAAACTGTTTTTGCTTGTTCTACAACCTAATGATGCTACAGTATTTTTATTTATCGTTGTTCATCCATCAGTTTGTGCATGTAATGCATTATTAAAGCACCAGTATTTAGGTGCATTTTATTTCATGCTTGTGATTTATTTTTACAGTATTCATAAAGCGAACCAGTAATAAAAATATATAAAAATTATTCCGAGAATTTATCGATAAAAAAATATTTTTAATTTCTCAGTAAACGTTGAAAAGCTACAACTTCTCTTCACAAATCACCAAAAACATAGAAAGACTAACAGGTATTTATCATGAAAGTCATTGTCAGACCCTTTTTATCTGTGCTCCAAGAAAAAACTTTTTTGTCGCTGTAACGTCCTGTATTGATTTTATGTAGATCAATTTAAACATCTGCTGCATCTCGGGGGAAAAATAAATATCGGAAAGGAAATTATAATATTTATCTCAGCGAGCAGTGAGGGATGATAAGCAGACCAAAATTACAACAATTTATTTTTAAATTTTTCGTCATATAAGAAACTTTATTTTTATTTTTATTTTAGAAAAGATCCATTTTTCTGAAAATTCCTGTTAAAAGAAATACCCGTAAAATAAAGGCATTTCTTTGAATAAACATTATATAAAAGTTCTAATTTTAGCAAAATAGGATAAATCCATTTAATGTTACAGCTAAAAATTATTGGGTAGGCAAGAAGTTTTTCAGTTAAGATTATTTTCTGTAGTAAGTAATTTTATTTTAAATTAATCAGATTTTTTTTTTTCAGGTGAACAGTTTTTACCATTTAATAACAAAATCCGTCAAGTAAAGATTGTTATATCATTCTGCTGCTTAATTAGATTTATTTCACAATCATATTTTATGATTTGTTATCTGTATATTTATAAGAAGAAAAAAAAATTGCATTGGTCCAAAAATTCTTCATATAGTTTTTGAGTAATTTAAACATTAAGAGACGTCTTGACTGTTAACTGGTAAAATTTAAACGGTATTTAATTAGCCGTGTGTTACACCAATTTTGTTGGCGATCTAAATTGATCATTAAAGCACTGAAATTTCTGTATAATAGGATTGAGCGATGTTCAGAATCTTACATTGCAATATATAATCAACTTTATATCGCGATTTAACGATATATCTATGTTAGAAACATTTATATTTATACTAATATTTTAAGGATGTTTACAGTTTAATACATACAACAGGCCTACCAGTGGCCGAGCGGTTGTGTGCTCAAAACTTAGAATAGAACTGCCGGGTTCGTTCCCAGTTTGCGCCTATCCACCTAGCTGTCCGGAGTTTAACCTGGTTTTCTCCAAAACTCGCGTAAATACTGGATAGGACCCCTTAGAAAGACCCCATGGAGGGCATTCCACCTACTGGCCTAGGACTTAAGTGCAGTCAATCGGCTTTAAGCCACAAGACAACAACCAATCAATACATATAACATTATATAACATGTTTAAATTTAAAATATTTTGGAAAAATATTTTGTCAAAAGAGTTTAATTTTGATAAAAAAAATTCAATACATACCATAAAATTATTTAAAATTACTTAAATATGTTTTTCTTGTAAAACTCAAACTTCGAAATGTGTCATCACTTCATAGATTCATATCCTACTCGAAATATCAATAATAAATTAAATAAATAAATAGAAAACTAAGATATCCCGTTTCAAAAACGGAGTAAAAAGTATAGAACAAATATTTTAACCCCATACAGACTTGCAACCCTATATAGATTATCCTAAAAATTCCTAATTGTGAATTTTTACTAGCTCGCTATAAAAAATACAGGTAACCCTCAAAAAACACGATTAATTGGTTCTGTGTTCTTTAAAACCATGTTGTTCGAGACTACAAAAAAAAAACGGGATTCCGTATTAAGTATGAATATATATATATATATATATATATATATATATATACGTTTTACTTTTTTCTTCCCCCCCACCTTTTTTTTTTTTTTTTGTAAATATAAAACTAAAAAAATTATTTTTTGAATTCATATTGTAAACACTTGTAAGAAATCTTGTATTACATGATTCAAATTAATTTTTTAATTAGTTTTGATAAAACGTTTTATCTTAAATTTTTATTATCAAAATAAAAGGGGAAAAAAGCAAAAAAAAATTTGCAATGCACCACTTTTTTTTTTATTAAAATTACATTACCGGGCCATCTAGTTCTTCCTTTTATCACTGGAGTCGTTTAGAAACTATTTCACAAATTTTGTGATAAAAGTTATAATTCCTTTATAATTCTGAACAATTTTGCCTTTGATCATAACTCTGTATTTTATCAAACAAATGACATATTTGGAAATAATTTTATATCAAATAATCTATGTATTTTATTCTTTTTCAAAAGAATTACTCAAAAATCTGTGTAATTCGGGGGTAGGTATTCATGTTCTTCAAAATTCCTGTTCTTCAAGTACCATGTTCTTGGGTATTACCCGTACTTGAAAATTTTTAAACGGAAAACGCCTTACTCAGCGGCGGTTCGTGGACCAAAAATAGCTGAATAAACACTTCACCTAATATTTTACACTCTATTCATTCATAGACTATAACTTTACATTTAAATAAAATCAGTATTTTTAGTTAATTTTTAGTTAAAATTATGCTTAATAAAAAATATACATTAAAACTAATTAAATGTTATTTTTCAGCTCTTCATCTATTTTCTTTTCTCGAGCCGCCGCTGAATAAGGCATGTAGGGAGTAGTCATCGTTGATAAAACTCACGCAAGGGTTCATATCATTTGCAGTGCAATAAATTTATTAGTGACGTAGGTGAATTATTCATGTATTAAATGTCTACTGCATGCATCCCAAGTTTTCTTATTTAATAATTTCCCTCTTCTTCTTTTGAGTAATTCGTTCTTTAATAAGAAAGCATCACAGAACTGTCATTTTAAAATAACAAGTACAAAACTTCCAATAACCACCTTAAAATGTAATGAACTCGCAACAATTGTTTCGGGAAGCGTTGCCGCTTTGATTGCAACACTCGTGCCTACTTTGTTCGCCTGACGGAGGGTCATGTTTTCTTTCGATCCGAAACAATTGTTGTGAGTTTATTGCATTTTATGATGTTTATTCAAAGTTTTGTACTTATTAATACGTTTCTTTTCCCATTCGAACGTTGCAGTTTTCACTAACGACCAACCAATTTCAAATTAAAAACTTTATAAGGATCTGATCATAATTTCCCAAAATATCTAGTATGACGATGCAGATCCTCAATTAAAAGTGTGCAGTCTCCGTCATGCCAACACTTAATTGAATTCAAATTTAAAATTTCTTAATGATTTAATCGTAATGTTTTGAGATGAGACACGTTTGGGGTAAGATTTTTCCCCCACTTTCGTCACCAAACACCTAACCCAATCAAACTTTAAAGATCAGATATTTCCTTAAAAGATCAGATATTAACTTTTCGACATAAGGCACCGGGGGGGGGGGGGGTTGAAACCTTCCCTTTTTTCTAACGATGATGTCTTCGTCATATAAACATCCAAGTAAGTCGAAACTTATAATTTTGTTGAGAAAAGACAAAAAACCTACAGCCAGAATATTTATGTATTAATGTATGCAAGGTTATAATGACATAATGCTAACAGGTGACGGCCCCCTAACTGCAATAAAAAATGGAATATCATGTAATTAAAAAATAATGTTAAGAATGAGCTGTAAATTTAAAAAGCATACTTTTAATGATTTATGTTCTATTCGTGCAAAAATTAATGTGTCATGATTTTTAAATTTTTTGGAATATGAATTTATTAATAATTTTCAGAATTAAAAAATTTATTTTAATCTAAAATATGCATGGAACATGTTTGGTCCAATTTATTATTATGCATAAAAAAATGAAATTTGAATATAATAATTTTTCGGGAAGATATGAATTAATGTTTGTCACATTAACTTAACATTAGCATCCCATATTTTGACAACTTATAAATATATCAGAAATTGAGAAAAATATATATACCATACTTTCATCTGGGCTGATTTGATCCAAATAACCCCCCAAAAATAGTCAAAAATGAGTTTTGTCTTTTAAAGAAATGAAGTTGGTGCATAAAATGATCTAATATGTAGACATCCCTCTAAGAAAAAAAAAAAAGATAATAAATAAAATGTTGGGAATCAGTCGGCATCAGCGGCATGTTTCTATGCTAATTTACGGCGAAATTAGTCGGAGGTGCCTTTTTTTTATAACTGTACATATACTAATGCGTACGTATACTGTACACTAAATGCGTACGTATATGCACATACGTGCCTATGTATATGTGATATTGTGTGTATATATCATATATATATATGTATAGTGCGTTAAAAAAGTTTAAAACCACTATCAAAATGATATACTTCTGAAGAAGAAGACACAATATACAAATTTTCAGCATATGTATTAAAAACTGGTCGTGACACATTCTCTGTTATAATTTCTACATGGAAATTTATAAAAATCTATTGTTTTATAGAAATAAATAAATAGTGTTAATGTTAAAAAAATATAAGAGCAAATAAGGAAATCAGCTTATTATACATCACATCGGAGTGCATATATATATATATACTATCACACCAGAATATATACATCCCATCAGTATGTATATATAAAAGGCTCTGTGTGTCTGTAGACAGCGTAGAGAAAAGACGGTAGCTGAGCAGTCACGTGATTTGACATGAAGATTCCTCCGAGGTCTCCGAGTGCGCCTCGAAGTCCGATTTTCGATTTTTTTTTTTTTTTAATATAATTAAAATATAATTAATACCTAATATTAGCTTAAAAAATTAGCCATTTAAATAGTAGCTTTAAATTTAGCTGTTCCTCAAAATGTTTACGAGTTCATTTTTATGGTTTCAACATTCCAATGAACTTATCTGATGGTGAGACCATAGCCTCCTAAACTAGATGCCTGTCGCATAGCTCGGAAACTTGGCAACAGTTGAAGCGGTAGACAGCGCCACCTGGTACAAATTGCACAACTTTTTATTCAAGTGTCACCAATAATTTTAAGAAGTGATATACAGGGCACGAAATTTCCGCTCACCAGCTCGACATTGGCGAGTGGAAATTTTACTCTGGCGAGTAAAATTTTGGTCTCGTTATAGATATAATTTTTACACGATATGTTGACAGAAAACATTATATTTATAGATTTAAATATGGCAAAATCTTGCCATCTTATAACCTCATATTTAATCTCTCTTTTTTAGATTCTCGAAGAGCCGAGTTTGTTTGCCCGAGATCACTCCTACCTGGGAAAGGATGAATGCTTACTGCATACATAAAAGTTTTGATCTCTTCGGCAGTTTCATTTTTCCAACTGTTATTTCCCCAAGCAGAGTGAGAATAGACTAGCAGAGAGCCTCTTTGCCCGTCGCCCGCTATAGAGAAGAGATATGCGAAAGTTTCCCTGTGATATATCGCCAATTGACCATCTGCTCAGTACTAGTGCGACGTAAAGCCCAAACATCCATCCATCCCTGTGCGATATCGTTACTTGAAAATGAGCCCGAGTCCTTTTAAAGATACTGCCTATGTTTATTTTGTTGAATAATGATTTTTTAAAAAAAGTTCATATTTTTCAGTTTTTTACTGAAACGCCAATGATTTGCGCTTGTAATGATTTGTAAGCAACGATTTTATTGAAAAAGTTATTCCAAAATGCCTATTTCAAATGACAACAATGAACAAGTTATACACAGCGACATTCGCGACATTCCGTCTGACAAAAATAAAATGGACGAAAAACACATTTCTCATATAAAAAGTTAAGTAAATAAATAAATAAATAAGGAAAGTTAATCCTTCATAATAAAAGCATCTTCACAGGATAGTGTTTGACAAAGAATTTTGTTTCCTTCTTTTTTCTTTAATGACTCTTTGCATTTATGTTATAAGATATTTTAATCTTTTTCAAATCTCAAATACAATACATTATAATGATTTTTAATTATAGATGATTATGCGACATGATGATATACGACACACTTTTAATATATATAAATTTAGGCACATTTGTAAAAGCTTTTCAAATAATTAGGAAAAATACAAAAAACCCAAAATGCGTTAAAAAAGGAAAAAAAAAATGACAACCCTATTTTGTGGCGAGTAAAACTTTTTTTCGGCGAGTGTAATCTGAGTTGAAATTTCGGGGCCTGATATACATAATCGATGTTTCTTCGATTCTATTCGCCTTTTATGTATATCATATCCCACTTAAAAAAATTTTTGGTGTCTGTTGAATAAAAAAGTCGCGCAATCTGTACCAGGTGGCGCTGCCTACCGCCTCAACTGTTGCCAAGTTTCTGAGCCACACGACAGTCATCTAGTTTAGGAGGCTATGGTGAGACCTGATCAGTGACTAAAATACTAAACTCACCAAGCTACCTTTTCCCTGTTTCGATATATTAAGTCATCTTAATTTCTTGTGTAATTATATTCTTGTCAGTATACTATTTCTCAAGCAGGATCCTCTATAATCTAAATTTATGCAAAATATCGCCCTATTCTGACATACTATGAAAAAATCTATTTTCGAATAATTTAGAAACTTAAAAGTAGAATGTTCATATTCCATAATGCCAGTATCATAAGAGATATATCAAAATAAGTGCTATGTCTTAATAATGAAAATGATTCTCATACTGTACATTTAAACGAAAATATGCTCCACATTTTGATATTTTAAGAAAATCTTAAATTTTGAACGACTTATGAAATTTTCAAAGTAAAATGTTGAAACTAAATTTGGTTCCGGACTGTATCATAAATCATATTTTCAAAGGGCCATCTTTTTTTTATAATATTTTCTTTTTCATCTTACGCACCGAGAAGGGTGCTGCACTGGAAAACGTGCTCCTTCTGAAAAGTACCAGGGCGTGCTGATCCTCCTATGTTGCAGGTCATTTTTAGATGCTCAAATAACTGTCGGAATTATAAGTTAGACGGATGAATTATTTTTTTCCGGGTATCCAAAATCTTCTTATCCGACGATTTCGATTGTTCAAAAGATTAATATTTCTGCTCTTTGGTATTCTATTACATGGTACTTTACACGTAATGCAAATTGAGAAATCTGTAGAAAATCGATAAATAGCTATCGGAGAGAAAAATTATTGCTCAAGTTATAAATTCTGCTAATTTTAATTCATTTTTATTATGTGAAAGAACTCGCAGGCACTTTTATTCGAATATTCTTTGTGCACAAAGGAGATTTAAAAAAGTACAGTCGGTAAAAAAAGTGTCCGAACACTAGAAAAATTCCTATGTAAAAAAAATACACTTCATACGGTTTTGTTAAATAAATCCTTATCGAATCCTGTTCTTACAATGACTAAGAATAGGATTCGTATTTTATTTACATAGGAATTTTTGCTAGTGTTCGGACACTTTTGTTACTGACTTTAATAGGTATTATAAATATTTTAAAATAGTTTTAGTTATTGGTTTTCTTTCTTTTTTCTTTATTATGGTTGCAAACATTCTGACGTGTATATATATATATATATATACATATATTATATTTAGTATATAAATAGTCTGTTATAAATAAAAAAATCATGTGAATAAAATGTAAGCAAAATTTTCTTTGAAAATTTCAGGTAATTTTTGGTGCTATCTTACAACCTAATATTTGTTGAATTTTTATTTATTTATTTATTATATATATATATATGTTTCATTAAGTTTCAACAATTTTGTGAATTTAAATTGTAAATTATATTTCTTAAAGCAGTCTTACAAAATATCATTTGAGTTTAAGTTGCTCAAAAGTTAGTGGATAAAATTGTTGAAAAGGAATTAAAAGCATTTTGTGTTGTTTGTATTAACTGAATACATTGTATCTGGCGAAACATAAAGAATAAATTCGATAATATGTACATAAAAAGAAAACTGAATTCGCCTCTGTCAGGCCAGATTTTTGCAACAAAAGTCTTTACATTTCTAAGATCATGACTGACAATTTTGAAAAACAGGCGCCTATATTCTTGAGGTAATATATGCGCAAATTAAGAAATTGGCTAACCTGCAGATGGACACCACATTCATTTTATGATTTAAAGGTTCTCCGAAACTCAAAACATGTTCAAATGTAAAAAATTCGAGGAAGATTAATTCATGAATACCAAAGATCCTTATACTTCTAGTATAATGGTGAACTAATAATTATACAAAAAAAAAAAAAAAAAAAAAAAAAAAAATAGAAAGAAAGTTTCCATATAGATTCAAATTCTCTTTTAGATTAAAGAGATAAACGGTATTTTTCTCGAGCACGTTATGAAAAAATTTTTATATAAATAATTCAAATCGACATTTCAAAAACTAAAATGCAAAATGTTTATCACTTCTGTAACTGGCTTTTTAATTTGTCCATAGATATTTTTAACTTTAAAAAACTAGAAAAGATAAAATTTTAAGTTTTACCATCGTATATAGATTTATTTGGAGAAAATTTTTAGAACTAAATGTATTTTTTATCTTTATATAGGTATATAGTATTTTTTAAACAACCAACGCAGTCTTTTCATATACATGATGAAGATTAAATTATAGTTGTTTTTATGTTTCAAAATTTTAGAGATTGGGTTATTTTTCACATGCTAAATGTATTCGTAGCCACCAGTATCAATATTTAACATATAACTCTGTCATTTTATTTCACTTCTTTTTTATGTTTCTTTTACATCTGTTGACTTCTTTCAAAAATATGCTCTACTAAAACATATTTGTTTGAACAGCTACATATTTTTAGAGATTATAATATTTCATCTTTGTGCCTGGAGACTGCAAAAGGGATAGGTAGAACAAGTTTGATATTTATTTTTAGAATATTGGCATTATATCAAGACATTTTTATTTATTGTCTGATTTTCAATTGTAAAATATAAAACTTCTTAAAATACATTTATCTGGTTTGTTGAATTTAATATATTGTATTATAAAGGAGGGTTATGAATATCATTATTTAACAATTAAAACCATATATTTTTTATATCAAAAATTAATGATTTTACAGCCTTTATTTTAAAAGAATCGAATCTAAAACTTGAATACATTAGATGAAAAATAACTGAAACTGTTTGAAAAGATAAACGTCGTCTGAATAATAAGTATAGATTGTGTTCTCATTGAAAAAATAAAATAAAAATAAAATAAAATAATAAAATAAATGTATAATAGTTCTTCACCCTACAAGGCACCCAGTTCCATAGGTGTAATTCCGACTTTAATCATTCCTATAGCTATAAAAATATTAGTAGCGACATCTCTTGACATCTTGATAGAAGCTACTGACATTTAGCAATGTAGTAATACGAATCTTTACCTAAAGATGTCGTTCGTGTTTTTGTTATAGTGCACTCAGTGTGAAATTTGAATGAAAGTGATACGTTAGTCGTTTTTCTGAATTCAAAAATAAAAATAAAAGAATAGTTATTGAACAGTTTTGACTCGAAAAAGAATACTGTGTGTTATAACGAAGTGTATATTTTGCAGAGGTAAGTTTTTTTTTTTATTTTTTTTTTAAATATTACAATAGTAAACGTATTAGTAAATCATATGTTTATGTATGTTCCACATACCGTACGTTGAGCTAAAAACTTGGTTTTTCCGTAAAATATGGTTTAATCTTATTTTTATAAGTTTCTCCGTATCTTCTGATCACCAATTACAACCTATATATTTTTGTCGCGCAACTAAAAAAAATGAGCCTTGTAGGGTTAATATTCATCGGCTTCGGAATCGTTAGCTCTCTGAACTTCAGTACTCAAATCCCATGCTCGAATCCCGATTCAGTCCTGAATGCTCGTTGTGTTTTGTAATTGATTTTAAACCGTGGGTCCTAATATTATGAGTATTAATGTGCAAAAAACTATCATAGATCAACATATCAACTTCTGTTACTTCTCACTCCTTCCTGGAAGGAAATTTCGGTTACAGTCCTGATCCCACATATCTCACAAATAAAAAGAAAAGAAACAAAATAGAATAAAAATTAATTACAAATATAATGAAAAATGATTAAACAAGTTATATTCTTATCGCTGCTCATCTATCCATGTTTAAATACCTTAAAATGGTAGTAAATAAGCGTCCGTATTTTATACGAGCCGCTTACAGCAACCAGCTGGCTCTCAACCCTTATAAATTTGATGTAGAAAACTTCTATAAAGCAGCGCCTAAATCACTTTTAACGTAATATAATGCTGTAACTAAATCTCTCCTTCGCAAAAGTTGTCAAGCCCCTGAAAATCCGGAAAATAGCAAAATCATGCTTACAAATGGCTGCGGCTCCCTTTCCTTCATAAGATCTCAAGCCTGTTCGCGTCAGGTGAAAAATCAGAAACTTTGTAATCTCCCACCTACTGGAACACTTAACAAAACATGTTGCATTCTATAAGATATAAATAAATAAAAATAAAATTGAGGGTTTTTTTTTTTTCTTAATATGACATCAAATTTTAAAATATCTTTTTCCGTTGATTTCTCGCAGGAAAAATGTCCTCTTAACCATGACATTAATTTCCACCGATATAACAAAAAACTGAAATCAAAAATAACGTTAACTCATTGGCCCATCTACTTCTGGGAACTTGCATGGGACGTCATAAGAAGAATTAGATTTTTCCATGACATTCTTAGGATGTCCTGGGTAACCTAAATAAATTCTGATATTTATTTTTTACATTTAATTGTATATTATCTCTCAACCTAACGTCTTTTCCTAAAGATTTATAGAAACATAAAATTACTCAGAATAAAAATTGAAAATTGTGTCAAACACGATCAAATCTTGTAGATACACCTATGTATAAATTTCGGTACACCGAAATCATGACAAACAGTAGGAATTGTACTGAAAAAAAAATTAAAATAAAAAGATATCCGTTTTCATCTATTTTTTTTTTCTTTATATACATATAAATACAGATTATCAAAATTGTTACATTTGGAATCATTGGAGTGTATTAACTAATTAACCGCCAAAACTAGAAATAATGATTTTTTTTTCTAAATACAAACAGTAATACTTATTATTTTGATCATATATAACGATAATTAAAAATTATTAAAATTAGTCTTATCTGACTAAATACAGGGTGTGGTTTTTTTACAACTTCAGTGGAATAAGAGTATGGAATGAAGAAAAATAAATGTTTAGGGAAATTTCCTTGCGGGGGTATAAAACAGCAAACACTACAGATGACTTCAAAAGTAATTATTTTATTGTGAAACATTTTTTTTTCACAAGTTATGTAAACTTATTCAAATATGATTCTTTTCAAAAGTTTTAGTTTGATTAGTGCTTCAAGTTTGAAATTTATTTTTAAATATAAAATTATTTTTGAGATCAAATTTTTTTGTAATAAAATAAACATCTACCATTTCCTTATTTAAAAACAAAACTTAATATAGAATATATTTTTTAGTTTACTGTTAAATGCAATTATTTCTGGTGTTGCGTTCACGCAACACCAGCGGGTATTGAGTTAAATCAATCATATTTATGTGTGTGTGTGTATATATATATATGCAGAATATTCTACAACTTTCGTAACGTATATTAGGAGGGGATAAAAAAGACTCCTATGGAGCACAAATCAACTTAGAAACCCTGTTCTATTTTTAACAGCTCGCAAGTTACTGCAGACAGAATGAAAAATGTCCAAGTCTTAAAAAATCCCAATATGGGGAATTTCTAAAAAACAATTAATAGAAAATAAGCATTTATTTAAAAAGACAAGAGTTTCAGCTGTCATTATATTGAATACAACTTTTTATATAAAGTAATCTTTACAGTAATCTTTCGAAGATATGTACTACAAAAGATTAATGAAGATTAGTATAAAAAAAGTGGCAGAATTATAATTGTGACTGCTTTAAATCCTGAAAAAAAAATATCCTAAAAGATAAGACCAGTTTCATTAGAATATCTAAATTTTATGGCAAGATATAAGCACTTGAAAATGTGAAACATGCAAAATCAAATTGTCGCCAAAAATTTAAATTGGTAATATCGCGAAAACAATGCTAACTACTGCTAACCTTTTTTTTTTTTTTTTTCAAAGTTTTGACCACTCTAACAGCGTTTCAAGAAAGTTACACTGAACCACGTCGGTTACGTAGTTCAGAAAAAACTAAAATTCATGTTATAGTAGATCATTAATTTTCTTGTTTCGAAGAAAAGGGATGATGCTCTGTCCATCTCCTCTCTCCTTGGTTTTTAACGTAATTTTGTAGACCATATTTATTCATTACATAGGTAATTGTTGTACGCTTATTTGAATGATAAAAATATTATATGCTTTCATTTGTATTTTGATTTCTAAAATAAACATTTATGGAAGATTATAAGTATCTACACTTTCAAAATACATACAATATCGCAAACCAATTTCAGAAACAGAAGAAAGATTTAAAATACTTATACAGGACTGCCTCAGGCAACTTTTTATTATTATTATCTTCGTACCACTATTTTCATAACATCAAATTTACGAAATTTTATGCAGGCAAACTGCATATTTATCTGCATAAATATGTTATACATTTTATTTTTTGGAAACAGTGGTACCAAAAGAATAAAAAATCCATATAGAGTAAGTGCTCCAGTGGTTGGCACTTTTAGAGCAATTTCTGATGTTTTTAATGTTTTAGTCATCATAAACTACTTTTAGAAATTTTAAATTAAGATATACATGTATGAAAGTTTTTCATAGCCACATATATGTTAAAATATATACGTTTGATAATAATAATAATAATATATATATATATATATATATATATATATATATTAGGAATTTTTATTTTACACCCATTCAATGTACCAGTAATTGAAACTGCCAGTTTTTCATTTCACCACTAACTGGGACCTTGTGCTCCAGTGTTTGACACTTCCAGTTTTTCATTTTACCACTAATTGGATTCCTATCCACCAGTGTTAAAATTATTATATGTAAAGTATATGTTTAACACAAATTTAAAAATACAAAGTAATTCTTCTATAACTTATTTGCTTAAAATAAGTTTATTTTAAATATTGTTTTACTAAAAGTATAATACATTCTCATATACAAGATATTGGTAATAACAAAATACATTTTAAGTTCCAATATCGTAACTGCAAATATGAACTGAAAAATACAAGGCTATAGGTAACTAAAAAATATTAAACGAAAAATAGTATTTACTCTACTACATAAAAGTATAAATAATAATAATAAAAATAAACTGGTGTGTTACTCACACAACTTTCTCTTACCCTGAAATTTAGTACTATAAATACAGGTTGGAGATTAAGAGGTAAGATAACGTGTAAAGCAACGGAATAAGCACCGCAAATTCCTAGCTTTTCTCTTACTAAATTAAACTGTATGAAAGCGGACGCCAAGACTACTTATTTACACTTTAAAATTATTAAAGTAGCATCTTTTATACTCATATAATAATTCCCTATAACATTAAACATAAGAAAATTATTCCTACGGTAAAAAGTAGTTCACTAAAATTAAAAATTCATACTATATAAAAAAAAATGCAACCAACATCGTTGCTAACTTTATTCTGTTCTATTTCTTGAATTAAAAAAAAACAAAAACTGTGGATGCCACACGCATCGCATAATCTTTACATTTTTAACAAATTTTGAAGATAGCACGCGCTCATATTTTACATAAAAATTAAAAGCATTAAATTCATTCAACTCTTTTTTTCTTTGACATATTGTTCAGCACGTGAACTTACAAAAAATAGAGGATAAATAATAAACAAATTTATACACTGAAATTGAAAATGGCTCAGTTATAACATCCTCCCACCTTTTGATTATAGGTTATAATCAAAACCAAATGTTGCAGGTGTAGTTCTCAATACATTAGTCTTTCAGGGACTTTAATTCTCCTTCCCGTTTTGCTATATCTGACTGGTTCCTCTTCTGAAGTTACAACGGGTTTAACAGTTTGAGCAGAGGTTTCCTTTGAATGGTATGCTTCTTTCAGTTTTGAACTATTATTTGATGATGTTACTTCTAAAGGATATAATCTTTGAATAGGTCGTAAAAGATCATGTTGCGAAGTTTGAACCTTTACAAGTCGAACTTTCTTATCTTTGCCAGGAATAAGCTCTGTGATACGGCCTAGTGGCCAGTGGATTCGTTTCTTGTTGTCAGATCCAATTAATACAATATCTCCGACAGCGATACCCTTTTCTGGCTGTTTTCTATTTGCTCGCTGTATGAGAGCACCCAAATATTCGGATCTGAATCGATCTCTCAAAGCTCTGAGTAGGGACTGCCTGTATCTGAGCCTCTTTGATAGAGAATTTTTTTCAACTGCATCAACACCTGGAAGCTGAATTTCGTGAACATCTTGAAGAAACATAGATGGGGAGATAGGCTTTACAGTCGCATCTTCAGAAAGGTATGTTAGAGGCCTTGAATTCACTACACTTTCAACATCAGCTAAAAGAGTTGTCATTTCTTCGTACGTAAGACAGGCGCGTCCTAAGACTCTTTCAAGAAGATCTTTTATTACCCTAATCAGCCTCTCCCAGAAGCCACCCCACCACGCCGCTGTTGGCGGGTTAAACTTCCAGTCTATGGAGTTGACAGACCCATATTTTTGTATACGTTGCCAATCTAAGCTTCTCAATAAATTAGCTGCGCCAACAAAATTTGTTCCGTTATCACAGTAGATAACAGAGCATCTTCCTCTGCGAGCCACAAACCTTCTCAAACCCATCAGAAATGCATCTGTTGAAGCAGAGGTCATTAGCTCTAGATGAACAGCTCTATATATAGCACATGTGAAAATCAAAATCCAACTCTTCTTATCGTTCTTAAGATACAAAGGACCAGCCATATCTATGCCTGTAACTTGAAATACGGCAGAATCTTTTACTCGGTTTTCAGGTAGAGGAGCACTAGATGTCCATAAAGCCCTTGAATTAAACCTTTTACAAACCACACAGCTGGTTAACACAAGCTTTACACTCTTTCTTCCGTTGAGGATCCAATACCTTTCTCTAAGCAAATTTAAGAGGATTTGTAACCCCGCATGACAGTTCTTTACATGAATATAAAAAATAAGTCGCTTAACAACTTCATGCTTTGAAGGGAGAATTTTGGGATGGAGAAAATCTTCACTATCTTTCCTGTAAGTTATTTTAGTTTTCAAACGAATGACATCTTGCTCATCCTTACAGGTTTGTAATGTCTTCAATCTTTCATCACTTTCCGAAGAGAAAGATTCTTTTTGAACCATACGTAGAGTTTTTATCTCAGCTTCCCGAAATTCAGTAGCCGTCAATTCGCCTTTACTCTTCTTATCAGGATTTAAACAATTATGCTTAAAGCGAAGAATCCAAGCAACTAAACGTATGATTTTTTCATAACTTGAAAAGTAGCGGTAATACCAGTTATTGTTGGATGGAAATTCAGGTTTCGTCAACATACAAGTAGACTTTGACCTTTCTTTCTGAATTTCTTCCTCATTCCAATCTTCATCAGAAGTGTTCATGTGGGTTCTAAATTCTGATGAATCTTTCATCCAATGTGGGCCCTCCCACCATCTGATTAAAGCTAATTGCTTAGCCTTACAGCCTCTAGACGGCAAGTCTGCTGGATTCTTCTCACTTTGTATATGTTTCCATGATGAAGGACTGCTTAATTTCTGAATCTCTTGAACCCGATTTCTGACAAACACAGACCAGCTCTCATTTCTTGATATCCAAGCAAGCACTGTTGAGGAATCGCTCCAGTAATATCGCTGCATTTCCTGCCAACCCAAAGCATCCACAACAGTTTTCGCCAAACGAGCGCCAATAGTAGCCGCTAATAGCTCCATTCTTGGTACAGTCGTATTTTTTAAAGGCGCAACTCGGGACTTGGCAGCAAGCAGAATTATTTCCCCTTGATCTTCATTTTCTATCCTCAAGAATACTACTGCTGCATAAGCATCTTTACTACCATCAACGAAAGTATGAATTGTGCATGCATGTAAGTTTTCTGGAGTTATCTGGATATGTCTTGGTATCTTAACATCATTTAAATATTTAAGTTCTTGAAACCATAATAGGAATTCTTTTTGTAAATCACCAGTTATTTCGTCATCCCAATTAATTCCTAGTTTCCAAGCTTTCTGTAACATCAATTTAGGATAAAGCATCCCCGGAGCAGTAAAACCAAAAGGATCAAAAATTTTATGAACTGCCGATAACATACTTCGCTTGGTAAGCCTTTCTGTGTTGAAATCGTTTAGCCATTTCATGTTGACCTTTAATGTATCGGAAACCTTATCCCAAATCAGACCCAATACCTGAGTTTCCTTCTGGTTCGACGTTTCAGCGTGATCACCAGTGTATTCCCACTGCCTTAAATCAAAACCAGCATTTGCCATTATTTTCTTTGAGTCCGAGATAAATCTCTTTAGATCTTCTTCACTGTGCACACTAGTGGCGACATTGTCTACATAAAAACTGTGCAAAAGCCTTTGCTTGAAATTTTCCTCAAAACTTGCACTATTTTTGATGTGATATTCAATTACTGATGATAAAAGAAAAGGGCTACACTTTACACCGAAAACGACTCGTGCATGCCTAAATACTCTAAGTTTCTTCTCTTTTAGATCTTTCCACCATAGAAATCGTAGGAAATCTCTATCCTTTTCACAAATGCTAATTTGAAGAAACGCTTTTCTAATATCAGCGGTTACACCAAATTTTCTTTCTCTGAAACGTAGAAGAATATCTGGGATAAGCTCAATCAAATTTGGGCCACACTGCAGACACTGATTTAAAGATGGATAGTTAGCCAACTTTGCTGAAGCATCGAAAACCGGACGGATAGGTGTTGTACTACTGGTCTCTTTAATAACTGGGTGATGAGGTAAATAATTACCATAAGAGTTCACTTTGGTAGCAGGAACTTCTTCTATGATCCCCTCATTCAACCAGTCCATAAATATATTTTCATATTTTCCGTACATGTTCTTAGATAATAACTTAGAAGTTGTACTTTCCAAACGTCTTACAGCCAAACTCAAGTTATCTGGTAATGCAGATGTGTCGTCAGCCCAAGGAAGACAAATTTCGTAACGACCATCCTTGTTAATTTTTACTGTCTCTAAGAAATGTTCCTTTGTTTGACGGTCAATCTCACTTTTAGATTTCTTTTCTATTGTATCTGTTATTCCGATCAAGTCCAATCTCCATAAGTTTGAGATATCAGCTTCATTTACAAACAAAGACGTCACCATCATTGCTAAATTATCTGTTGAGACTTCGGTGTGAGGCGCCTTCCCCATCAATGTCCAACCGAGGTATGTTTCTATGGCAACAAGACCAGATGTCACTACTTTTCTTTTGCCAGTTAACATCTTTCCCAGAATATCAGCACCAATCAATATTTCGATAACTTCACGGCAATGACTTACATCAGATAATTCGATTCCATATTCTTTCAACTCTTTAATCCACGGACCATTAGTGACGGGTTGAATGTTTTCACATATAGTAATTTGATCCATCACTTCAAAATTACAGGTGAACTTCTCCTTCATATCCTTAACCTTTATTCTATAACAATTATGTTGGCATTCCTTTGTTGTAACTCCGCCAAACAATGAATGCATCATTTTTTCTTGACGAATGGGAGTATAATTCATCTCTTCTGCTATACTTTTCAAAATATAAGATTTTTGGGATGCTGAATCTAACAATAAACGAACTGTTTTTTGCTTGTTTTCGGAGATGAGTTTCACTTTTAAGGTTTGAAGGAATACTTTAGCACTTTGCTTATTAAAATTTGTCATGTTTATTTCCCTACTGACTGAATTTTCTTCAACCTTTTCTTGTGCAGTTTTACCTTGAGAATCACGCAAATCGCACATCAAAGGCACATGCTTCTTAGAACAGATAATGCATCTTAAAACTGCTCGACATTTTTTCACTGTATGATTAGGTAACAAACAAGCGAAGCAGCAATTTTTATCCTTTACAATCTTTTGTATCTCAGTTAAACTCAATTTTCGAGCTGAAAAGCATTCAGAGCTCAAATGTTTGCCTTGGCAAAAAATGCATACTCTTTTGAAATCTAAAGCAGAAGACGTTGTCAATAAACCTGCAGCTGTCGATATCTTATTTCGCATATAGTCTGCACTTGCACTGTTTTTCCTTTTAGAATATTTATTATCTTCACGCTTTGTCAAACCGAAGCCCGCTACAGCTAAAGATATTCTCTCTTCACCTTCTACTTCCGTTTTCAAAAAATGCATCAGATTATTCAACCTTCCTTTAGCATCCGTATTAGAAGAAGAGAGATTCGAGCGATTCCAGGCCTTCAAAAAGTCTTCTGGGAAACAAGACTCAACCATAGGGTATAGAATGGAGGCATATTTATCAGTGGCAACACCTAATGTTTCTAGCGCCCGTAAATATGACTCAAGCTTATCATATAATGAAGTTAATGCAAATCTACCTTTTGTTTGCACAGATATTATCAATTTCAATAACTCTCGTACATACACTTCTACTAGAATATCTTCCCTGCCAAAACGAGCCTTTAAACTTTCCACTGCCTTTGAATAATTGGCGCCAGTTGGCGGGAAACTTTCAACAACTTCTCTTGCGCGTGAACCAGCGATTGTTGCTTGTACTAAATACTGGAACTTGTCCTCTGGGGCAATCTCATCATCTTTATCGATTTGTTCAAATTGGCTCCAAAAAGGCAACCAATCCTTAATTTCCCCGCCAAATTTCCTAAATTCCAGCTTAGGTAAAGTAAATTTTCGTCTCATAGTACTATTTTCATAATTACTCAAAATAGCATCAGTTTGAATTTGCCCAGATGATTGTATTCTCGCCAATTCTAAATCATGATTCAATCTTAATTTCTCTTTCTCCAGTTCTGCTTCTTTTTCCAGCCTTAATGCCTCAGCTTCTTTTTCTAGCTTTAATGCCTCCGCTTCTTTCAAAGCTTGTTTTTCTTCTTTCAAATCTTGTTTTTCTTCTTTCAATTTTCTTTCCGCTATAGCATTTTCTAAGATATCTTTCACAAATTCGGGATCCTTTTCATACTCTTTACTATTTAAAATCAGCTCTTTTAAGCTTGCTATTGTGAACGTCGAAGGCAAAGTCTCTCCAATTTCTTCGGCTACCCATTTCAAATCTTCTTTTTTAAACCCTTTAACGGTTTTAAACATCTTTTTAATCTTAATATAATCAAAATAATTTTACTTCACTTGAACGGTCCTGTCGCTATGGACTCCAGTATCTTTATGTAAAGCAACGGAATAAGCACCGCAAATTCCTAGCTTTTCTCTTATTAATATAAACTGTATGAAAGCGGACGCCAAGACTACTTATTTACACTTTAAAATTATTAAAGTAGCATCTTTTATACTCATATAATAATTCCCTATAACATTAAACATAAGAAAATTATTCCTACGGTAAAAAGTAGTTCACTAAAATTAAAAATTCATACTATATAAAAAAAATGCAACCAACATCGTTGCTAACTTTATTCTGTTCTATTTCTTGAATTAAAAAAAACAAAAACTGTGGATGCCACACGCATCGCATAATCTTTACATTTTTAACAAATTTTGAAGATAGCACGCGCTCATATTTTACATAAAAATTAAAAGCATTAAATTCATTCAACTCTTTTTTTCTTTGACATATTGTTCAGCACGTGAACTTACAAAAAATAGAGGATAAATAATAAACAAATTTATACACTGAAATTGAAAATGGCTCAGTTATAACATAACGAGTACTGTTATGTAAACCTATGTTAAACAATTCAAGTGTTTTGTCCCCCCTCGAGGGGGGACTTCCCCCCCAGGGGGGGGAGGCGAGGCTTCTATATACAAAAAAAAAAATTTCCCAGTTCACTATCTCTATTACAAAGTATATATATTCGTTTCATTTTGTTTAGTGCAGTCTATAGACGTTAAACTGTACTTACCTGCAATTTCCCCCATAGACGTAATGTATTAGAATTCTCTTGATTGTCCCTGTACACGAACCATTTGCTTGATCTTAACGAAAAGCTTAGTGTAGCATCCCTATATGATACACATTTAGAATACAGAGTATGGAATTTCTGCTACTATCTGTGCTTGAGATATGCTGATAACAGACACACAGTCACACACACAGACCATTCGCTAAAAACATGATTTTCGTATTCAGGGGACCTCAGAACATGTAAATGTAACAAGAACGCACTTTCGAAAATTTGACCATAAAACAATACTTTTTCATCCGTCAATGTAAGAGAAAGTAAAAAATGGTGTGGATTTAATAATGACAAATAATAATAAAAAACTAGTTGGCATAGGTGGACTCTGCTCAGTTCCCCATCATATGTATGTTCTCATAAATTTCTTGTACAGGACACATTATATTCATGTAAAGAGAAATGAATTTGACCAAACGCTTGGCACAATGACAGAACGAAATCCTCACCTAATAGGCTACCCACCATTCAGTTCAACATATTTGTCTTATTCTAATCTATTAATTTATTTTTTTGGGATCAATTTCGTAGTTTATTTTTCATGCTAATATTTCCAATGCAACAATCTCAAAAATGCATATTTATATGAAATATCGCAAAATTTTGCTATGTTGATAAAATCTTAAATTTCGAATAACTTACGAAATTTTCCCATTAGAATATTTGTAGTCAATCATGTTCATTCAAGTATCATAAATGTTATTTTGAAATTGTCTGATATATTTATGATCCTCAAAATGGACATTTGTGCTCGATTATGCCTTATTCTGCCATTTTAAGTAAATCGTAAATTCCAAATAACTTACGATTTTTTTAAATTGGAAAATTCATACTCTATGGTATTTATGTAAGTATCCTACATAATATTTCAAAAGTGGTTTGACATCTTTACGATGAAAATATCCCTCAAGATTTGACGTTTGTGTAAAATTTTGCCCTATTCTATTGTGATAAGAAATTCGTAAATTTCCAATAACTTACGAAATTTTTATATTGGAAAATTCATAGTCATCAATATTCATGCCAGTGTCCTAAATAATATTTCAAAAGTAGTCTGACATCTTTACGATGAAAATATCTCTCAAAATTGACGTTTATGTGAAATTTCGCCCTATACCACCATGTTAAGAAATTCGTAAATTTCCAATAACTTGCGAAATTTTCAAAGAAGCATATTTATAGTTACTGATGTTCATTCCGGCATCAAAACTGATATTTTAAAACTGGTCTGACAATTTTACAGTAAAAAGTTTCCATTTAATGCATGTTTAAGTGAATTTTTGTCCTATTCTCCCATGTTAAGAAAATCGTAAATTTCTAATAACATGCGAAGTTTTTAAAATCGAATGTTGCAAATGAATAGGGTTCTTGCCAGTGTCGAAAGTAACATTTTAAAACTGATCTGACCTCTCTGCGACAATTTGTTCTTGAGATATCGTGTACACAGACTAACAAACTAACGAACTAACGGTTTAACGGACTAACGGGCTAACGGACTAACAGACACCCTACAGACAGACACCATACGAAATTTTGTCATTTTCGGATTCCTCACACATGAAAACGTGTAGAAAAGTAAAAAAAACGAGGTCGAAAATTTTCACGATTTCCTAAGTTCCCCATACCTATAGTATGATGAGGAACTAAAAAAAGTATTTGCTATGTAAAAGTATAAGTAAAAAAAGAAAATGATGTGAATCTTTAAGTTTTTTTATTTTTTAAGTCTATTCGCAGTTTTTATTTTACGAATGTCATTAGTACTTAAACAAAACAGTTCATTTCGAGAAAGGTTGATGGGTCCATAGAAGACAGTTATTTTTAGTTCCCCATCATACTATACATATGGGGAACTTAGGTAATCGTGAAAATTTTCGACCTCGATTTTTTGACTTTTTTTACACGTTTTCAGGTGTGAGGAATCCGAAAATGACAAAATTTGTATGGTGTCTGTCTGTAGGGTGTCTGTTAGTTTGTTAGTCTGTTAGTGTGTTAGTGTTTTAGTCCGTTAGTTTGTTAGTCTGTGTACACGATAGCTCAAGAACAAACTGACGCAGAGTGGTCAGATCAGTTTTAAAAAATTACTTTCGATACTGGCAAGAACCCTATTCACTTGCAACATTCGAATTTAAAACCTTCGTAAGTTATTAGAAATTTACGATTTTCTTAACATGGGAGACGAGGACAAAAATTCACTTAAACGTGCATTAAATGGAAACTTTTTACTGTAAAAATGTCAGACCAGTTTTAAAATATCAGTTTTGATGCCGGAATAAACATCAGTAACTATAAATATGCTACTTTGAAAATTTCGCAAGTTATTGGAAATTTACGAATTTCTTAACATGGCAGTATAGGGCAAAATTTCAAATAAACGTCAATTTTTAGAGATATTTTCATCGTAAAGATGTCAGACTACTTTTGAAATATTATTTAGGACACTGGCATGAATATTAATGACTATGAATTTTCCAATATAAAAATTTCGTAAGTTATTGGAAATTTACGAATTTCTTAACATGGCAGAATAGAGCAAAATTTAACATAAACATCAATATTGAGGGATATTTTCATCGTAAAGATGTCAAACCACTTCCGAAATATTATTTAGGATAGTGGCATGAATATCATAGACTATGATTTTTCCAATTTAAAAAATTCGTAAGTTATTTAGAATTTACGATTTACTTAACAGGGCAGAAAAAGGCAAAATTGAGCATAAACGTCCATTTTGAGGATCATAAATACATTAGACAACTTCAAAATTACATTTATGATATTTCTTTGAACATGATTGAATACAAATATTCCAATAGGAAAATTTCGTAAATTATTCGTAATTTACGATTTTATCAACATATCGAAATTGTAAATTTTTCATATCAATATGAATTTTGAAGATTATTGCATTGGAAATAGTAGCATGAAAACTAAACAACGGCATTGACCTTGATAAAATAAATTAATAGATTGGAATAAGATAAATATATCGAAGTGAACGGTGGATAGCCTATTAGGCGGGGATTTCATTCTGTCACTGTATCAAGCTTTGGTCAAATTCATTTCTTTTAACATGATTGTAATATGTCTGGCACTAGAAATTTATGAGAATATAAATATGATGGGGAGCTGAGCAGAGTCCACCTATGCCAACTAGTTTACACGATTTTCATGAGATTTTGTTTAAGCCATGTAAAAGAACTCTCTATTATTTCTTTCAAAAACTTGACGTGAATATTCTTCTGTCAGTAAAATTATGCGTCTAATATAATATTTTTGCTCGTAGTATACTGTATAGTACTTTTCTGCTTGCAGTAAAGTACTATACCTGTTTACTATCTTTGTTTTCTTCATTTGCATCCACATTATTATCATATAAATATGCTTATACTATTTTCTCTGAATGAGATTAAGAATCCTCACTTTCCAATTTTGTATATAACCTTGGCTTTTTTGTAATTTTCTTCTGCACATTAGCCCTTTTTTTTTTTTCACGCTGTAATTCCCCAGCTAATTTTCTCTCTAATTTTGCTGTTTCCTTTTGTTCTTTCTCATCTTGTTTTTTAAAATATTTTTTCCATTCACTTGAAGTAGCCACAAATGGCATCTTTTGAGAACGTTTCTTTTTCCGTTTAACAACGGTCTTGTTTTCCAATCAAAATAAAGCACGTTTAATAGGACTTCTAAGACTTCCTTTATCATCTGTTAAAGGTAATTCTTTGTGAAGAATATTTGAAGTGCATAGTTCGAAATATATTTCAGAAATGGCTGTATGCATGAGGTGTTTGAAAAAGCTTCATTTTTCATTTTGCGCCAAACAGTAAATAAGTCAGTGGCGGTACTTTTTTCAGTCCATTCTACATTATTTTCAAAAGCATGCTGAAATTCTTCCAGTAAATTAGAATCAATGAATAATTCAGTGTGTGTCAGATATTTAAGGTTTCTTTTTAAATTCACTTGTGTTATGTTGTTCACGCTTACAGCTTCATTTATAACTGTAAACTGTAGTACAGTCGGTAAAAACAGTATCCGAACACCAGCAAAAATTCCCATATAAAAAAGTAGAGTTAATACTGTTCTGTTAAATAAATCCTTGGCGAATCATGTTCTCAGACTAAGAACATGATTCGACAAGGATTTATTTAACAAAACAATATTAACTCTACTTTTTTAGGAAATGGGGAAATTCCACATATTCTAAAATCCATCTATTGTGAAATCTGGGGTTGCAGTATTCATTACATTTTGAAATAGGACTGGGAAATTGTACTTTGTAACCGCTCTATGAGAATTTACTATTCTCCATTTATGTACAGCACTTTTCAATTTTTGCTTCAGTGGCTTAAACACGCTTGCATTACATGGCTATAAAATGTGTGTTGCATTGGGTAGTAGAACCACTAGTATTATGCCACCTTCCGAACAAAACACACTAAGGTAGCGAGTTAAATGAGATTTGTGGCCATCCATAAACAGAATAATAGGAAATGTTACCTTTTGCTTAAGAAACCACGAATAAAAAGCAATAAGCACACATTCATTAAAAGATTCTTCAGTCATCTAAGCACTTGTACTTTTCCCAATAGCCAAACAGTTAGGTACGTATTTTACAATATCATTAAGCAAACGCACATATAATAAATGGTAGATATCATATTGTTACAAAATTGTAAATAATTGTGTTTATTTTTGAATAAATTCTTTCGAAAAGGCTTAGTAAGTTGATAAAGTGCTAATTTTGTGCATTTCTAGTCGTTTTAGCATTGAAATAGCCTTATTTTCCCTTAAAAACGCATTGAAAAGCCCCAATAAGGCAGGTAATGGATTTGGCGCCAAATTTGGCGACTATTCCCACCTTGGCGAGAAAATCCTTATAACGGATATACTAAATATGGAAGCTCTAATCTCATTGGTTGATGAGATATGGAAATTTCGGGAACCTTCCACACTTTTCTACAGGGGTATATAAGGAGCGTTTTCCCGCCAAGGCAAGTCAGTCAGTTCAGTTCTCAGCCAGCTTCGCTAATTCTTGCATTGTTTTGAGCATCTTTAAAAGAGACTTGCTTCAAGTGTTATTGCTACACAGTTTGTACTGTGGATTTGCTATTGACAGCTGTTGTTTAAGCTGTGTTTACTGGTTGAATTGAAGCTGATACTCGGTTTATAGACCTGTATTTTTCTGGAACTTTCTGTGAATAAATTACTGAATTTTTGTACGTTTGGCCTTTCATTCTCGGACAACTCACGAACCCCTAAGTACGCAACATTTCTGGTGTCAGGAGTGGGGTTGACTGTGAATGGTGATAACTGGAGCTATGGAGCAAGATATGAGGAAACTTCTAGAAAGCTTAGCTACCCAGATGAATGAAATGAAAGAAGGACAGAGAGAGATGAAAGATAACCTGAGTCAAGAGATGAAAAAATGAAAGCAGTTCAGGAAAAGATGGAAGCCAGTTTGACCAAAGAAATTAAATATAATCAAGATGAGATGAAGAGAGAGTCTCTTCTATTTCATCCAGCTTTCAACGGTGAAAGAATCAGTCGAGGGTAAATTAACAGTGATGGAAAATAGAATGGATGGAATAGAAGAGAAAGTTATAAAGATAGAAGAAATTTTTGAAGAGAAAGTTATAAAGATAGAAGAAAATTTTGGAGAGAAAGTTATAAAGATAGAAGAAAATTTTGGGGAGAAAGTTTTGAAAATATAAGAAAGTTATGAAGAGATAGAAGAAAATGAAGATAGAAGAAAATGTTATGAAGGTTGAAGAGAGTGTTACGAGGATAGAATGGAGTGTCGAGGAGAAAGTTAAAGAAAATTTTGACCAGGAACTGAAAGGAAGGTTTTCAGAGATAGAAGGTAAACTGAAGAGAATAGAAGAAGATCTGGAGAGAAAAGTGGAAGAAAAGTTAAAATCCATGCCCCAGGAAACTGAAAAGAAAGAGAGAAGAATCCAGAATCAGGAATTTATTAAGCTATCTACCTACGATGGCAATTCCTCCTGGCATGTATATAAGACGCAGTTTTCCATCGTAGCTGAAGCTAACGGCTGGGACTCTACCGCCAAGTCAGTCCACTTAGCAGCAGCATTACGGGGAGATGCAGCCGAGATACTGAGAAATGTTTCTAAAGAAGAAAGGAACGACTTCGAGGCCCTGAATAGAGCACTGGAGCTACGGTTCGCAGAGAAGTGTTCTAAGGACTATAGTCGCCTCCAGCTAAAATCCCGTTACCAGAAAACGGGCGAAAGTTTGCAAGAGCTGGCAGCGGATATTCAGATACTATCACACCTAGCATTCTCAGACTGCCATGCTGACACTCGAAACGACATAGCCCTTCAGTACTTTATCGATGCTGTTTGGGATCCAGAAATTCAAAAGGCGCTGAGACTCTCCAACATCAGGGATGCTGAATCAGCTTTAAGCTACGCACTTAAGATAGAGGCAGCCCAATAAGCCTCCCGTAAAGACCGCCATTCCATCAGAGCAGTCTCATTAGAAGATACACCAGCTGATGTAAATGAAATGAAGAAAAGTCTCGCAGAAATCGTAAAGAGATTGCGCAGCCTTGAAAGTAATAAGGAAGTAAAGGATCCGAAGATAAAGTGCTGGGGCTGCGGAAGAGATGGATATGTGAAGAGAAACTGCACTATACGACCCACTAAAGAAAATAGTCTGGCTTCACCTTCACTGCAGGGAAACAAAGAGAAGGCCATCTCGCTGGACAGAAGTTGCCTGAAATTAAGGAGCCCCAATTTAGAGTATTTCATGTTTCATCGATGAGTGGCGGCGATAATGGACTTTACGTCTATGAACAAGTTAACAACATCATCTGCCGTATGATTCTGATACTGGAGCCAACGTAATCATCATAAGAACAGATTTGGCTCAAGAACTAAAAGAGAAGATTATTTAGACGCCGCCCTGCGTTAAACTCCACACTCTTACCGGTGACGAAATCAAAATATATGGAAAAATAAACTTGACCATCACATTTTGAAATGCCAATTAGCAGCATATGGCATATGTGGCTAATATAAGGGATCCTTTAATCCTTGGAATTGATTTCCTAAGAAAATTTAACTTTAAATTGGACTTCAAGAATAATGAACTGCATTCAAGTTCGGAAGACATAGCTGTGTTCAACATTGAAAATCAAGACATTCAGCCAATTTGCCATATAACAGCCAAGTCTGAAATATAAATCCCTCCACATACAAAGACAATAGTTTCAGGAACACCTCCTACCAAGCAATTCTTCCGCTATGGACTGATTGAATACCCGAATATAGACAATAGCCCAAGAGGAGTTCTGGTAGCTTCATCTCTAGTTGATCTCTCAAAGAGTACTATTCCTGTGAGAGTTGCAAACATCAGCGATAAGGTCCGGGGAGTGAAGAAGGAAGAGGTGTTAGCAAACTGCACTCCTGTTACATGCATCAACCGCCCCACGCAATCAACCGCATCCAAGTCTTCTGAACAATTAACAAAGGAATTACTCAAGAATGCAAAATTAGGAAGTGAACAGAGGTGTGCGTCGGAGAAGCTACTCCAAGAATTTAAAGACCTTTTTTCTCGAACAGCTGAAGACGTCGGGAGAACGAACATCACCCAGCACAGAATTGATACAGGAAATCATATTCCAATCAAACAACATCCAAGAAGACTTCCATTTGCTAAACAGGAAGAGGTCACTGAACTTCTAAATGAAATGCAGCACAATGACGTTATCGAGCCATCAACGAGTCCTTGGGCCTCTCCCATAGTACTGGTGCGAGAAAAGAATGGTTCAACAAGATTTTGCGTGGATTATCGTCGTTCGAATGACATCACGAAGAAAGACAGTTACCCTCTTCCCAGAATTGACGACACATTAGACACACTTGCTGGCAATAAATGGTTCTCGACTTTGGATCTGAAGAGCGGTTACTGGCAAGTAGAATTACATCCTGATGATCGTGAGAAGACTGCATTCACCACGGGACAAGGACTGTGCAAATTTAAAGTTATGCCATTTGGATTATGTAATGCACCTGCCACCTTCGAACGCCTGATGGAGACAGTGCTAAATGGACTTTCCTATGGAGCCTGTCTGGTGTATTTGGATGATATTATCATTGTGGGGCGCACCTTTGAAGACCATCTACGAAACATCCGAAAGGTGCTGGAGAAACTCAGAATGGCTAACCTCAAATTGAATCCAGGATAGTGTAACTTGTTCCGTCAGGACGTGAGCTATCTCGGACATATCATCTCTGCCGAAGGTGTGAGAACTGATCCTGAGATGATCTCTGCAGTCGAGAACTGGAGTCGCCCTGAAAATGTACACCAACTACGAAGTTTCCTGAAGTTATGCACTTACTACAGGAAGTTTGTCAAGGGTTTCTCAAATATTGCCAGACCACTCCACAAGCTGACGGAAGCCAAACAGAAGTTCCTGTGGACAGATGAATGTGAAAAAGCATTCAAGCGACTTAAAGAGGCCTTAACATCATCGCCTATCTTGACGTATCTACAGCCCGACAGACAGTTCATACTTGATACATATGCCAGCCATGAGAGTATCGGTGCTGTTCTGTCACAGGAAATTGATGGTCAAGAAAATGTCATTGCCTATTGGAGTAAATGCCTGTCTAAACCAGAGCGAAATTACTGTACCACCAGGAAAGAGCTACTCGCCATCGTAAAAGCCATAGAACATTTCCATCATTACCTCTATGGCAGAAGATTTCTGCTACGGACTGACCATGCATCTTTAACTTGGTTGCTCCAGTTCAAGAACCCGGAAGGACAGACGCCTCCAGGAATATGACTTCGAGATACGTCATCGTAAAGGGACTCTACATGGTAATGCAGATGCCTTGTCACGTAAGCCCTGCTCGGAAAGCTGCAAGTACTGCTCTAGAGCCGAACAGAAATACCTGCCGATAAATCCGGTTGCCTGCTAAGTTACTGTCTCAACACCATCAGAACAAGATCCCGATCCATGGAGTGACGAAGAACTTAGACAAGCTCAGTTGAAAGATCCTTACATAAAGCCAATATTACAAGTGAAGGAGACGACCAGCAACAGACCTACATGACAGGTCATTTCCAGATTTAGTCCCATTACGGAAAGTTATTGGGCAATTTGGGACTCTATTCATATCAGAAACGGCGTATTATACAGAAAGTGGGAATCTGATGATGGGAAAAGCTTCAGATGGCAGATTGTACTGCCAAGATAAAAAATTCCAGCTGTTTTAGAACAACTGCATAGTAGCTCTACCGGAGGCCATTTTGGGGTAATGAAGACTCTGCAGAAAGTTCGGGAACGCTTCTACTGGTGCAAGGCAAGGAAGGACGTGGATAAATGGTGTAAATCCTGTGATGCTTGAGCGGCACGTAAAGGCCCGCAGAAACGAAGTCGAGGAAGACTGCAACGGTATAACGTGGGAGCACCATTTGAACGGATTGCACTCGACATCTTGGGTCCTTTGCCACGGACCTCCAGCGGAAATAAATGCATCCTCGTCGTGATGGACTATTTCACCTAGTGGCCTGAGGCATATCCCATTCCCGATCAAGAGGCATGCACATTCGCAGAGGTCCTAGTGCAGCAATGGGTGTCAAGGTACGGCACGCCCCTACAACTTCATAACGACCAAGGTCCGAACTTTACCTCTGCTGTTTTCAAAGGACTCTGTCAACTATTTGGCATAGACAAAACGCAGACAACACCTTTACATCCCCAGTCGGACGGCATGGTCGAGAGATTCAACCGTACCATCCTGAATAACCTCTCTCTTCTAGTATCAAGGAACCAGCAAGATTGGGACTTGAAGTTGCCATTGTTCTTGCTGGCTTATCGAAGTACTGTCCATGAAACCACCGGCTATACTCCAGCTCAGATGCTGTTTGGACGTGAACTTCGTCTCCCGTGTGATCTCCTGTTTGGTTGTCCACCCGATGCGCCTTTATCGCCCAAAGAGTACATCCAAGATCTCCAGGCACGATTTGATGACGTACACAACTTTACTCGGGAGCGGATTCACATGGCAACGGAGAAAATGAAGACAAGGTACGATCTAAAGGCTACACAACATGAATTCCAGGAAGGAGACAGGGTCTTGTTGTGGAATCTTGTTAGACGCAAAGGACTGTCTCCCAGTTACAGTGCAACTGGGACGGACCGTACACAGTCTTAAAAAGGCTGAATGATGTAGTAGTGCATATCACTAAAACACCTCCATCAAAACCGAAGGTAGTGCACTATAACAGGCTAGCCAAGTACCACACTTAACGGTAAAATTAAAATTTAAAATGTAAATACTGGTAAAATTTGTGCATGCGTAATGTAAATATTTGTATATAAATATTTGTATATAAATATTTGTATATAAATATTTGTACATATTTGTGAATTTTGAAAATATTTTTCACTTCATTTATATTTCTATTTTACCGTTATATGCAACTTAGTTTTTGTATTTTAGATTGTATAAATTTGTTTAGTTTCGCCTCTTGACCAAGGGTTGCACTGCCCGAGACGTGCAGTTCTTCGGAGGGGGGGCAGTGTTACAAAATTGTAAATGATTGTGTTTATTTTTGTATAAATTCTTTCGAAGAGACTTAGTAAGTTGATAAAGTGCTAATTTTGTGCATTTCTAGTCGTTTTAGCGTTGAAATAGTCTTATTTTCCCTTAAAGACGCATTAAAAAGCCCCAACAAGGCAGGTAATGGATTTGGCGCCAAATTTGGAGACTTTTTCCCACATTGGCGATTTTTTGGCGACCTTGGCGAGAAAATCCTTATAAGGGATATACCAAATATGGAAGTTCTAATCTCATTGGTTGATGAGATACGGAAATTTCGGGAACCTTCCCCTCTTTTCTACAGTGGTATATAAGGAGCGTTTTTCCGCCAAGGCAAGTCAGTCAGTTCAGTTCTCAGCCAGCTTCGCTAATGCTTGCATTGTTTTGAGCCTCTTTGAAAGAGACTTGCTTCAAGTGTTACTGCTATACAGTTTGTACTGTGGATTTGCTATTGACAGCTGTTGTTTAAGCTGTGTTTACTGGTACAATTAAAACTGATACTTGGTTTATAGACCTGTATTTTTCTGGAACTTTCTGTGAATAAATTACTGAATTTTTGTACTTTAGCCTTTCATTCTCGGACAACTCACGAACCCCCAAGTACGCAATAATATGCAAAGATGTAAACCAAAACTGTTAAAGATTCTTTTTCTGATCCCTGTATTATCAGCAACAGATGTTCCCCTTTTGCCCCACGCACTTGTCCAGCCATGCACAAGTGACAAGTGTTTGTTTCTTAATGACATTCTCAGGTTCAGCCATGTCTTTTTCATTTGAAGGCATTTCCAAATCTAATTGATATATATATATAAGACGACTGTTAAAATACATTACAAATAAATGAAAAAAAAATTATAAACATGTTAAACTGCATTAGGAAAAAATATTTTAATTTATGTACCAGTATTTGACATAGGTGTTCCAGGAATTGACACCTTTCTCATAAAGGGGTGTCAGTTACTGGTAAACGTAAATAAAAAGGTTCAGAAATAATATAAATTTAATTTGCATGCAAAACTCTTCTAGTTTTATATATTTAAATGTAATAACAAAGAATGTCAAGTAACTACCGGTGAATGACACCCCATGTCAATTTCTGGTGCATAGTCTAAAAAATGAACGAGTAACTGATGTAGCTTATTACAAAAAATACTAACAACCACCTAAATTCACATTTCAATAGTTAAATATGTATGTTAATCAATTAAATATTGCAACCGTTTAGAAATATTGTTAAAATTAATTAAGATGTTACAGGAATAAAACATTGACACGTCTTAAGTCTCCAAGCAAGATGAACTTTAAAAATGTCTATTCTCTTCATTTCACATGTTTTACTTGCATTTTATGGTAAAAATTTGTGAGCAATGAATTAATCAAAAATAAATCACTAGTCTGATGGACTAAATATAGGTGGCAAGTTTTCTATATTAGTTTTTTTTTTTTTTTTTTTTTTTTACTTATTTATTAATTATTTTGGGAAAAAGGTGTCAACTACTGGAGCATATCAATCACTGGAGCACCTAGCCTAATATTTCTCTAACGTTGTCCAGTTACGATTAAATTTTTTGAAGCGATACGATAGTGACATGTTTAATAAAATACGCGAGGATAAAAAATAATATTTATAAATGGACAATATTTAAACGCGCGGACTCAGCTCAGTGACCTAATTAGAAAAAATGTCCACATTTGTCTAATGACATTTTATGGAAAAATGTATTTTTAAAAGTTGCTTTTTCAGAATCTTTGTAAGTGTCATTTTAAACCTAGAAACACTTTAATGATATATACAGAATATGAATTATCATAAATTGACTAAAAACGCAATCAAAAAAATATAATCAAAAGAGAAATTAGTTTTTTTAAACAAAAAAAATTATACCAAAATGTCAACGCCAACATGGCGAAAAAATTTTAAACGGCATCATGGAAGTCCTATACTAAAACTGTACTGCCTGCGGAAGTATGAAAACCTTGAAACATGGATTTTATTTTGAAACTCTCTTTGGATGATTTTGGTTTCACTACTGCACAGTATTGATTTGGTTCTAAAAATATTTTGGCTTCTGGTAAATTAAAATTTTAGGTAGATGGTGAAATTGGTATAATTATTTGAGTTTTAAATTTTAAAGGTAAATGAGAAAAGAAATAAAGAGCGAAACATTCGCACGGGTTTGCTAGTAAATAAATAAATCAATAAAAGTAACTTGTGGCACCCTGCTTATGATATTTTTCATCATAGATAAGTGTATCGCTCTCTCTCTCTCTCTCTCTCTCTCTCTCTCTCTTTTTTTTTTTTTTCTTCTCCTTTTCGTGATTTTTTTTCCTAGTTTTTAAAATATAATACAATATTTTCTAGTGTTTTATACGAAAAAGGAAAGTTTCTCCAACTTTTAATTACAGTTATTTCTCTATTAAATTTTATTTATTTTTACTTCCATTATCCGACTACAGTAGGTAACGGAAGTATTCTATTTGATCCGAAAATTCGATATCGAGTTTTCACTTGATTTACATGTTTTAAGGTCTCCTGAGTCCGAAAATGTAGTTTTCGGCAATTGGTCAGTGTATGTGTATGTATATATGTATGTGTGTGGGGAATCTTCTGACTATCATATTTCCGAAACTAATAAAACTAGAACTACAAAACTTCAGAATTGAGACAGGTCTTGTGTACAGAAAATTTTTCCAATTTTGGTGAAAATTGAAAAACCGGAAGTTGGATATCGGAAACCGGAAGTGGTACCGTAAATCTGTATCTCAAAAACAGCTCTAACGATTTCCTTCTACGTTGCTATATAAACACTCTATTAGATGTACTTTCGAATGATCTAATTGGTTAGTTCAGGAAAATTGATAGGCATCCTGTATAAATAGCTCAATTTCAGGTCTCGCAAGAGCTTTCCTTTGAAAACGGCTGCACGGATTTTTTTCTTCAAACTTTCCATATTAACTGCCTTTTAAATATCCTTTTGTATGTAATTATTGTTTTCTGGTCAATAATTGAGTATGCCAAGTTTTGACAAAAGTCAGTATCTCAAAAACGGCTTTAATGATTTTCTTGAATTTGTTAGATAAATTCATTTTAGATATCCTTCCTTATGTATTATGTGGTTATTAAAAGAAAATTAACAGTCATCCTGATTAAGTAGATCAGTTTTAGATGTCGAAATTAATGTTTCGAAAAATGGCTAAACCGATTTTTTTCTTCTTACTGTTTTTAAATTCGCTATGTAAATCTATTTTAGATATCTTTGCATGTGTATAAACTTTCTCTTTACAGAAATTTTTAGGTGTCTAATTTGTTAGGTCAATTTTATGTCTTCTGATCATATTATCTCCAAAAAATGCATATAATACACGTAATAGTAAGTAATGGAAGTCGTGTGGTTGTTTCACACCAGATTTTTTAATCAAAGTACAACTGAATATATAGGATATATTCATGATATTCATAAACATACATTATTATGTACGTAATAAGTAAGGTATAAATTGATACGTATAAATACGGTCAAAAGATAATTATTAGCGAATAATGGTAAGTGATGGTCGGAATCTCGTCTTAAAATACGAAATTGAAGTTTATTTTGAAATGTTCACCTATTTCAGTGCTTGTACCTTGTCAATAATTTAGATATTCTAATAAGACTGATGCCGCCTTTAAGAATATTATTTGTTCTCCCCCCCCCTTTTTCTTGGGGGGGGGGATGCATTTAAAAAATTCCGAAATTGGAGATTCTTTAAGATTCGTACATTTTCCGTTTTATTTACTTTATTTTGAGAACGGTTGGGAATAGAACAGGGTCTATTTCTATGTAGTCTACTAAAACTCTTCTGTCACCTCCTACCGTGCGTTACAAGAGTTCTGAAACAAGCAGTATGCATATAAATAATATGTATATATATATATATATATACACACACACACATATATATATATATATATATATATATATATATTGTTACGCGCTGTATGTATATATTGTTGTTGTACGTTTTCATCATAAGGATTGTTTCTTTTTTCTTTCCTTTTACGTGAAGAAACTTGCGTAAATACGGGCTAGGATCCCTTAGAAAGACCCCCACGGAGGGCATTCCCCCTCTAGGCCTAGGACACATTAGGAGTCAATCGGCCTTAAATCCTACAACCTTTTACGTGATATATTATTTCTTTTTGTGCAATGTTTGAAGAGGATTTTACAATATATATATATATTGCGAAAACCTTTTCAAACATATATACATACATATACTTAAATATATATGTATGTATGTAATATGTATAAAATGAATTAGGTCTTAATTTAGTTTTAATTAAAAAAAAAATAATAATATTTTCCATTTTCAAAGGAAAATTCTGTAAAGGTTAACCGCATTATGATAATCAATTTATGCCAAGAAACGATGCTTAAATTAGATGTAAAAATATTGCACATGATATTAAAATTGTTAGAGGAAAATAATTCTTTTTTTCTCCTTTTCGCATTTATAAGGAAAGCTTAATTGTCTAAAACTTTGTAGACCGTAAAATTTAAGTATTGTAAATCAATAATTTCCATACGAACAAGTTTTTCTTCTATTATGCGTGAAATACCCAAAGATCCTCGGAGGAAAAAAAAAAGATACAGAGAAAGAATTTTCCCATATCGCGATAAAGTTTACTTATTTCTTATTCATATTTTTTCTGTTTTTTTTTTTTTTTTTTTTTTTTTTTTTTTCATACCAAAACTAGATATAAATAATAGACTAAACACATTACTTAAGGTAGTTTACATTTTTTAAACCACTTTTCCATTACCAAGCTATGTATCATGAAACTTTACGTTATAAATATGCTATAAATTGGATTTTTAAAAGAAATATAAAAAATAAAAATTATTGTATCTTATATTTTTAATTTATTTTAGTTTTTCTTCTGAAACAAATATTCAATCTATAGCTCATAAAAATAAATAAATAAATAAAATAAATAAATAAATTAAATGACTTTTACATAATTTTCTGTTGGAATTGTTTTGTGAAGAAGTGATACCAGATTTTTAAATTTCGGCAATCTACAACACATAGGTTACCGAATAGCCCGTTTCGTGATTCATATGAACCATTAAACTTCGAAGATAAGTATACAAGGTACCCAATAAAGTCCGCTCTTATCCCATTAACTACTGAACGGCTGCAACTATATTCAAAGGTGTAAATTTAGAAACCCATGTTTTTGATGATGCCCGTTCTATTCATGCAAAAAAAACATAGGTCATAATTCATATATTTTTTTTTTTTCAAATATGAAATTATTAATAATTTTCATAATTCAAAAAATGTTTTTTTTTTTTTTTTTTTTTTTTTTTTATCAAAAATATGCATGGAATATGTTTGGGTCACTTCATTCTATCGTATAAAAAAATCAGAATTTGAATATTATAATTATTTTGGAAGATATGAATTATTGTTTGTCACATTCATTTAACGTTAGTATCCTCATATTTTGATATTGGTATAACAATGTGGTGGCTGTGCGCTATCAGATGCGACCGCTTACAGCGTCACCTGATGAAAAACGGTGGAGCTAGAGTTTCTCTCTCGAAAGCGATACGAGATAGTGAAAAAGGGGAATTACAAAGATGTAGAGCATCATCAAATTAATACGAAAACACACTTTGTAGAGATGAATGCTGAAAACTAGAACTCTTAAAACGTGCATTTGTTTGTTCGCGATTTCCTAGACTGTGACGTAAAAAAATGATCTTAGACAAGAAAAATATAACTAGTTTTTGCGAGATACCATTTAATTCGATGTTCAAACTTCTCTTAACTACAATGCACATTTAGACCTTTGTTTGAACATTACACTGCACGTGTTGTAACGTAGAAGGTCACAGGTAAGCTACACACTGTTCAAAAAGAAAAGTGGGGTACAGAAGTGCATTGAAAATCACAGACAAAAGTTTAAACATTGAAAACAAAAATATTATGTGAAACCTAGTTGTTTCTTCCTTCTAAGACCGTGTTCTCACATCACAGTGTAGTCACCTCACAGTGTTAAATAACAAGTGCACTTTCTAAGCGTTCTGGTTTTAGCATTCATATCTACAAGGTGTCTTTTTGTCCTAAACTTATGATGCTCTGCAACTTTGTAATTCACTTCGTACCGTTTTCGTCATAGGAAGACTAGTTTCGTCGTTTTTCTGTAGGTAGTGCAGCAAATGGTTGAATATTGTAACACATAGTTAATTTAACATACTTAGAAATCCTTTTTATTAATAGAGCTGCAGCCATTCAACATTTAAAGGGGCGAACACGGACTATAGTGTACCCTTGTATAAAAGTATAATATATATCACCGGCTTTGCTCTTCCTTCTAATATATGTTCTTTAGATATACTTATAACAAATAGACATACAGACATACAGACTGAGAGACACATAGAACAACTGCTGAAAATATACTACCGATTCAGAGGACTTTAAAAATATAAATGCAGCAAAGGTTCAATTTCTAAAATTTGACCTCAAAATAATACTTGCTCTAGCATGTATGGGTAATAAAAATAAAAAATGTGTGAGTGTATGACACAAGAACCGAAGTGTAAAGTTCTGTAATAGTACGTAGAACACAATTTAAGTATGCTACACAATCCATAAAATAACCAACAGTATATTTGATTACATCTAAATAGCCTCCCATGTTTACTATCTTATGTATATGAGACATACAGTACATTAAATTTGGTAAAGTAAAATAATTCACATGACACAACAGAATATACACATTCAAGTATTTTTACTGATAGCTTGTAACACAGTTCGTTAAGAAATTAAAAGACCACACGTGTGTTAGTGCATTTCTGAAGAAAAGAGCATAATATGCAAATGTTTAGTTGCGTATTTAAAATTGCTAGGAAAACGCATCCTATACTAATTCCAACTTTTAAAATTAAATTAAATTTCATTAAAACTTATTCATTTTTCTAAAAATTAAAGACTGTGACTGTTAAGAAATTATAAGACCACCTGAGAAAATTACCATATTATACATGACGAGGTAAAGAATTATCGGAGTGCGAAGTGAGAAAAATTTTACTTTATAAAGGTTCAGGTAAATCTGAAAGCGATATTGCGAGGTTAATGAACCGTTCTAAAACTGCCATTCATAATGCCATAATTAGAAAAGGTTATTCAAACTAAATAAAACGATCTGGTAGAAAAAATATTTTGACAGCACGTGACAATAGACAAATTTTTCGACTGTCAACTAAAAAAGGTCTTTCAACTCGTGAAATTTCGAAACGTTTCAGCAAGAAAACTTCACATGTAACAGTCTGGAAGGGTCTTAAATTAAATATTAATACGAAAATTATGAAACTGAAGAAAAAAAAACAAAGTTATTGAAATGCCATCGAGAAGAAAGATTCAAATGGGCTAAAAATATCATGCCGTGGAATGATGAGTGAAAACAAATTATATTTTCTGATGAAAAGAAATTTAACCTTGATGGTCCAGATGGTTACAAACACTATTGGCATGACTTGAGGAAGGAACCAAAAGAATGCTTCAGTCAACAAATGGGTGGAGGATCAGTAATGATTTGGGGAGCTTTCAGTTATGAGGGGTTGTGTGATTTACACCAGATTTCGGGTCATATGAACTCTACACAATATCAGTCGATGCTATATGATCATATGATACCGTTTGGACCTTTATTAGGTGGTGCTAACTGGATGTTTCAACAGGACAATGCTGCTTGTCTTACATCTAAATCCACACAGGAGTGATTTACAAAGTAAAATAATAATGTTTTGACATGGCCAAGTCGAAGTCCACACTTGAACCCCATGGAAAACCTATGGGGTATATTATCTCACAAAGTTTATGCTAAAAATAAACAATTTTCATCTGCCAATGAACTGGAAGTAGCCATTGTAAAAGAATGGTACAATATATCTATAACTGAACTTAATCACCTGGTTACTTCAATGAAAAACAGAGTGTTTGAATTCACCAGGAAAAATGGAGGACCAATATCATATTAATTTTTATACAATTTTGTTTTTTGACAAGTGGTCTTATATTTTCTTAACAGGTTATTTTTCACTTATTTCTAATATATATTTTAATTAAATATTTATTGCATTATACCAAGTTATTGAAAACTAATTATAAAAAAAATATAGAGCAATATGTTATTTTATGTATTTAAATTATGATTAGAATCTTTATTTTTCTTATAATTTACAAAATTAAAGTGGTCTTATAATTTCTTAACGGACTGTATATATCTAAAATACTTAGAGCGGTAAGGTGCGCAAAATATTAAATTCTTTTTTAGATTCGATAGATCATATTTTGAGCTTCAGGAAGAAAATTGTTTGATTGGAAAAAGAGTCAATTTACCAGTTTTCTTGTACAATAAGCTTGGCGCTAAAATGCGCACAATTATTCTGAGAAGATTCAGAGGAATTCACTCTGAAACAAGAAATGCGTATAGAGAGTCTAAAGGAGCTTCCGCTTCAAACGTAGTCATAAATGCATTACGATTTTAAAGAAATTGTTTAAGAAGTGAAATCGTTGAAGCTCACAGAGTTTATCTATTGATCTCTATATTTAAAACTTTATTTAAGATTATCAGTGAATCTCCCTATTCAAACGATCGTTTCGAACATTTGTGAACTTGTTAATCAGAACAAAATCTAGCCCTGATTTTTTATTTTAATCGGATAATTAGTTCCAAAAATATTAAATAAAAATTACATTTTTATTTTTATATTTTTTTTTAATATCACGCTGAGGAAAATTAATTTACGAGTTCAATTTTTCCTCCGACAAAAAACGAAATGTATTCACTTACACGTGAATAGTGAAATTGAGAAAAACTTTATCAAAAATAAACTTACTCATGCATCTGACAAACTGACATTATTATAAGTTTATATATAATATATGTATATATATATATATATATATGTGTGTATATATATGTGTGTGTGTGTGTGTGTATACAGGTGATCAATTTAAATGAGTACCCGTTGGTTTTTCTTATAACCCTTAAATATAACGGATGTGGCAACTATTCTAACATTGAAGTATAATTGTTTGAACCTTGTTTAAGTGTGGGAGACAATTTTGAACACTGTTGGACTGTTACAACTTTATTTGTGAGGTAAAACAGAAATGGAGACGCACAATGTTATTTAATCCTGTGATAATTTTATTTATCAAAAACGAAATTTAATTCAAATATTTTACATTATCATTCTTACACTACATTTACATTATCATTATCATATTATCCCTTCATAGGGTTTTCCAGAGAAGTCCTGCAAACATCGATGAATTAAAACAGATTATAAATGAAGAAATTTTGTCAATAACACTAACAATGCTGCGAAGTGTGTGAAAAAACTTGGTTCGACGTGTTCATGCTTGCATTGAAAATGGTGGCGAACATTTTCAACATTTTCTGTGAGGAATGATAATGTAAAAAATTTGAATTAAATTATGATTTTCAAAAATGAAATTATCACAGCTAATAAAAATAAAACTAGGAAAATTTTTGAACGTACGCATAGGATTCTAGACAAAATCATTCTTAACAAAGCTCAGCAGGACTTTAAAAATTATCTCGATAAAAAACGCAAGGAAATCTGGAGGGACTTTCTTGGGTCTCTTTGTCCATCTGGAATGGTGCTAGGCGAATTAAAATCTCTTTTGAACCCATGTTCCCTATCCTTATTCCAAATACCCAATCCTATGCGCATACTAATGAAGGAAAGACAAATGCCATTGTTATGAATTTTGAAATTCAATGGGGAGGGGGGGGGTCGTTATTCATTCTAGAATAACCGCACCTACCACTGATGATATTCGCGAAATTAAAAAATAAAAAAGCCCCCGACATCAGTGGTATCAGTAACGATGCTCTCAAGAGTCTACCACTTCCTTATATTGTAAAAATTACCCACTTATTTAATAATATTTTTAAGTTGAATTATTTCCCCTTCTGCTAGAAAACTGAAGTAATTGCTCCTATTCTCAAAAGTGTCTTACCCTTTGGGAGGGCTTCAAGTTAAAGTCCAATCTCCCTCCTAAATTCTTTAAGTAAACTCTTCGAAACCTTTATTACCATTAATTTTATTGACATAACGTGTGCCAGATTATGTCAACAAAATTAATGAAATTTATATATATTTTTAGTTGCCATTCATTCTTCAAGTTTCCACTGTATTCCTTGTAAATTTTCTTCTACAGATAATTTTAGCATGTAACACTGGTGTGACCTTCCTTCAACTCAACCTTGCCTCATAACTACACATAACTTCGTAACTTCGCTGCCAACTTCTATTGAAACATTCAGTCTTCCTGCTCAAGATTTGTTTTTCTTCTATAAGAATTTTTTGCCATGTAGATCTAGTGTGACATGTTATGAACTTAACCCTATTTTCTAAACTTACGTAACTACGCTGTAAGATGATCTCGGAAAGCTTCAATCTGCGTTTTTTAGTGTTTCTTAAAGGATTTGGTATGTAACCCTAGTGTAACCCCAAAGGAACTCAAGTGACTCATCATGTTGTGTACAAGACATATTTTTTTTTTACTTTAACCGTATAAAACTACTTCGGTATGTATATAAAGCTGTCTATAGTGCGACCACGTTTCCTACGACTAGCAGTGAGGCCGAGTCCAAAAGTTTAGAGGGATGCAAAATTGGCCGAGAGATAGTTATTTGGCAAACATCCAGTTATTCGGTGTTCCCTTATCGCTTGTTTTGTCTCAGTCACCCCTATTTTAACACTGGACTCGTTCAATCCGCACTTGCGCAGAGGCTTCCATGGTCGCAAGAAATGCGGTTAAAGAATACTCTCTTTTCTTATGTTAAAAAACATCGCCTGATGATGCTACGTAATAGCAGCGAAAAGCTTCTTGTACATTTTTAATTAAATATATATATATGTGTGTGTGTGTGTTTAAAAATGGCTTTATATAAGTTTTGACTATGTTAACACGTGAAATCATTGCAAATTTTAAACTTTTAGAAGTTTTTAATTTTAATTATAGTATTTTACTTCTTACTAAAAATCATATCTCTAGACAAACCAGTTAAATGCAGTTTTTTAAAATTATAATTATTAAAAACATTCAAATTTGCTTCCAAAATTTTAAATGTACTTATAAACCTATGCAGTTTATATAAACTGTTTTAGGATCCATAGAGTATAAATTTACATAGCTTTATATGTGAGAAAACCGGAATTTAAAGACATGCTGATTAAGTTTTGGTAAATATAGGCAATAGTTTGCATTGCAATACTGTTACAGTCACTATTTAGAAGAAGGCTATACCTCAGCTTCTATGATATATAAATATTTCAAATTTAATATGTGAGATGTATATTATGAAAAAACTGTGCTGATTTAATTTTTATATCGATTGACAGATGTTGTTGTTATTGCTTAATTTTGTTGTTTTTTCCAAATTGTTATATAACAGTATCGATTGGTTGCATTGCACCAAACGCTACATGAAAAATCTGTATTATTAGAAGTTGTGTGAATTCAATTTTTGTTCATTTTGACATGTAGGGGGCGCCTAATATATAAAGGGATATAGAAAATAGTTTTTTTTTTTTAACAAAATGTACTATTTGTTTCTCGACTAGAAAGAAAAACTGTTTTGTAAAAAAACTATTTAAAAAAATATACTAAATTATATATAATTCTAGCAAATGCAAACAAAATTTGTTGAAACTTTATAATTTTTTTGACAGTAATTTTTCGTGTCAACATACCTGAATTTTTTGTTTTTAACAGAAAGATAATTCAAAATTTAAATAATTTCTACAAAACAAAACTGTAATTTTATCCTGTCTCTCAATGTAGGACTTTAGAGAAAAGCTTAATCTTTTATTTATTTCAGATATTATATAAAAGTTATGATACTATAAATTTATAAACATCTCTAAAAAGCATTGTTATACACTTTAAATAAGAATTAAACACTGAGAAACCACTTTATTATGATCACCTTTTACTGTTTGCACTCGTCTTTGGTTTCCATAGCCCCTACAAAGCATGGTAAGAATCACACAGTGCTCAGTGATAATTCGAGTTGGTCCTTCACTGTAAAAAAATAACTATTACCAGCTGCAAGAAACCCTCTGTGATTGGAGAAAATAATTATTTTCTCCAATCACAGAGAGTTTCTTGAAGCTGGTAATAGTTATTTTTTTACAGTGTTGGTGAATATCTGTTGCAATCTGTTCCACAGTTATTGTTAAGTTTTCTGTTACAATTTAGAAGATTTTCCGCTCCGCGTGATCATTTTCCACTGGATGGCGACTACAGTTCACCCGCTTAACCCTTTCTCTTCCAATTTTTTCCTTCCATAAAACAGTAAATCTTATATTTAGTCATAAATTTATTTCAAAGGTAATATATATAAATATATTTTTTAAATAGGAGTAATAGCAGAGTAGAAATTAATATAGCTAATAAAGCAACTGAGATGTGTTTATTTATATTTAATATAACCATTGATGCCATTAAAAACCATAACTTTTCAATAAATAAAAATATCAAAATTTTGGAAGAAATACACATTTTAATTAAATAAAACTAGCTGAAACCCGTCGAATTCGACGATCACTTTATTGACTGTAATGTTTAAAAAATCATCGCATCATTATAAATGTATTTCAAGTTAAAATATATAATATAATTTACGACATTTCACTTTAAAAAAAAAGAAATTCGGAAAAATACTTATAAATAGAAATACTATATATGACATCACTTTCAATAAAGTACTGTCAATGTGACGTCAAACTGACTCCAATTAAACAGTTGCTATCTTTTATTTACTATTCCGTTAAATACTACATGTTAGCTGACCCGACCGACGTTGTTCGGGCCTACGGTAATAACCTTAAATGAACATTAAATTTGTATGGTTTTACATCTTTAATTCGATTTTGTTTGAATTTCTGTTTTTAAATAAAAGCATCGCAAAAAAAATAATCAGCTATAACAAAAAAATTACCTTGAACCGAACGAAACTCTGCCTTGTGTTGTGACCCCGGGTTCAGCGCATACGCCGGTCGCTAATAACATAAAAATATTCCCAAAAATTTATCTGGAACCAAATGAACACGCTCGCTGTTGCCCGGGCCCATGATACCTTAAATGAACCTTAAATTTGTATGATTTTATATCTTTAACTCGATTTTGTTTGACTTTCTGTTTTTAAATAATAACATCACGAAAAAAATGATTAGCTGTAACAAAAAAAACAAAAAAAACATGGAACCGAACGAAACTCTGCCTTGTGACCCCGGTGCCTGCGGCAGCGCATACGCGGGCCGCTAAAAACATAAAAAAAAATTCCAAAAAATTAACCTGGAACCGAACGAGCTCGCCCGGCAATGCCCGGGCCCATGATAATAACCTTAAATGAATCTTAAATGTGTATGGTTTATATCTTTAACTCGATTTTGTTTGAATTTCTATTTTTAAATGAAAGCATCATAAAAAAATAATCATCTGTAACAAAAAAAATTACCTCAAACAGAACAGAACTCGGGCTCGTGACCCGGTGCCTGCGGCAGTGTATATGCAGCCTGCTAATAACATGAAAAAATTCTCAAAAATTAATGTTGAACCGAACGAACCTCTGACTCGTGTTACCGCTGCCTGTGGCTGCGGCACCGTATAGCAGGCATGCTACGCACGCGCTGCAAAATCCACTTTCCTCCACCAGGGGGCGCAGTATGTTGTATACGAACATCACCAATTGCCTTGAATTTCCAAGACCTTTCATATAAGGTGTCACATGGTGGTGTCAACTGCAAAATCCTTCAGTTGCACTTTCCACCGCCAGGGGACACAACGGTCAGGAAATACCAAGGCCTTTAAAATAAAGTGTAACATGATAGGGTCTACTGTAAAATCACCTAGTTCCATTTTTAACCCCCAGGGGGCGCACTATATTGTATACAAACATTCCCAATGAACATGAAATTTTAAGATCTTTATCACCAATCGTCTTGAATTTCCAAGACCTTTCAAATAAGGTGTCACATGGTGGTGTCAACTGCAAAATCTTTTAGTAGCACTTTCCACCGCCAGGGGGCGCAGTGTGTTCTGTACGAACATCACCAACGGTCAGGAAATACCAAGACCTTTAAAATAAGATGTAACATGATAGGGTCTGCAGAAAAATCACCTAGTTCTATTTTTCACCACCAGGGTTCGCACTATATTGTATGCAAACATCTCCAATCAACATGAATTTTCAAGACCTTTAAAATGAGGTGCTACATGTGTGGGTCTAGAACGGATTTCCCTCTCAAACTAATTTCCCCCCTCCCCCCCCTCCAAATCTACTTTCCCCCTTTTGCCCCCCTTTGAAATCGAAAATTCCAAATTCGCAGAAAGTGATTTTTTAGTATTCGACTCTAGTCCCATATGTACAATTTCTTCACCGTGAAGTAATTTGAAGCTTAGTTAAGCTCGTAAAGGTGTTTTTAACCCGAAACGGGTGGGAAACTGTTTCCCACCCGTTTCCTCCCGGGGGAGAAACCGTTCGACTTTTCTTTATTTTTCTCTTCTCATAGCACATCTACAGACCAAGACCTTTTATTAGACACCTCAACCAAATTTTACACCTCTCAATATTGTGGAGACAGACAAAAACATGTTTCAAATTAATATATAGATACAAATTATAAACATTAAAAAATAAAATAAAAATTATTTCAAAAAGTCAGTTTACTTAACTCTTTATATCCAAAATTACCTTATTTTTGGAAAAATAGTTTGAAACTTTTTTATTATATTTCAGCATGAGAAACATCTCGTATTAAATTTAGCTTAAACTATAGCTTAACTATAGGGGAAAATTAAACTATAGGGACTTTGAAGTTCCACTGAAATCCTGTTGTAAATTTAGGCTATATTGAGGAATTTTTTTGATGGGACATTAAAGTCCCAGTGGGATACAAAGGGTTAAACCCAGTCTTGGTCTAACATCTCAATTTTGATACAATTTCACTACAACCATTCGCGAACATTTCACGAATAAAATAGTTTTGCTAATAATTGCTTTATGCATCCGAGTTCTTACTATCACTCCCACATTCAAAGTTTTTCAGATTACGTTTTCCCTCCATGCATTCAGAACTAATTCGCTTATACTACTATCTCAGGAATTCAGGCTTCTTTTCCTACTAGCCAAGCGGCAACACTGAGACGCAATAATTCATTTGCATAAAATTCATAAAATTGTCAGGTGTTCATAAGAAATTTGCCGCCCGGTGTAGATCTGTTATAATTCTTGATGTTTTCAACTGATGATTTAAGAAGTCCTGATCCCTTTTCTTTAATAGCAACGAATTAAAAATGCTATAAACGTGTTATATTTTATACCGAATTACTTCAGTTCACTATATAAAACATTAATATTTACAATATCGCTGTCATTATGACTAACCAGAAAATAAATTCTAACATGATATTTTCAAAATATTTAAGAGATTATTTGATTTATTATATTTTTACTGCCTTTAACAGTATTGATAATACAGTTTTTATTAAATAAATGAAATACAGAATAAACACAGTATAAAAAAATATTAGGTAAACAATGTCATACAACGATTTATATCGAGAGTTTTGTTATAAATTCTCAACAATGTTGACTCTGATCCGAATGTTTTATTCCTATAATTTAAAAACCAAATGAAAGTTTTAATAGAATTCACTCTTAGGCTTCTGAAAGAGAAATGTTTGTATAAAACCAGAGATTTACAGAATAATAATAAGGTTCTGGTAAGCAAACACAAATGACGACACTGACCAAAGCGACAAATCATCTATCTTCTATCATCAGCTGATGTCGCTGAATAAAACATTTCTTTTTAGATAGCGACATGTCATCAAATAATCTGCTCTGAAGAAAGAAAAGTTACAAGAATGATTTCATTTATTTTTCTGAGAATAAATCAAATCGTGCCATGATAACGGAAGAAAATGAATTTAAACATTAAACACCTTTCGTTGTATTTTAAGTAAATAATAAAAAAGAAGGAAAACTCGTGGGGTTCACATACGTTAGAGACATTTTCTAACTGAAAGTATTGGGTGCATCGTTTAATCTTCATTTGCCATTGTGATGACACTTAAAAAAATATTTTGCTCTTAATTAGGAGAAAACTTGCAATTTGTTTATACATTTTTCTTTATTTCAAAGAAAAACTATTTGTAATAGATTGCTTTTGTATAGCTATGTAGTGATTGTCTTTGTAGTATATTCTCTAACAACAGCTATTCTACAAAAATACATTTTGCTTTTAACTATGCAACAAAGAATCTCACAAAAGCATTTTTATAGCTTTACTAAGAAAGAGTAAACGTTAAAATGTTAAAATGATTGTTATAAATAATTTAAATTCGAAATTGAAGAGAGTTGCTCTTTGCCTTCGTTTTTGTGTCTAGGCAAGGGTCGGGTCTCTTCTTAAAGGGACTCTCTACTTAACTTATCGAAGCCGAAGCCAATATTTTTCTATGGGAAATTTTGCCTCGTTATAGCTCATTAACTAATACATCTTTTCAAATTCCGTTTTTACATTCAGGAAATTCGCAACTGCTAAACAAATTATGTTTTTTTTTTTTTTTTTTCCTTAAATTTTAAGATTTTATTTTTACGCTAAAAAATTATAAAAATTCGCATTTTACAACTTCAAAATAAAATATTTAAAATTCAAAAAATCAATTTTTAGAAAGCGATAACCTGTTTAACAGTTGCGAATTTCCCGAATGTAAATTTCCTGAATAGAATTTAAAAATATGTATTAGTTAAAAAATTATAATGAGGCAAAATTCTCCATAGAATAAAATTGTCATCGGCTTCTGGGGACGGCAAGTAGAGAGTCCTCTTAGCCAATGTCTTTCGAAAATCCTTCTCTGTCTCTCTTCTGCTGCATGCTCTCTCTAACTACATCTTTCAACAAAAAATGTCTGCTTTATACACTTGTGTTTCTTCGTGCCTTACACATTTGTTCTGATTCTTCTAGTCTTTCGAAAGAAATTGATTATTTAAAATCTCTCGTTCTTTTTCTGGGCTATAATCTCTCTATCCTCGATAAAGCTTTATATAAATTTAAAAATCTTAAACGTTCTCTTTCCGAATTGAACGACCACGGTCTCATCAAAGATGTTTTACTGTTTTATTCATCATTTTCTTTTAAAATTTCTAGAATTCTTTCATCGTTTCTTTTTAAAGTCATTTACAAACACGCCAACAATATTAAAACATCTTCTCTTAAAGATCCCATTCTCACTAAAAACTAATTTAGCATTTATTTAAATCCTTATTATTTGCGTAATTTAGATTATATTGGTAAAACTAGGAGGATTTTGAAATACAGAATAAATAAACACTGTTGGAATGTACGTTATGAAGAGATTTTCAAATCTTCTATTGCTTCCCACTGTTGGGCACATGGTCATTGTTTTGAAATTTCTAAAACATAATTTATTCTCTTATGTCCTCTTTTTATTTAGATACCCATGTAGCTTCTTACATATTTAAAAATTTAAAAAATCTTGCCAATGATATTTTTTCCACCTCGTTTTTTTTCTGATGCTAGGAAATTACTCACATAACTTCAGTTTTCGTTTATTTTTGACATTTCTTATGTTTTTAGATTTTATTTTTTAATGTTACTTATATATATTTCTTTCATTTTATACTTCAGGTCACACCAGTATTTATATTTACATTATTTTACATTATTTATTTGGTTTTGCTCTTCACTAAATTCAGTTTTGTGCGTTGCCGCTTTTATTGCACCACTCGGGCCTACTTTGTCAGCCTAGCGCAGGATCGGGTTATCTTTCTAACCGAAACAATTGTTGTGAATTCTTGAATGTCATGGCGTTTATTCAAGGTTTTGTTCTTCTCATTAAAATGATTTCTTTTATGCAATCATCTGTATCGTATGAAGTATGCATATGCACTCTATTATGTACTAAAAAAATCTTCACTTTAGTGAAATTTTACATAGAATAATTTCCCCTTATATCTCATAATAAAACTGAAGAACTTTGTGCTACTCTATAAACTAATCAGTTATGCTAATCAATATTATTTTACAGTAAAATGTGTTCTTTCTAATTTCAAAAATGTATCTCAATTTTGATACATTCCATATAGTATAAAGATATGAAATTATGCTTTTAAAATATATAAATTCTAATGTATCACAAATCAATCCAGTGTCCCTGTACTCATACCGTTTTCAATACAGAACATGCCATAGTAAACTTGAAAAGCATAGCATAAATTAATTTCAATGAGTTCTATAATACTAACGAAAATTAGACTGTGGGCGGAGATACTAACAGAAAAACAGATATTCTAATCGGTGTTATAATCACACTAAAAAATGAAATTTCATCACTATCCAATTATAATTTTTATTGAATCAGATTACGTTCTAAGATCTTGCAAACTGCAGTGCTAATCTCACTATATTATAAGGACAACATTTTATTGTCATATGAATAATAAATAATATTTCATTTCTGCAGTACAAAGGTACTTAAATATGATTTCAAAAAATGTCTGTTATGGGGCGCAACGCATTTGTACTATTTTGGATGTCCCTGTAACAGAACCAATCGTGCTATTTATAGTTTTTTCAATAAGAAACACGCATTAGTGTCCTTGGTGTCCTTGAGTAACCTATATCAGTTTGAAGAAATTTTTAAAATATTTACCGATGTTAGAGCGCGGATAGGCAGACGGACAGACAAACCGAAATCATAAGCAATTTTCAACTTTGTTAAAATATGTTAAAAAAATTTGAAGCGAAATTTCAGAAATGTAAAAAAGTTCTATAAAATGCAGTTTTTTTTTTTTTTTTTTTTTATAATGCAGTTAAACTTCCTAACAGATATACAACAAATGGGAAGTTTTTCAGTGAATCTGAATATGTTTTAATTTGTATTCATGAATTGAATTAGAAACTGAAGAAAATTTTCTTGAAAAATATACTCAAGGTTTCATTTTATGCAATGCATTTTTTTTTTTTTTTATATTTACTGTTTTAACCAATTATTTATACATTAGCAGGTTTTGTCGTCTACTTTGGTCATATTTAAATGAATTGTTTTACTAAGTAAATAGAAAATATCTATATATATATAAACTTTGAATACAGTTCCATTGAAATCATTAAACAGTTTTTATGAAAGACAGAAATTTATAAAGAAACTTGGATTCCAGGAAGTATTGACATTGGTAGAGTCTTAGTCGGTCACGAGCAAAGTACCTTGCTGTCGGTACTTATTAGTGGCGGTATTCACCATTAACTTCAACTCCCGGTTCAACGCAAAAACTTGAAAAGCGTCTAAAAGCAGGGTGCAGCTTTTCAATAAAATTTGGCTGGTTACTTCTGCCATCTAGCGTCGAAGATTTCATATAATCTTTTATTGGTTATTTTTTGCTAAAAATAGCTGAAAGTAACAATGGCGCTAGATGGCAGAAGCAACGGGACAAATTTTGCTGAAAAGTTGCACCCTGACTTTATGCGCTTTTTAGGTTTCTGTGTTCAACAGGAAGTTAAAGTTATTGGTGAATAGAGCCGTAAGTCTCGGTTAGTTAGTTCTCGACCAATTAGTTCTCGAAAAAAAAAAAAAAAAAAAAAAAAAAAAAAACAAGTTTTAAACGAACCTCAAATAAGGTCCTTATTTCCCTCGGCAACATGCGAGCGCAACAAGGATCTCCTGCGGATGCACATACAGATCTTTTTGAAAGTGAAATTCCATTGACTGCTGCTAAATATCGTTATCGAGGAATCAAAACGCCGATTAGTGTCTTGGATTATTCCTCATAAATGGCTTCTCTTGAACATATAGACAATTAACATTAAAAGAAATACCTTCATTTAAAAAAAAATCCTGTAAAAGTCCAATTAATGTTATACGCTCTAAAAACAATTTTTTATCGCAATAAATTTACAAAAAAATAATTACAAGATAAAAAGAACTTTTTATACACCACGTTTTTAATTTTTCTGTTGAGTCATATAAACTGAGAAGTTCTGTATATTAATAAATACTTATTTATTTTATTATTATTATTTTTTTTTTATTAATTATCCCATCAACTTGAAAGAAAATGATTAAATGAGAGCATTAAAGAGAGCATTTATAAGAAATTTTCAAATATTTATTATTAACGGGTTGAGTACCATGTCAGCCATCGATAGCTGACACTGTACTTTCCGTTTAGGCCGCATCAACCACCGGTGGCTGACAGTGTAAAATATGATATAAAACTAAAACAAATACATTAAGTAATTACTAAAAATTTATTTAAAATGTATTTATTGGTAAACATATTGCACTCCAGCCCCTCGTGGCCTGACAGGGATTTCCTTAAGAATTCGCGAGGCGCTCAACGTTGATTTGAATAAATGTATTTAAAAAATGCATTATTATTGTATTCTGAGCTATTCTAAAAGTTTCAAATGTCTAGCTAATAGGGAAGTTAATTAAAAATTGCAAGATTTATATTGGACAAACAAACAAGAAAGCGAGTTAATAAAAACGTGGTGAAATAAATTTATACATAAGATAGAATGTAAAGATGTGTTGAGATTCACTTCTTAGTCTCTAAATGTGCAACAAAATTGTAGCAAAAAAAAAAAAAAAATTAAAATAAATAAATAAATAAATAAATATATAGTAATAGTAATAATAATATAATAAAATAAAATGAAATGAAATAAAATAAAATAAAAATAAATAAATAAATAAGGTTCTAGATAAAAGGCTTGATAAGATTCAAATGCTAGCTGCTTTACGGAAAGAAGCAGCATTGGGAAGCTATCCAGTTGACAGAGGTTATAACCCTTCCATTATAGATAAAGCTATTCAAGAATTAGACTTTCCTCTTACTTGGTTTTCTAAACCGGTCTCTTCTAATATTAGTATTATTTTATCTTCTTTTTACAAATCAAGTTATAGCATAATTAAGGTTCTCAAACAGTACGATTTTAAAATAATTTTTTCACCTTTCAACAAATTCACCCTTTCTCAGTTAAAAGGTTCTATAGATATGCATAACTTTGGGGGTATTTATAACATTTCTTATTAGTGTGAATTATCATATATTGATCAAATTAAACGCAATCTGAAATTCCGTTTAAAAGAACATATCAGTTACGTCCGGGGACAAGAAACTAAGAAATCGGTCATTTCGTTGCTTGTATAAAAACCATAGTTTAAAATTTGACACAACAAAACTAATTTGCAGGTCTAAATCTACACTTGCACATGATTTCTTTGAAGCTTTTTACATCATGAGAATTTTAAAAACATTTCTAAACATTTAAAAGGTACAGAGAACCATTGTGATTTCTCCGTATCCCCTTTATCTGATTATTGGAAATTTTACATTCAAGTCGCATTTCCTTAACTTTTCTACATTTTCCATGCCTACCATTTTTCAATTTCCTGTTGATTAATCCCCTCTATTTTAGCTAGTTCTGTTCATTAAAAAGTCGTAAAATCGGATTTTTTTCTGATATATAGGCGCGCTTTCGTTTTCTTTTTCAAATGCACGGATGCAGAACAAAGCTATCGAAACAGCTGTCTGCTAGTTTATTGTTTTGTTTAGGCGTTCGAGACGTTGTTTATTTTTCTGTTTTAATTATAAAGAGGTTTCAGAAACCTAGAATATCCATTTGATAAGAATACGTTCCTTGAGCATATTTATGCTTATCTCAGGCGACCAAATGGGGTGCCGGGTTCGATCGCAAGTCGTGCTCGTCGGCCTAGCCGTACTGAGGTTTCCGTGGTTTTCTCCGAAACTTGCTTAAATACAGGCTAGTACCCCTTAGGAAGACCCCCAGAGGGCACTTCTTCTCAGGTCGAGGACCTTATAGCAGTCAATGGGCCTTAATCCTAATACAATACAATACAGTACAACACCGAGGCAACCGATAATCAAAACGAATTCTTGACTTTTAGCGAAGATGGTATAGACTTCTCTCGACTTTTGAAGGAAGTTGGAAAGGACGGTAATTTTACCATCATCAGAAAATATTTTAGAACTAGAATCTGAATCAACAAAAAAATAAGTTTAAAAAAGGAAAAAAAGAAGATACAGTAACCAATGGTACAAAGAAAAAGTCGATTGAGAGAAAATAATAAAGCAATGAGAAACAGTAAAAGAAATCTAGCTTTATAACGAAAAAAAAAATTAAAAATTAAACAAACAAACAACAACAAAAAAAACTTGAAAAGAGGGATTAACAAAACGTTAAATCAGAATTTTCTAAACCAATTCCTCCCAAATATAAATAATGGATAAAAGGTGATTTTAGTTTAAAAAAAAAAAAAAAAAAAAAAAAAAAAAAAGTTTTCTTGTATAGACATACAGTGATTTTCATTTTATGTTATTTTGTATAATCTTGTTTTTCTGCATTTTTCTTTTCTTTTTCAATAACGTTATTAAAATGTCTCACCTTATTTTATATGTCTAACTTATTTTTCCATTGCATTTATATGACATCTGTTTTATCCCACGTATAAACATCTTTTTACATTAGTTGAGGGGGAGAAAAATAATAATATAAAAAGTATGCATAATACCATTTCATAATTCTGGGGATTATTTCTTAAGCGTATAAGGAAGGATACGACAGATTTTTGCAAAAAAAACCTGTATAGATGACTCGCCCACTTAAATGGCTTCATAAAAATTGAAATAACAAAAAATGTAATAGTTTAACAAGCTACGAATTTTTTTTTTTCAAAGTTTAAGTCAATCGGTGTAAAACACTAAAAGAAAGTACCTTTCGAAACTCATCTTATTAGGCTTAACAGGCAGGAAACGTCGCTTAACTATTTGCTACTCTTTTTTTCTCGCCCACTTCTACCGCTTTCTAAGAATTGCCTTTTATAAACTTCATAGTTTGGCATTCTTTTTCGAGTCTTAACTAACTGATTTAGAAAATTACTCCAAAAAAGCTTTTTGGTTGTTTAAAAATAGATGATATTGCTACATAATGGTTGATTGCCTTTCAGAAAAAGAAATCTCAACTGTATTTATTAGAAGCTTTTTATATGAAATTGACATTGTCAAAAAATTTCTTCGTGTCACGCTAGTAAACAAGGCGCCTTCATTTTAAAATAATTATAAGACATACAGTTTGTTGCTCCTTGGATCAGTTGGTTAAATGTCACGTTAACAACACAGTGGTTGAGAGTTCGATCCCCGGAAGGTCCGGCGTTTTTTTTTTTTTTTTTTTTTTTTTTAAAGAAACTTTTTGTTTTAGATATTAAAAATCAAAAAAATATTTTTGATATTAAAAAAAATAAAATAAAATAAAAAGTTTTAAGTAAAAAAATACATAAATAAATATTTTTTAGAAACTTTTTATTTTTGAAATTGGATTTTGTCATCGCGTCTTCGTGTCATGCTAAAAAAACATAGCGCTTCCACTTTAAAGTAAATGTAATGAATTTTTATAGCGTACAATGGCTGAGTTCGTTAAAGCGTCATGTTGATAACGCGATGATGGTGGGTGGGTTCGGTCTTCAAAGGCCGACGTGTTACTTTTTTTGCAGATAATTAATAAACAAGATGTAATTTGTTAAAAACAAAACATTTCATGGCCTAAACAGTATTCTAAAAAATTTTGATTAGTTTTTTAAGAAACTATTTTTTTAGTGACTAAAAAGAACCAAAGAAAAAGTCGAGGAACTTTTTGTTGTGGAGCTTCTTAAAAAGCATAAAATAAAATTTTATTCTTGCAGAGACATGCTAAAAAAAAATAAAAGTTCTAACAATAAGAAAATTTTAAAGAATAATGTAGATATTTCACTTTTACACGAGATGAAAATTCTTAAATATTCAAAGTATTTCTAAAAGCATCCAAGAACATTTTTTTTTTTTATATTACTTAGATTTTTCTAGCATGACTATGACTTTTTTTTCTTTTTTTTTTTTTTTTTTTCCTTTTTTTTTCTTTTCTTTTTTTTTTTACTTTTGGTTAGAATGTCATGCTGATAACGCGTTGGTCGTGGGTTCGATCCTCGAAGGCCGACGTGCTATTTTTTTTCAGATAATAAAAAAAAAATGTTAGCGTCTAAATGAAAATCTTTAGTTGTTTACACAGTATCCTAAGAAATTTTGATTAGATTTTTAAGAAGTTTTATTTATAACTTAAAAGCACAAAATAAAAATTTTAAGTAAAATATAATTTTTTAAGATTAGAAGCTTTTTATTGTGAAGCCCTAAAAAGCATAAAATAAAAAATTATTGAGATAAAGTCATGCTATATAAGAAATGAAAGTTTTAACACTAATGAAATTTTAGAGAAAAATATAGATATTTCCCTTTTGCAAGAGATGAAAAAATTTAAATATTCAAAATATTTTAAAAAGCTTTCGAGACCTTTGAAATTTATGGCTTAACAAATAATTAGAAAAAAAAACTAATAACTAAGAGTATTACTCTCGAATGCTTTTTAAAGTATTTTGAATATTTAAAAATTTTCATGTCTTGCAATAGGGAAATATCTATATTTTTCTCTAAAATTTCATTAGTGTTAAAACTTTCATTTCTTAATAGCATGTCTTTACCTCAAACTTTTTATTTTATGCTTTTTAGGGCTTCACAATAAAAAGCTTCTAATCTTAAAAAATGATTTTTTACTTAAATTTTTATTTATTTATTTTATTCGATATGCACATAAAACTTGATAGAAATAGCTACAAGAAATATTATAAATATCACATCTCCTATCCCAAAACTATCTGAAACTCGATAAGCAATAATTCGTCTATGACAAGAGAAAAAGGACTACCTGGTCATTGCAGCTGCAGCAGCTACATTTGGTTTGTGGGACCGGATTTCGTAATTTCATATAAAATAAAAATAAAAATTCTTTGTTTTATTCCTTCTTAAAACTTTAATAGTTTATTTTTCTCAAAACTCTATTTTTGAAGTTTGTGGACGTAATTACTGAAATATTGTTGCACCAATATTATTGTAATTTTGCACACTTTTACAGACAAAATTGGCACCTGATTGAACGATTGTTTGTTTCTTTGATCAAAACTCTTCTTACAAGGCAATAAATGGTCTAGATTTCACCAAAGATTGTACTTTATCTACATACAAGTTTACAAAATTCAAATTTCATTTTTTTTTTTCTCTGTTTAAGCTCGAGCTATACTTACCAATCGAGAAAATACATTTGGTTTTTGATTTCAGTTAAAATTATTATGAATTATTCTAACCACTGCGAGAGTAATTTTTTCAAAGGGGTCTCCGAAAACAAGATCTCAACGACTAAATTTAAAAATAAAAACTGTATAAAATATTGTTCAAATGTTGCTCTTTAATATGCTTAAATGTTGAATGATTGTCTATTATTATTATTATTAAAAAAAAAAAAAAAAAAAAAAAAAAAAAATTCTTTTTAAATCTTTGAATCCTACGAAACCCCTATCACGTTAAAACTTATCGGTTCGGATTTGCTCCCACTTTCCTCTTCACCATCATACATCAAAAACGTTTAAAAAAAATTTATATAATTCACTTTTTATTTTATTTCTGAAAAATATTTTTTCTGTTCTTTAAACTTTCAGTTATGTAATTCAACTATTTTTTCTCGATTAGAACTTAATTTATAGCTTAAAAATGCACAAAATATCAATATGAATCAGTACAAATAAGGAGATAGAAACTAAAATTATATATAAATGTTGCAAAACTCTTAAAAAGTGGTTCATTGTAAACATGCAGCAAACAAAACAAAGATAAATTCATACAACATAAAGTTAATGGAGAATATTAATAAATGGATTTCTGCGTTAGTGAATAAATTGTTATATTCGCACAATGAAAATGGTTTGGTAAACAATTACTCAAAATACACAAAGCATATTGTTTTAGAAACTATGAAAACACATACAAAAACGATAAAATAAAGTCCCTTAGTTAATTAAAATAAAAGGTTTAACATTAGTCAAAAACTGATGATAGTATTTTTGCCCCATTTATTCATATATAGAATAGCATATACGTTTAGGAATTTAATTATTCTTAGTGCAAATATTCATAAAATGGAATTGTGTACTCGTAAATTGTAAAAAATTAAAGATACCTGAAATAAAACATACATTGTAATATTTATAAAAATATTTTTAATAGAGTAAATAATTATTAATTTTATAGAAAACTATTATTATTATTGCTTTTCGAGCTACTAAACACCTGTTTAATTGTTTAGCAAAAGTTATAAACAAACTTTTTTTCTTTCCTTTCAGTTATTAAATAGCTGAGTTGATACGATTTTCTTTAATTTTGGAGGTGTAAAGAACAGGATGGTCCTTATATATATATTTCAGCGAAGATTCTGTTACTAGGCTTTATTATTTTTAAAGTTCTTCTTCAATTCTTTTGAAAGTGGCGTTAAATTTCTTTGGAATTTCTGTAAATTATGAATAAAAAAGTCTGATGTGGACAGCACGATTTCCTTATACATCCATTCAAATATACATGTTGTTAAGGAAACATTGACATTTTTGTGTGAGATAATTGGTTCGTTTAAACAAATAAGCAAGTTACAGTCCAAAAACATTTCTAAAAAGAAGTTGGCATAGGTGGACTCTGCTCAATTCCCCCTCATATTTATATTCTCATAAACTTCTAGTGCGAGATATATTATAATCATGTTAAGAGAAATGAATTTTACCAAAGCTTGACACAGTGACAGAATGAAATCCCCTCCTAATAGGCTATCCACCGTTCACTTCGATATATTTATCTTATTCTAATCTATTAATTTATTTTACCAGGGTCAATTACGTTGTTTCGTTTTCATGCTACTATTTCCAATGTAATAATCCTCAAAATTCCTATTTATACGAAAATTTTTCAATTTCGCTATGTTGATAAAATCTTAAATTACGAATAACTTACGAAATTTTCCTATCTCTAAAAGAGGAGCTCGTGTCAAAACCAAAGTTTAGAGCCTAAAACTAACCATCACACTAGATACAAATATAAATTTATAATATTCTACTATCATTTGTTCTTGAACTATGCGGGATACAAAATCCATTTCGCAAATCGGAATTACAGTATTTCCTTATACATTGAATAAAGAAGTAAAAACATGCTACATTTTTTTAAAATTTTTAATAAATGCTTATGATTTTATTATCTGACATGATTTTTTTATACAAATGCATAAAAAAAATCTCGAGTGACTCCATTCGACTTTCCGAACATTGAGTAATTAACGGATTTGTAGATAAAGTAAAGTAAGAGGAGTTGTTAAATAAACAAAAGAGAATAGTGTTTGGGTATTTTTCTTTATGTAGTACACGATGTTTAACTTAACGATATTTTACCAAACACGTAGACCATAATGATAAAGAATAATTCATTGTGTCCCTGTAAAAATCTACAAGTGCTAGATTCACCAAAATGCTTATAGATTGTGCAACAGTGACTTATAATATTTATATAAATTTTCCTCTCCATCGGATAAGGCATTTAGACTCTATCGCACTTTAAAGCTTAAACCCATATGCCCCAATTATAAAGAAATTTGCATTTTGTCCCTGTAAAAAGAACCATAAATGAGATTCTCTAAAGTTCATGAAGTTCGTGCGACGGTGACGTATAACATCCCAGCAAAACCTCAGATGACGGCCAGCATGAGGCCAAGTGCTGGTTGCCAGCAGTAGCTGCAGCTGGCCCGTCGGTGGCAAAAGTTAACGTTGCCGCAGGGAATATGTTACGCCGGCCGTCAGTAGGCCATATTCAATCGATCCACTGTTGGCAGCCTGCAGTAAGTTAAAAATAAGTTAGTGGGCCAGTGAATGGATCGCTGCTGGCAGCTAGCAGTATGATGAAAATAGGTAATGGGCCACTGTTGGTAACCGACATTAGGTTGGAAATTGTTAGTGGGCCAGTGTTGGGCTACCTGGTGGCAAACATAATTTTTCTATGTTATTGCTGGAAGCCTGCAGTGGGCCAGTTGTGGCCAACATAAAAAATTATATTACTGCCGGCAGTCTTCATTGGTCCTTTATATTTTCCCATTAAAGGCCCGCTTCACTCATCGTCGCCGGAAGCCGAAGCCAATGTTATTCTATGGGAAATTTTCTTTACAGATAACTTATTAACTAATACATATTTTTAAATTCTGTTTTCATATTCTGAAAATTCTCAACTGTTAAATTGACGGACTTTTTTTTTTTTTTAATATTTTTTTATTTTTTTATATTTTATTTTGAAGCTGCAAAATACGAATTTTCAATGTGTGAAATATTTCATTTTGCAAATTCAAAATAAAATATTAAAAATAAAAAAAATACATTTTAAAAATGTCCGTCAATTTAACAGTTGGGAATGTTCTGAATGGGAAAGCAGAATTTAAAAATATGTATTAGTTAATAGGTTATTTGTAAAGAAAAATTTCTCATAGAATAACATTGCCTCGGACTTCTGGAGACGGTAAGTGAAGAGGGCCGTTAATAGGCCAGCAGTGATTTAGTTATAGCTAATATATTTATTTTATTGGTGATACCTTTAATTTTATTCGTGCTTTTTTCTTTTTCTTTCTTTTTTTTTTCCTCTCTCTTTTTTCTGATGAAGTAGCAGCCAGTTTTTTCTATGCACCCAATATTTAATTTGATTTTGTACATATTCATTTTTAAATACTATTTACAAGTATTTGATTCATACAGTATGGTTGTAAATTCAGGATTTCTAGTGCAGCATATAGGAAATAGTCAGTTGATCCATTTTCCTTATGATAAAAGTTTAATTTTCTTGTTTTCAGTGCAAATATTTCTCTATATTACATTTTTTGGAATAAAGAAGATTATGTCTTTTTTTTTTTTTTTTTTTTTTTTTTTAAGTGTTCAAATTTCAATATTTTTAACTTTGTTACGCTATTTGATATAAATAAATGTAACTTTACGTGTGAAAATTATAGAATATTGAAACAAAAATTGTTATAAAGTGAGCATTGTAAAAAACACCATAAACTAAAAAAAAATAATAATAATAAATAAATAATAAAAAATTGCAGCAATTGTTTCCGGTTGAAATAGCACGAATACCCTTCATCAGGCGAAACACAGTGGGCACGAGTGCAGCAAAAGTAATTTGCTGCAATCGTGCTTTTTGTTAAACTCACAAAGGGATGTGTTATTATTTCAACCTAAAAGAACTGATGCATTTTTTTTTTTTTTTTTTTTGGGGGGGGGGGGCAATGATTATGTTTATTTACAAATTTTTCTATTTATTACTACAGTACAAAGTCTCAAATCCGGAATCGTCCGGACCGTGGCCTTTCCGGATTTCGGACTTTTCCGGATTTTAGGTCACTTTCTGATTTACGGCAATAAAAAAACGGGCATCTTCATTCCGAACGTCCTTTTAGTTAATAACTAGCTTACGCCGCCCGAGGGTGCGATTTCTTAAGAAATTGGAGTATACTCTCAAGTAACATGTACAATACTTTGAATAAACACCATAAAATTTTGCAAACAAAGCGCAGGCAGCAACGCTTGCGCTTTGTTTGCCGCACTCGTGCCTACTTCGTTTGCCTGATGAAGGATCATGTTTTCTTTCCATCCGAAACGATTGTTGCGAGCTCTTACATTTTATTGTGTTTACTCTTATTACTTTTAAACACCAATTCTGTGGTGCTTTTTTATTATAACTCTCAAGTATCCAGAAAATCTTGAATATTTTTCTTTTCCCCTACATCAAATGGTACCCAATTGATAATTTTTTTTCCTTCTTTTTAAAACAGAGCAGGCAGATGATCAAGCTTCCTTTTTTTCTCTCTGTGTTTATCTTTAAAGTCGCACATTAGAAACCACAGAAATTATCACTGAAAAATGTAATCAACTATTTAAAATTAATTATCACAGCTGTCACTCTTAACCAGGCCGCCACAAAGAACTTTTTCGCGTTCTTGATATAGTCCAATGGGATCATTACTCTCTCCCCAACTCTCTTCAAAGTCCTTGAGTGAATAATTTTCCAACACGTGCGATACCGAAAGATGATTTTGCAGTTTTATACAGATGACGTTATTTGAACTTTAAGCGAATATTCAGCATTTGACCTGTGCCAATTAATTTTCATTAGGTTTGGAAAGCAGATTCTTCAGCTGAAAAAAAAAATATATATATATATATCGTTCGGTTGAGTAAAGAGATAACGGAATTAGGGAGAAAAAGGAGATTGCGTTTGTCTTTGTAGCTGTAAATATTTGATAAATTTATCCGCGATTACCTATTTTAAAAATATTTTTAGAATTCCATAAAACTCATATATGTTATACAGGTTTTCGAGATTTACTATAGGACGCTTATCATAAAAAGTTGTACAGATAACCCAAATGGTTTCAGTATAAAAATTCATAAAATAATTTGGATACATTACAGTCAAAGAGACATTTCTTATCAGCGCACGTAAAAATCTTTATACAACGCTAAAATACAGATCAACATAAATTTTATATATGCAATAAGAAATGGTTCCGATCAAAAATGATAAAATAAATATTTGTGGTTCATTTAATAGTGATGCTCAAAAATATTCTTATACGTTACGGGAAATTGAGGGAGGAAGTATTTCAGTTTCGTAAAAGTGAAATCATTTTTCTCACTTGCATTTAAAAAATAATAATTAATAAATAAATAAAATAAAACAGTTTGTTATGGCTACCGCTTTTTTTTTTTTTTTTTTTCGTTTCCTATAATAGTTTATAGAAATTACATATTAAAATTATTATTTATGAAAATTATTTTCTGTGATGGAGGGTTTTGAGATTCCTGAACACGATTTGACCATTTTTAGAAAGTTTCACTCTGTAAGTGTGTATAAAAAAAAAATTGTGGACGCTGTACCTCACGAACCAATGGACGAAATTTAACCAAATTTGTTATTTAACCAAACTTGATTAAAATCGTTCCCGATTACATTTGTGGATCATTCACTCAACACATGGTTCTATATTTCTACTTCTTCGTAATTTTCAATATGACACAGTATAAGAAGAAATTTTACATAAATGATTTCAAATAAATGATAATTATTTTTTAATTTTTATTATGAATTAAAAAATAAATATTTAAATAACTAACAACAAACCAGGAATTTTTTTTTGTATACGTTGAAGAATCGCTCGCCCTTCCCCATGAGGGGATAAATTTTCAATGCTGGTATTTTTCAAAAGAAACTCATCAATAACTTTCAAGTAAATGACTGAATTAAATTTGTGGAAAATTAAAGCAAAGTTATAAATTATTAAAAAAAAAAAAAAAAAAAAAAAACTAGAAGAAGAAGAAGAAAGCATTTTTTCAGAAGTTGGCACAAAATTGATTTTATTATTATTATTATTATTATTATTATTATTATTATTATTATTGAGAAACACTGTTCTAAAATGAAAATCGTTTGCATGCATGGAAAATGATTTTAACAAATTATTTGCACTACACGAATTTGCATAATAAAAAATATAGAAGAAAGTTTTGTGGTGCCACATCATACTAGTTTTTTGTCAAAAATTAAAAAATCAATAAATAATAATAATAAATAATAATAACAATAATAAAATACTAGAAAGTTAGCGGCTATCATAATTTACTAAAACGGGTCAACTGGATATTTGTTATATAATTCTAGAAATCCTTTTGTTACAACAATAGCTTTAGAGACAAACATTTAAAAAAAATAGTATTTAAAAAATAATACAAAAACAAATTAATAATTAAATTACTTACTCATATATTCTTTTTACGAGATTTTGAATCTCGCACCCGCAGACAACAACAACGAACAAGAACTTCGTATGAAATGGCGGACAGCGAGGGAATTTCAAATCAACAGAAAAAGAATCACAGCGCCCTCTATGCGTACAAATTGGTTATGGCCTAATAATTTGTGGCCACAACATGAAAAACATGATGTTGGCCGTGTGGTGATAGCCTGCATAAGGCCAACTGTGTTTATGCCACTTCTGGGCCACCGACCATTTTTCTTTAGGCTTCCATCACAGCTGGCAGCCACAAACGGCCCGCTGCTGGAGTTATATGGGGCAACCGGCAACTGATGGCAAGTGCAGGATGCCAGCAGTAGGCCATAACGAGCCCACCAGTATAAGTTTTGCTGGGATGTATATAAATTTTCAGTTAATTTGAATAAGGAGTTTAGTCGCCGTCGCACTTTAAATAATTTAAGCCTTAAGGTCTTAATGATGAACAATTTTTAATTGTGTCCCCGTAAAACTCGTTAAGTGCTAGAGTCACCAAAATCCATACAGTTTGTGTGATGATGACCTATAACACATATATAAATTTTCCACTCAAACGGATAAGGCATTTAGATGCTATCGTACTTTAAATAATTTCACCCCATAGGCCATAATGATACAGAATTATTTGTTTTGTCCCTGTAAAAAAAACTAGAAGTGCTACATTCACCAAAAACAATATAGATCGTGAAACTGTGACCTATAATATGTGTGTAATTTTTTTGTTCAATTGAATAAGACGTTTAGACGCTATCGCACTTTTTAAAATTTGGTCCCTTAGGCCATAATGATAAAGAATTATTCTTTGTGTCCCTGCAAAAACACTATAAGTGCCAGATTCTCCAAACTCTATTCAGATTGAGTAACTGTGACCTATAATATGTGTATAATTTTTTTGCTCAATTGAATAAGGCGTTTAGATGTTATCGCACTTTTAAGATTTTGGTCCCATAGACCATAATGATAAAGAATTTTCCTTTGTGTCCCTGTAAAAAAAACTAGTGCTATATTTACCAAAATCAATAGGGTTCGTACTATGATGACTTACAATATACGTACGAACTTTAAGCTTATTCGAATAACGCGTTTAGACGCTAGTGTGTTCACTCACAGACATACACACACACACACACACATACATACATACATCATAAAAATAGTGAAAACGGACTCAGGGGACCTCGAAACGTATAGAAACATCAAAATCTCGATTTCGGATTTTTGACAAGATTACAATATACTTTCCTCACTATAGTGTTCGGAAAGTAAAAATTGCACAGGGTCTATATTAACACTTTTACAATTTCAGATCAATTGACTTATTTAATGATACAGAGCGATTGCAAACACTGTATATTTTTCTCAATTTGTTGTAGGCCCCATGATTATTGTGAAAACTCAATCTTCACTGATAAAGATGAGGACAAAAGATGAAAAAAATGTTCTTTGCTTCTCCAAAATTTAAGAACATTTCCTGAATTGGCAACGTATAATTTGAAAAACAAACCGTTATTTTGGAAATCTTACTAAGCTTTTTCGCAGGAATGTATAATCATCATTAAAAAAAAAAGCCTTTTCATAATACAAGAAAAAAAAATGTTATAACGTAAAATAGTTCGGTAACTGCGCATGAAATATTAAATCTGATTCTGTTGTTCAGAATGCAGGTGTTTAGTTAACGATTCATTCCACTCACAAGAAAAGTATGAATCAGTAAAATTGCTATTGAAATCAGACCAACCTTCAATTAAAGAGCATGGTCGAAAACATGGGGTACAATACAAATTTGCTGCAACAACCCCCATGGAGGCGAGATATGACCCCCCCTAATAGTATTAGTTATTTCTATAAAAGCCAAGAAAACACATATGGTCGGGAGAACGGATGGTGCAGTGGTAGCGTGCTTGACTTCTGATACGGAGGTGCAGGGATCGAGTCCCCGCACTAATAGCACTAAACTATCGTTGTGGATTATAGTCTCAAATTATTTAAAGTGCAATAGCGATTAAACGCCTTATTCGTTTGAGCTGACAACTAATATAGAGTTATAGGTTACTGTCATGTGAGCTGAATGAATTTTGAAGAATCTAACACTAATAGTTTTTTTTTACACTTTTTCTATTGACGGTACTTTAAAGTACCATTAGTTTAAAAAACGTAAAAATTTGAAAATTCTCTATCATTGTGGATTATGGTCTCAAATTATTTAAAGTGCATTAGCGATTAAACACCGTATTCGGTTGAGCTAACAACTAAAATTCATGTTATAGGCTACTGTTCTGTGAGCTGAATGCATTTTGGAGAATCTAACACTAATAGTTTTTTTTTACACTTTTTCTATTGACGATACTTTAAAGTACCATTAGTTTAAAAAACGCAAAAATTTGAAAATTCTCTATCATTGTGGATTATGGTCTCTAATTATTCAAAGTGCAACAGCGTTTAAACACCTTATTCGGTTGAGCTTACACCTTATATACATATTATAGATCACTGTCGTATGAACTGAATGAATTTCGGAAAATCTGGCACTAATTTGTTTTTTTTTTTTACAGGGACACAAAAAAAAAAAAATCCTTTATCATTGTAGCTTTTGGAATCAAATTATTTAAAGAGCTATAATGTCTAAACGTCTCATCCTAATGAACCGAAAATTTACATACATGTTACAGGTCAGCGTCAAACGAACAGTATAGATTTTGGTGAGTCTAGCACTTATAGAGATTTACAGGGATACAGCAAAGTTTCTTTATCATTATGACCTATCGTCTCAAATTATTTGAAGGGCAATAGTGCTAAATTAAATAACATACTTTACGCATAAAAATACTCAAATACCCTATTACAATATTTTCTTTTGTTTGTTTAACGTCTTCTCTAACTTTAATTCGTTTATACAACTGTTATTTACTTAATGTTCGCAAAGTCGAGTGGAGTCACTACATTTTTTTTTCTTTAATACTATAAGGATTCTAAAAACATTTCTCAGGATATCAGGTAAAATATTTGAGTTAATTAATCAAAATACATATACCGATAGAATAAGTAAAACAGGAGATAAATTTTCCATGATGTTATGTTATGTTATTAATTTATTCGCAGTACTAATCAAAAGTAAGCTATTACAGGAAAATTAAAATATTTGCAACAAAACTATCATAAACAAAACACTTCCATAAATATTTATTTTGTAAAATCCAATAAACTCTAAAAATTATTTGCTTTACGGATGAAAATATTTAATATTAAAGATGAAATATTTCATATTTAGTAAATTAAAAATGTCCATATTTACAATTGAATATACATTCAGGAATAATTTTTTCTTTTTATAAATTTTTATAAAATGAATTTTCAAAAACATCATTAAATGATAAATCTGAATATAATTGAAAAAAAAAATCTTTGATTATAATATTTATTTAATTATTTAAATAAAACAAAAAAAAAAAAAAAAAATCAAACAACGTTTTAATACTATGTTACAGTTTTTTGTGCTACTATAAAGATCTTTAAAAAAATATTCTCTTGTGATAACGATTTGTGATATTTGAGTCCATTAATTACGTGAGGCGATTTTGATGATTTTTTGACACCCCTTCCCCCCTGGTGAGATTTTGTAAGATTTGGCTACTCCCCTCCCCCCTCCACTAATCTCACTTGCGATTTTTCAAAATTCGTGCTTTTACTGTGAATGCGTTGGATTTATTTCAAAAAACACAATTTCCTTTATTATTTTTATTAAAGACTAGTTAAGACTAGTTTTTAAGATTGTATAGATCGTAGTCTAGAATCACAGTAATAAAATTGAACAATAAAATACTTAAATGGAAACTAATCTGAGTCGTTGTGTAACGAAATATTTACGGGCGTAAACAAAGCAGGTTGGAAACTGTCCGTGCGTCGCTGTTACTCGTCTCGTACGCTACAACGTTCGTGGAGTCGCGCGTGTCGCTGGCCGGTGGCGCCCTAAAACAATTGAAATGCTACTGTGCTGCTTCGTGGCGTTCGGATAGCCACAATAAATGTTATTGTGTCAGATTTTGCCATAATCAAGAAACATGTTTTACTTGAATTTAACTCAACTTTCTCGCAATTTTACACTGTTTTTTTGCCGATACCCCTCCTCTCCCCCACGTGAGATTGGGTCAGATTCAGCTCGCTCCCCCCCCCCCTCTGAACACCTCACGTAATTAATAGACGCCCCTAAGTAATCAAAACATATCAATAAAATAAGCAAAAGTATAATACTCAAGATATAATTTCGTCGATTTCAACTACGCTTGTATTTTATTCACTATCCTCTAAAGTAATGTATTAAAATATTTGAAATAAAGCTATGAAGAATTACAAATAAAACTTTTCCATAAGCGTTTACAAATCTAGTTATGAAATTTTTCTATGAATCTAAATTTTATATAAATAATTCTTTTTTTATTATTTAACTACACTGATCTTTTTTTTTTTTTTTTTTTTTTTTTTTTCATGTAACTGTAAAATATCCTTAAAAAACTTCTCAGGACACCGAGTAAAAATATTTGTGTTACTTAATCAAAATATACCGATGGAATGCGTAATACATAAAATAAATTTTCAGTGATCTTACCTGATCTGGTCATTTATTCACGGTACTCGTCAAATGTTAGTTATTGCAAAAAAGTTAAAATATTTGCAACAAAGCTGTCAAGTATCATAAACAAAACTTTAAAATCTAATCAATTATAAAAAAAATGAACTAAAAAATGGAAATTTCAACAATAAATGTGAAACTTTTCATTTTTAGTAAACTACAAGTGTAACAGGCCAGGGATATCGATTTCCAGTAGTATTAAAAAAATAGTATCGATATCAGTATGAAACAAGTTTGTGAGAGGGCAGAATACTGATATTTTCCAAGAGTCGATATGCAATTTCCATCCATGATAATAAAAGATCATGTATGTGCATGCATGCGTGTGGGTGATACATGTTATCGAACTTCTTTTTCTTTAAAAAGTACGTTATATGTATTTTCAAGTGCATTTCAAAGTTCGATCATGAATATTTTAACAGATTATACATATATAAATGTATGCAAATTTTAATTCTACATTAAAAGAAATCGTATTTTATTTTTTGAAATACATTATTATTTTTATTTATTTATTTTTTTTTTTTTTTTTTAACCATAAAACGAATTTTCGTTTAAATGATTATCTACTATAAGCTGATTTTATCTCTTCGGAATTCTGTTTCAGAATTCTGTTGTAAAGATGTTTCAAGTTATATATCAAGCTAGCTTAGTCTAGAAAGTAGCCTGCTGAAGGAAGTAATAAAGAAGGCGATGAAATTTTGTAGAAAGATTATTATCTGGATATTGCGGATGGGACACATAATTAATATATAAAGTCGGCAGTAAAAATTTTGAAGCACACATCCACACTTTTCATATACAGTTTTTTTTTTAGTTTGATCGTTATTTTTATCATCAACTTATTTTTTTTATAAACAGTATAAGACCAAGATCATGACTCAACAAATTTACTTTACAAAACAGTATTTGATATCCATATTTTAAGTAGGAATTATTGCTAGTGCTTTAATAATGTCGCTGTCCGCTGTAAATACAGTTTACAATTATTATAACAATTTTATTTATTTATTGTGTCTACAAGAAACTAAACCATTTTTAAACAAATCAATAAATTTAATTCATTTAACTCATATTTTCTGATGGCTATATAGTTTTACAATTTCCATTTGGACTTTCATCTTCAGTTCATTTATTTTGTTACTACTTTTTTTTTTCTTCCTAAAACCTGACTAACATACACATTCGTATACATTAAAGGTTTATTTCTTATATTTTTCTTTAAAATGTTTATGACTGCAGATTGTTTTGCAAATATCATAAATGATTATGTATTTATTATTATAAATGATAAATTTGCTAAATAATAGTAAATGTGTGTATGTGTGACAACTTACGTAGCTATTAAAAGTAATGTATTTATTTGATTTAAATTTACATATTTCTAGAATGTGTATAATTAATAACTTTCGTTTATAATTTACAGTAAAACAGATAAGATTTGTAGGAGGGAAAAGTATGGACGAAATTCTTAGTACTTAGTTTTTTTTAACAATTCCTTTAAAATTTTATGTGGTTTCTAATTTAGTAAACATGTAACTGCATAATAAAACAGTTGCCTATAATAAATTTACTTTTTATTCCCCTTTATTAAATAATTTATAAATCAAATATATCTCATAATATTTTTAAAATACTAATGATGAATTTAACATCATATATATATATATATATATACATACACATACAGGGTTTCCAAAAGTCCCTCCCCCCCCCCTCCTAACTCGAAAATGAGTTGGAATTGTGAAAAATGTCGAAAAGTGTGTTCAATGAATTCGAGAGGGACATCTTTTGGTGAAAATGTTTGGGCCCGGGGGAAGGGGGTGGAGGCTAGGGGGCCCGCTAAGGAAGGCAACTTTAAAATTTCAAATAAGAAGGTATGTCTTGTGATACATCCCTGGAATAGTCTCTTCAAAACAATAAATTTGATTTAAAATGTTTTGCCCTACGATAATTATTAAAGGAGATAGATCAGTTTTTAGACTTTTGGAATGTGGATTTTATACTTATGCATCCCCTTTAATAATCATTGCAGGACAAAACTATTAATATGAAATTCATTGTCTTGAAAAGACGTTTCCAATGTATCACAAGATTTACTTTACCCAAAAAATGTTTGGGCCGAGCAAGGGGGTTGCACGAGGAAACTTTAAAATTTTGAACAAGAAAGTGTGATATATCCTTGGAAACGTCTCTTCAAGACAATGAATTTGATATAAATAGTTTTGACCTGCAATGATTATTAAAGGGGATACATAAGTATAAAATACACATTTCAAAAGTCAAAACACGCCTTTAATAATCATCGTAGGGCGAAACTATTTATGTCAAATTCATTGTTTTGAATAGATGTTTCCAGAAATGTATCACAATACATACCTTCCCATTTGATATTTTAAAGTTGACTACACTAGCGGCCCCCCTAGCCCCCCCCCCGGGGGTTCAAGCTCTTTTCACCAAAATAGGTTCCTCTAGAATTCATTGAACATGTGTTACGCCATTTTTCACAATTCCAACCCATTTTCGAGTTAGGAAGGGGGTGTGGGACTTTTGGAACACCTTGTATATACGCGTGTGCATGTGTGCGTTAAGAATAATTTTATATATAGTGCTGTAAGATATTATTAAATATCTACTAATTTCTTATTTCAAAATATATATCTTTTAACCTATTTCATCTAAAAAATACCTATAATCATTTTAAACATTTTTAAAATTTATTTAATATTCTTCATGCTTATATAATATTAATTTATCAGATTTGTTGAAAACATTAAAAAGTATTGGCTTAAAATAGTAGTTTGTTAATAATTGTTTTTAACATTTTCATAAGAAAATATGCTCCATAAAATGGAAAAGATCAATGCATACAGAATGTTTTAGAAACAAGGAGTGCTTTCTCCAATCGCTAACAAATCTATGTGTATTTAGTCGGATTATTACTTCCCTTCCGTTTCTTCTAACATTTGACAGTTCACTATGCAAATATGGCCATACAGTAATCCTATTTTCTTTATCAGCGAAAAACACTATCATTATTATTTGCACAGTACAAATGGAATATATGAGACGTAATGAGTGTGTTTTTCCTCTTAAATAAATGAGTTAGTATTTTATAAGATCGATTGCATTGATTTAGAAGTTATTTCCAATACACAACAAATTACATTTTTCAAATTAATGATTTACATGCAGGTCCTTTTTCCCGTTTTTATTAAACTAAATAATTTGACTGGATGTCCAATCTGTTGCACATACATTGACATATTGTTTACTTTTCCTGCTTCTTTTCTAGTAAAAGAAAATAAGTCCTATTAATATATGCAATTATAAATTATAGAAGAATAGTGATCTGTCTTGTCATTTATATAATAATAGATCATATTAGAATACTTATTAAAAGAAAATACTTTAGAGATTCGTGATAAAATACATTTCAAACATAATTTTCTTCCATGAGTCACGTGTCACGCTATGCGAAAATATTTTTACTTTCTTCTATATACACTAACGGGAAAACAAATCCCAACACCAAGAAAAAATTATTGTAGAATAATAAAATTCGGACAATGCATTTGTCTAATTAACATGTTTAATTGATCAAATTTTTAAGATCACAGATTAATTTAAGCTCAAGAAAATGCATTTTAAATGTGAAATGCTGCTACATTAATAGCCAGTGTAACTTGCATAGTTTTGAATGCAAGTCTGCAAACGTGTATGCATTGTGTCGTACAGATTCCGAATGTCACTTTGTGGTATGGAGTTTTATGCTTATTGTACTTGTTCTATTAAGACTGGGACGGTCAGTGCTGGCTGTGGATGATTCTGGACTTGTCGTTTAAAGCTATCCCATACGTACTCAATTGGAGTCAGATCTGGTGATCTCGCAGGTCAAGTTAACATGTCGACACTCTGTAGAGCAGGTTGCGTTACAACAGCGGTATGAAGGTGAGGGTTATCCTGTTGTAAAACTCCCCCTTGAATGCTGTTCATGAATGCAGCACTACAGATTGAATTATCAGATGGACGTACAAATTTGCAATCAGCGTGTTTGCGATAACCACAAGAGTGCTCCTGCTGTCGTAGAAAATTGCTCCCCAAACCATGACTCCAGGTGCAGGTCCAGTGTGTCTAAGCCGCAGATAGTTTGATTGCCTGGCCTCTTTCTGACTAACACACGGCCATCACTGGCACCAAGACAGAACCTGCTTCCATTAGAAAACACAACATTTCTCCACTCCATCCTCCAATGAGCTCTGGCTTGACACCTCTGGCGTCACAAACAGCAATGGCTTGGAGTCAGTGGAATACAAGCTATAGGGCGCCTGGTTCGGAGTTGTCCGTGAAGTAACCGATTTCTAAAAATTCCTTGTGTCACTGTGGTACCAGCTGCGGCTCGAATTTTTGCTGCAGACGCAGTACGATGCGCCACAGCCGTACGCCGAATACGGCTGTCTTCCCTCTCAGTAGTGCCACGCGGCCGCTGGAGTCCGTTTTTCTTAACTGTTTGACTGCTAAGCAGCGCGATAGCGCTGCAATGGTCAGTCTCGAAAACTGCGAAGCAGCGCTATCACGCTGCGAGAGGTACAATTCAGGTATCACCGGAATTTTAATTTAATTTTTTTACGTAAATAAAATCAACCATTCAGAACCAAAACACAGTTGGTAAACATTATCTTTTCATTATTTTCTTAAGAAGTAAATATATATGTATATATACCGAGCTGCTACCCTAATCTGGCAAATTGTTAGTACCGCCCATTTTTCTACACCATTTAAATAGAGTAACTTCCTTCAAATATATTTACGATGATTAAGAAAACAAATACTCTAAAAATTAAGTGGTGTAGAAAAATGGGCGGTACTAACAATTAACCGGATTAGGTTGGCAGCTCTGTATATATATATATATATATATATATATATAATGTTTATTTATTTTATAAAGTTCTTTTCTTTCATTATTTATTCTTAAAATATAAATAGAATTAATAAATTAACTGACAATTGTATGAGTGATTATGCTTTTATTTATTTTTTTTTTATGCTCAAAAAATATTACCAGAAAACAACGTTAGTACTCTAATCACTGAAATCAATTAAATGTATTTCTTTCGAAAGAGAACTATCTAACAGGATTTTTGAAGCATATAATATTACGACGCTCGTTTCATCATTTTTAAAATATATGTAATTATATTTGTGAAATAAGTTGGAAAAATAAGAATGGGCGGAGTCTCTATGAAATTTTATCAAAATACCCCCTTCACTACGCTGAATTGCATATTTGAAAAACAAAATCGGATTTTTTCGCTAATCCTAAATTTTCGTAAAACATTGTCTGTGAACAAATATTAGTGGTAAAACGCGTTTTTTGTTTTTATTCATCCTTTAATGATACTTAAATCGGCCTTTTACAAACGCTACAGTAAGGCGTGGTTTTCATTAATTAGGTGCGTTTTTATAGATCATAAGAATATTTCATATTTTATTTCTGTAGAAAGAGCTATCGATGGAAAATAATTTAGGCATAAAAATACACATTTATACATTTCCTTTCGCTTTCTGCTTACTTGGATTTTTAAAAAAATTTACTGCAAGGCGTGGTCTTACAGTTGGCATGATTGGGTTTCGAATTATTTACAAAAATAAAATTAAATATTCACACCGGAAAAACTTTTATTGAGGCCTGAAATAGCGATAGCATTTTAAGGATGTATTTCAGAAAATGCTTCAGCATTCAAACGGTTAAGGCAGTACCATCCCTTGACACTGCACTCAACAATCATATGCACAGTGGATACATTCCGGCCAAATCTTTCTGCAATATCGCGGAAAGAAAACCACCTTCTCGTAGCCCTATTACAAGACCTCGTTCAAACTCGGTGAGCTGTTGATAATGACTTCTTCGTCTTCTTAAAGGCATTCTTAGCTAACATCAACTCAATTCGTCAAATTTCAAAGATAAATTACACTCACGAACTTTACAGCACGCACTTAAAGCAAACCTGATTTGCAAGTTCTGAGTGGCGCTACAAGCGCCACACTTATTCGCGAAGAGCGAAATATAAACCAATATCAACTTTCAGATGTATAAACACGTCTACCAAATTTCGTTTATCTAACACAAATCTTTCTTGATGTTGGGATTTTTTTTTTTTTTTTTTTTTTTCCGTCAGTGTATATAATAAGAAATTATTGGATTCGTGAAATTTCTCGAACTCTGGTTTCGACAAATTTACACGTTATGAGATATCCTAAACACGATTTGACTATTTTTAATAAAAAATGGTTTTGTGTAACACAAAATTTTGTGGACGGTGTATCTCCAATGGACGAAATTTAATTAACCAGTGAACCAAATGAACGAAATTTAATTTAGCATAACGTTTAGTTGGGCCTTGATCTAAACTGGTGCTGATTACTATCGGGGATGAATTATTTAACAGGTGACTCTGTGATCCAAATTTTTAATATTATTTAATATGACAGTATAGGACAAAATTTCCTATAAATGTACATGAGAGTTATTCTTAATAAATGGTTGTAACATTAATGTAAATTATTGATAATAATATTAGTAAACTAGGAATAAAAATGTGCGCACGTAAGTGCAAGCTTTCCCCTAGGAGGAAGTACTCCTTCGGAGGAGTGTAAATTTCCGATATGTGTATCATTAAAAAGAACTCGTCAGTACCTTTAAAACAAATGGCTGAACTATAGGTATCTTATAATCTAAAACAAAGTTACAGTGGTGGACATAATTATAAGACACATATCTAATTTGATAAATAATGAAAGAAAAGATTCAGAGCTTTAAAATCTTTTATCAAATACGTCAAAAACAAATTTATTCTGTTATCAGACGTAACTGTTTACAGAATGGTATTTTTATAGAGTTTAATAAAAAAAAGTAAAAATACCATGGACAAAATTATAAGACACCCTAACATTTTAATTAAAACACCTGCTTTTTTTTCGAAAATAATGCGCAATGTGCAAATTTTCTGCACGCTGTTATGACGTCCACAGTTAACTAAAGCAGACGATAACTGACTTCACGCATTTACAAACATACCACGAGGTACAGAATTAAAAGAAAGTGGAATTCGCGAAATTAGGAGATTAAATGGAACTGGTGCTTCAATTAATAATATTTCAAAAGCTATTAAACGCTCTAGAAGTGCAATTAGAAATGTTTTGAAAAGAGGAATTAATGGATCGGTGATTAAAAGATCTGGGCGTACTCCTTGCTTGTCCTCGAGAGACAGATGCCATGTGCTTTCACTCGCTACACAGAATAAGATGACGTCTACAGGCACTAAAAATGCTTTGAAACTGAATTGTTCAAGGAGAACCATTCGCAGGGTGTTGCATAATGCTTCCTATGTAAAATATAAAAAATTGAAGAAAAAACCACCGCTTCTAAGCCGGCACAAAATGGAGCGTCTAAACATCGTTAAACAAACTATGGCCTGGACCTCCAAATGGTACTCTGTGTTATTTTCTGATGAAAAAAAGTTTAACCTGTATGGTCCTGACGGGTTTCAATATTATTGGCATGATTTACGGAAGTCCCCTCATGTACTAATGAGCCGCCAAACGGGTGGAGGCTCAGTAATGGTTTGGGCTGGTTTTTCGGCTCAAGGGAAAACGGATATTGTTTTTTGCATTCAAGAATGAATTCCGAAAAGTATCAGAATCTTCTTAAAGAACAACTAGTCATATACGGTGAACTTCTTTGTGGCGAAAACTACACTTTCGAGCACGATAACGCGCCGATTCATGCATCACACGAAACAAAAAATTGGCTTTCAGAGTAAAGTATTAATGTTCTCCCGTGGCCTTCTCGCTCCCCAGACTTAAATCCCATCGAAAACTTGTGGGGGATCTTAGCTCGTGCGGTTTATCGAAATGGGAGGCAGTTTATATGTGTCGAAGACCTAAAGAATGCTATAAAATGTGCTTGGGAAGAACTGTTATGCGATATTTTATTAGAATTGATAGATTCGATGCCGAACCGCATCTTTCATGTTATAAAAAACAATGGCGGCTCCACTCAATATCCAATAGCCATGTTAGACGATTTTCTTTTAGACCATTAGTGTCTGCTAATTATGTTGACCACTGTATTCGGAAAAAACGGTTGGTGTCTTATAATTTTGTTCATTATGTTTTTAAGTTCTTTCATTGAATTTTATGAAAATATCATTATTATAAAATAATTATATATCATAACTGAATAAATTTATGTTTTTGACGTATTTTTAAAAACGTTTTTAAGTTCTGAATCTTTTCTTTCAATATTTGTCAAATTAGATAGGTGACTTATAATTATGTCCACCACTGTATCTATATTTTTCATTTTTAGTGAAAAAATGTCTCATTTCTTTTGATATCGGCACAAAACTGGCTTTATTTCGGAAGTGAGTGGTATACATAACTCGGAGGTGAAAATCGTCTTCATTAATCGCAGAGAATAATTTAAATCAATAATAATTTAATAAATACTTTGTACTGTGTGAATTTGTATAAGATAATATAGAAGAAAGTCTTGGGGTAGCTACAGCATACTAGTTTTTATTAATAACACTAGAAAAAAAAGTTTTGGAATATCAAACCTTTAAAAGATGCCATTTAAAATGTTAACTAACCGATATCAAAAAGTAAAGTCATTCATATTCTTAAAATGCTATCCTTCAATTTATGGTAAAATTATAGTTTTCCATTTTTGTTTTATTTTGAAAGCTTTCCTTAACCCCTTTCTTCTCGCTTCCGTGAAAATGATGGTAGAGGAGGAGGGGGGGGGGGTTGCTGTCTATTTTTCGTGCCCGCGTGCTGGAGTGTTCAAAAGTAACACACTACAAAGATTTAAAAACAAACCATTTCTGATAAATGGGAATTTTTTTATTTCTTATTTAACACTCTAGATGAAAGTAGCAGACTATTTAAAATGTAATTTGAGATAGTTGGCTTATTTTAAACTGTCAGCACTATCCAATTTTAAATATTTGTAATACTTATTTTGTAATCTGAGATCACAATAAAACATGTTCAAAAATTTATTTCTTGTTAAATAAGGAAATTGGCGGTTGAAGAAAGAGAAAAGGAAAATATCAGAGTGCGTCTTTTTTCCTACCCTTATTGTATAAATAAAAATAAGTGTAAGACCTAGAATGTTTACTAAAGAGGAGCCGTATACTATTACTTTAAAGATGATGGATGAATAGTTGTTATAAATACTGATAACATAGAAAGAAGAAAAAACCGTTTTTTACAAAATAGCATTGTTACAAAATATTTTTTATTTAAAAATAATAAGAACAAATTAAATTTTACCATTAAGGTATATAATATCCTTGAACTTCAGTTTTTGCTGGATACAATTTGTCTAATCTCAACAGCATATTTATTCAACAGTTTTTCAGGTAGAAATTACTATTCCCCAATGGGTATCTGTATCACTTGTTTCTTGTTTTTCTGGAGATACAATCATTATTTTAGGTATCTCAATAATCATCCCCAACATTTTCAATTAAATTTAAATCGGGGAATCACGTTGTCAAAACATTTCTGTCTATATCCTAACTTTCTCGAAGCTTCTGATCAGATTGGTATCTTTATAGCTTTTCTTTATCGTCTTTAAAAACAATGTATGGACTAATGGCGCACCTTGAAACAAACGCACATAGGGAGGATAATTTTATTACAGTAACAATTACTAATAAGAAAATCTCTGTCAAACATGTGGATCTTACTTTGTCATAATACCTACCCCAACAATCACGCTATGATGACAAACGTGGCAACACTTTAATTCATTCTGAAGCATTGTTAGTATTAGCTTTTTTCACACCACTTTTCTCGAAGAATATTTTTTTTCTTCTTAATTAATCGCAATTTCACACTGAAGAAAATTTAATTCCAAATAATGTTTTGTGGAAAAGGGGTAAGCCCTAACAGTACTCCTGAATCTATATAAATAAAGAGATGTGTCAGTGTGTCTGTGTGTGTGTCTGTGTGTCTGTCTGCGCTCTGGTGCTCACACTGCTAATCGCAGAGCCTCCAAATTTGGCATATAGGTACCTGGGACCCTGCAGGTCTGCACCTCATCGAGATTTTTTCGATTTTCGAATTTGAATTTTTTAAATTAATGTTTTTTCGATTTTAAATATTGGCTTCAATGTTTCATTTTTCAGAAATTTGTTTCGTTTCAAAAGTCTGCGTATCTTATCAATGGCTATTAAACTATTTATTTATTTAAATTCATTTGAGGAAGAAACATTTTTTATTATATTTATAGAGTTCTAACAACCACGTTACTTTCTTCTTAGCAACCGTACTTTGCTGAAGGACAACGCTAATTTTTCCATGCCTTTGGAAGTTTAGTAGTCGAATTTTTTTATGCTTTTACAAATACATTTACAACACTGTGTTACAATAAATTTTTAACACTATTCCGCAATGATAAAATGGGTCAGTGGGGTCAACTGTTCCTCAGCAAACATGCTCGTGACGTCATCTGTTAGAACTTAATTGAAATCAAATAGTTATACACATACAGCAGAAAAAATTAAACATATTAAATTTTTAGATTTTTGTCCATTGATACCCCTAGCAACAGCTATTATATTTTTTATTATTTTTGGGTCTTCGAATATAAATTTTTTAAATTATTATTACTATTATTTTTTTTTTTTTAGATTTTATTCTTTCATTTTTTTCTATCCGCGTTTGTAATGACCGATAGATGGCGCTTCCTCAACTGCAGTTGTTAGTAAATATAATAGCCACCACGTGTATTTATATTGTTCTTTCTTGTTGTTCTATCATTGTTTCAGCGTGAAAGCTATCAGTGGTATGATAATTTCACCTTAGCCCACCAGACGGCGAGCATTTCATTACAATCGCGGATTTCATTTTCCAAAACTTACAATCGTTTGCGTATCTTAGCAACGGCTATTACGCTAATTATTTATTTAAATTTGTTTGAAAGCGAAATATTTTATTTTATTTTATTTAGTTTTATTTTATTTTTTTAAATTCATTTTATTTGTTGAAATGAAATAGGAGTATGCATACAATAGAAAAAAAAATTAAACATATTAAATTTTTAGATTTTGTCCATTAATTTCTCTAGCAACAGCAATTATACTTTTTATTATTTTTTGGATTGTGGAATTTAAGTTTTTTAATCTGTTTAGAATTTATCCGTTGATTTTTCTGCTTCTTTTTCGAAATTTATTCTTTTCTTTTAATGGTCTGCGTATCTAAGCAACGGCTATATACTTATTTTGTTAGTTATCATTAATTAATTAAATGAAACTTATTTATTTTTAAATTTAGTTAAAATAATTATGGATTAAACTTTTAAATATTTAATTTAGTTAAAATTTATAACAGTGCAGTTTTTCTATATATTATTCACTTTTTATTTATTTAATTAATGCAATTAATATTTTTTTTAAGACAACTGTATATGTGGAGCAATAAAAATTCGTTACAAAGGGAAATATCGTTTGCTCCCATAGCAACGGTTACTATACATATATATTTTCTTTTTAAGTTTTTAACTCTGTGTTCTATTTACAAACGCTCTTTCGTTCTAATTGACTGCATGTCGTTTTCATGCGCACTTCTTATAAATACTTCAATATTATCGTTTATAATTTAATTTAAATTACTAAAATGCCTCCCCCGAAGAAAAAAAAAGGTCTGAGAAATAAAAGAACTGAAGATCGAGAAAGACATCGAAGGATAAGAAAAGTAGAGACAGAAGAACAGAGACAAGAAAGACTGGATCGTGATAGAATTTCAACATTTCGATCAAGAGAAATTGAGACAGATGGACAGAGACAAGGAAGATTAGAACGTAATAGAATTTCAACATTCCAGTCAAGAGAAATGGAGACAGATGGACAGACAAGGAAGATTAGAACGTAATAGAATTTCAACATTCCAGTCACGAGAAATAGAGGCAGATGAACAGAGACAAGAAAGATTAGAACGTAATAGAATTTCAACATTCCAGTCAAGAGAAATGGAGACAGGTGAACAGAGACAAGGAAGATTACAGCGTAATAGAATTTCAACATTCCAGTTAAGAAAAATGGAGACAGATGAACAGAGACAAGGAAGATTAGAGCGTGATAGGATTTCAACATTCCAATCAAGAGATATGGAAACTGACGAACAAAGACAAGAAAGATTAGAGCATAATAGAATTTCAACATTCCAGTCAAGAGAAATGGAGACAGATGAACAGAGACAAGGAAGACTAGAGCGTGATAGGATTTCAAGAATGCAATCTAGGTGGGCTGACTGGGGAGATAAAGAAAATACTGCATTTTCTTTTAATCCATTAATTGATTGCACCTCAGATTCATTATGCACAATTGGTACTATGACTACAGATTGCACATTTTGTCAAGCTTTGAAATGGAAAGATGAATGTCCAGGTATGTGTTGCAGTGGAGGTAAAATCCAACTGCCACCACTATCTGACCCTCGAGAACCGGTGTATACTTTGTTATCTACAGATTCCTCAGATGCAAAGCATTTTCAGTGTAACATAAGAGCTTATAATTCATGTTTCCATATGACATCTTTTGGAACAACAAAGCGGATACGAGAACCAGGATACATGCCTACATTCAAGATACAAGGACAAGTATATCATAAAATTGGAAGCCTTCAACCTTCAGGGAAAGAACAACCAAAATTTCTACAGATTTATTTTGTCGAAGACAGCATTCTACAAGCTGAAAAACGTTGCGTAAAGAATCAAAATACAAAATTTGAATTGGTATTGCAACTGCAAGAAATGTTTCATCGAGAAAACAGCTATATCAACAGTTTTAAATTAGCTATGGAAAATATTACACCAACAATATCTTTGCGTATTTTAGCAGATAAAACTCCACCTTGTAAGCACGATAGACGTTTCAACACGCCAATGATATCAGAAGTTGCAATAATTATGTCAGGAGAACAAAGTGGAAGCAGAGATATAATACTAGAAACAAGAAGTCATACTATTCAGAAGATTGCTGAAACTCACAGATCCTACGATGCCTTACAATATCCAATATTGTTTCCAAGAGGAGAAGATGGATATCATTTTGCACTATTTCAGACTAACCCAGCTACACGAACGCTCACTGGAAAAAAAATTTCAGCGATGGATTTTTATGCATTTAGAATGATGGTCCGTTCTTCAAATTTCAATTTACTCTTGCGAGGAAAACAACTTTTTCAACAGTTCGTAGTGGACATGTTTGCTAAAATTGAGTCTGAAAGACTCAGGTATATTCGAATGAATGAGAAATCACTGAGGGTAGACAATTATGTTCATTTGAGGGATGCTATTCTCAATGATGGCAATACTGCTGACATTGGACAACTGGTCATATTGCCTTCAAGCTTTACTGGTAGTCCCCGGTATATGCATGAACGTACACAGGATGCTATGGCATACGTTAGGAATTATGGTCGTCCTGACCTTTTCATAACTTTTACATGCAATCCATGTTGGTCAGAAATTAGTGATGAACTATTTTCTGGACAGAAGCCTCGCGACCGTCACGATTTATTAGCTGGAGTGTTTCATTTAAAACTAAAAGTTTTGATGAATCTAATCACAAAAGCAAAAATTTTTGGTAAAGTTAGGTGTTTTATATATACCATAGAATGGCAAAAGCGGGGACTTCCAAATGCTCACATTTTAATATGGCTAGAAAATATTTTACATGCTGACTGATAGCTTTATCAGTGCAGAAATTCCAAATCCGGATGAAGACCCGAGTTTATTTAGTGTTGTAACAACGCAGATGGTACATGGTCCATGCGGAAATATTAATCCACGTTCTCCTTGCATGAAAAATGGAAAATGCACGAAGAGATATCCACGTCAGTTCTTAAAAGAAACACAAACGGGTCAAGATGGATACCCATTGTATCGACGCCGAAGTATAGAAGACGGTGGTTTTACAGCCAACATGACTATTCGAGGCTCATCCGTTGTGGTTTATAATACGTGGATTGTTCCATATTGTCCACTGTTATCAAAAATTTTTAATGCCCATATCAATGTCGAATTCTGCAACTCTGTTAAATCCATTAAGTATATTTGCAAATATGTGCACAAAGGAGCGGACATGGCTGTTTACGAAGTAGCCAATAATGAAAATGATCAAGATGAGGTTCGTCAGTATGAAATAGGGAGATATATAAGTAGTAATCAGGCTGTTTGGAGAATACTTGATTTTCCAATACACAAGCACCAACCAGCAGTTATGCACTTATGTGTCCATCTCGAAAACGGACAGAGAGTCTTTTTTAATACAGAAAATGCAGCTGAACGTGCAAGAATACCTCCACAAACAACACTAACAGCCTTTTTTCGGGTTGTGTTCAGAAGACGAGTTTGCACGAACACTATTGTACCATCAAGTGCCAAGATATTATACATGGAACAGCACAAACAAGAAATGGAATCGTCGTAGAATAGGACAAACAGTGGCAGGTCATCCAGGAATTCATTCCAGCGATGCTCTTGGACGAGTGTATACTATTCACCCGAACAATTCTGAGTGTTTTCACCTGCGATTGTTATTGCATGAAGTTCAGGGTCCAACTTCTTTTAAAAATCTGAGAACGGTTTGTGACACGGTTTGCGCAACCTACAAAGAAGCTTGCCAACTTAGAGGACTTCTTCAAAATGATGACCACTGGAATATAACTCTACAAGAAGCAGCTTTAACTCGGTCACCAAAAATGTTACGTAACCTTTTTACTATTATGTTGTTAACATGCTCAATGTCTAATCCTCTACAGTTATGGAATAACCATAAAGAAAGTATGGCTGAAGATGTACTTCATGAAATTCGACTTCAACAAGACAATACAAATCTTAATTATACTGATTCTATCTTCAATAAAATCCTAATCATGATTGAGGACAAGATAGTATCTTTAGGTGGATGTAGTTTAGAAACTTATGGCTTGCCAGAATGTACACGAGACCAATTCTCAGTATTACATAATGAACTGCACGAAGAATCAAAGTACGACAGAGAACAGCTTGCACAATATTTGGAACAAAATGAATCAAAACTGGTTCCGGATCAAAAAGAAGCATATGAAAAAATTATGACAGCAGTTTGTACACAGAATGGCGGTATATTTTTCTTGGATGCTCCTGGTGGTACAGGAAAAACGTTTCTCATTAACCTACTTTTGGCCAAAGTACGTTTCAGAAATGAAATTGCTTTGGCTGTTGCTTCATCTGGTATTGCAGCTACGCTCTTGACAGGAGGTACAACAGCTCACTCTGCCTTTAAATTACCTCTGAATCTAGCAATTTCAGAGACACCCACTTGCAATATATCGAGGGGATCAAATAAGGCGAAAATCCTTCAGCAATGCAAGCTTATTATATGGGATGAGTGTACCATGTCTCATAAAGCTGCATTCGAAGCCTTAGATATTACTTTAAGAGATCTCAGACGCAGCAACATAATAATGGGAGGTATCGTATTGGTATTATCTGGTGATTTTCGACAAACATTGCCAGTTATTCCCCGAGGAACAAGAGCTGATGAAATAAAGGCATATATAAAATCTTCTATATTTGGGATAGCATAAAAAGGCTAAAATTAACAACGAATATGAGAGTTTATCTTAATACAGATCCTTCGTCGCAAGACTTTTCTGATATACTTCTAAAGATTGGTAATGCCACTATTATTTGCAATGAAGACGGTTTCATATCAGTTGAAAATATTGGAAGAGCTGTACGGACCCAAGAAGAACTGAAACGAGCAGTTTTTCCAAATTTAGCTCAGTACTTTGCAAACCCTACTTGGCTGAGTGAACGAACCATACTTGCTGCAACCAACGATGCTGTAAATTCCACCAACCAGCAACTGCTATTACAATTACCAGGTAAAATGCATATTTACAAGTCTATTGACACAACATGCGATAGAGATCAAGTTGTCCATTATCCAAGTGAGTTCTTGAACTCGCTTGAATTGCCTGGAGTACCATCACATATATTACAACTCAAAGTTGGCGCACCCATCATGCTTCTAAGAAATTTAGATACACGTTCATTGTGTAACGGAACTAGATTAATTATTAAGGAATTGATGCCAAATGTTATTAAAGCCACTATTACAACAGGATTCTGTGCTGGTCAAGACGTCTTCATATCGAAAATACCCATTATACCATCAGATGTACCATTTAACTTTAAACGCATTCAGTTCCCCATTCGTTTGTGTTTTGCAATGACAATAAATAAAGCACAAGGACAGTCTCTAAAAACTGTTGGACTTAATTTACAAAATCCATGTTTCTCGCATGGACAATTGTATGTTGGATGCTCTCGAGTTGGAAATAAGGAAAATCTTTATATTTTAGCTCCGAACAGAAAGACCATCAATATTGTATACCCAGAGGCTCTCCAAGGATAAATATTATGAAGGGTAAATACCTTTTGAAATTGTGCTTGATTTTTTTTTTTTTATTAAAAATGTTTATTTATTATGTAACTTCAACTTTTATTTTTTAATGTAAATATGGTTTTTTCGCATGCATACATTTGATACTATATTTATATATTGTATATATATATGTATTGCACATATTTTTTTTTGTGTTGTATATCATATCCTACTACGTATTATATATATATTATTTATTTCAAATGTATATACCATATTTATATATTGTACATATATGTTTTGCACATATCATTTTTGTATTGTATATCATATCATACTATGTATTGTATATATATTATAATTTATTTATTGCAATGATATATAGTATTATTATTTATTGCAAATGTAGCAAATGTACTATGTATTGCAAATGCCAATACAAAATGGGTACTGGATGACAGTGTGTAGTAATTCACGTGTTGCTTTGTCACATGATCTACACTGTAAAAAGCAGCGAAGTTTTCTCTATTTGTTGTAGAGGGTCTGCCCAGCTAGTCGGGCAAAGCCCGGCTAGTAAATAAATATGTAGGCATGTCTCATCGCATCTTTTCCTGATATAAGCACAAGACGAAAGAACATTTATATCTCTATTTATGAACTCAGGAAGAGAATCAATATCAGAGAGAAACGACTCTTAGTGTTAAAGATAACGTGGCGTCATGTATGAGCCGACGATCTGCTAGTGTATGTCAAAAATTCAAAGAATATTTAAATAGCCCTCTATAAGAAAATACTTATATGAAATCATGTCTCAACTAAAACGTATTTAGTAGTTCCACGCCACATCCACACTAATTCTGTATATTTATATATTCTTTAGATTATATCATTATGTATTTAAACTTATTTCTTCACACACCACAAAATTAAAGAAATCATTACCAGTTTCGAAAAAACGTGGTCTTTTTTCTTCAGTTTTGCTTTTGCCTCCAACGTAGTAGCACGTGTTTTTGCACCTGAAAAGGAAAGGCCACGTACTTTCAAAACAAGTAGTGATTTATTTAATTTTATGGTGTGTAAAGAAGCTTTAAAGTTCAAATATTGATTGTACACCATTTTTTTAATTTAGTATTATCATTATGATATTATGTATAAGTAAACTAATTTTAAAGATTAAGTCTTTTAAGCAAACGTCATATATACATTTCAGAAATACGCAAAAATTATGTCAGGTTGAAATAATTCAGCACAATCATTTATTAAGCATTGCTGCTTCCAACTTTGCACTGGTGCAAATTTTTCGCCTAATGAATGGTCATGATTCAATAGCTTTGATATGACGGAATAGTCTCAAAAATTACAGTGTACGTTCAAAGTTCTCTTTTTTAAACATTTAAATAAGAGTTTTTTAATTTTATTTCAATGTAATTATTCAATAATGCATAACTATCCATATGTTAACCCCTTGCTGCCGACAAAAATGACGAGATTCACTTCCCAGTGCCAACATTTTTCACACAAGCGCGTGTAGTTATGCGTTCACTGTTCCAGAAACATTTCCTTTCCGATTCCTCCCATTCCCCCATCGTCTCTGAAATAAGTCCTTCGAAAACACTGTCAGTCATTTAATTGCTACAAAGCTGCAGAAAGGATCGTACTTGGACAGACCGACTATACATGCCAGGAGCAGTCAAGTGGTTATTTAAATTCAATTATTTAATAATAATAACATATTCTAAAATTTGTTTCACATAAAGGCATTATAATTTAAAAAATATATTCATCTCTCGGTTGAGTGTTTGTTAAAAACGTCTTTCAGCTGGCTTAAAAGAAAACTTTTTTTCCGATTTGAATACATAGAAAAAGTTTATCACAATATTAATTAAAATTTCTACATAAAAATTGACGACTTTTCACAATGTTTATGGAATTTTAAGCAATTTATATTTAGAATTTTTTATTCTAACCTATTCCTGAGAGTTTTTAATTTACCTTTTCGAGTTATATTTAAAGAAGAAACAATTGGCATTAAAAACTCGAATAGTTACAGCTTTGGAAAAGTTGTATAAAAATAATTCTTCTATAATTTAAAAAAAAATAATGAAACAATAAGAAATCATGTATATAACATAACACGGTAAAGAATTACATTACTTTTCACACAATAACGTGCTCGCAAAAATGGTGCAACTAACACATATCGCTGTCAAATGATTTGAAATAGAAATATCCGCAAGCATACCTTTTTACGGCTCTTTCTACTGTAAATTGGTCTGTTTAACAACAGAATATGCTACATTTTTTACAGCACATTCTGCTGTAAAGAATAGCGTAATTTTTTACATTGTACTTTCTAATAGTTGTTAAAAATGTTATTTTCCAAAGCTCTATATTCTAAATATAATTAGGCTATACATGATTTTTGAAGAAAATTCTCTAATTTAATTTTGGTACAACCATGTAACTGTATATCAAGTTATTTTTGGAACAATCGTATTTACTAATTCAAACCACTTAATTATATACATAATAAGAAAGCACCACAGAACTGGCGTTTTAAAGCAATAATTACAAAATTATGAATAAACACCATAAAATGCTATAAATTTGCAACAATTGCTTCAAGTCGAAATAACACACGAAGACAATTAAAGAGACAACGCATTGACTGCACCACTCGTACCTACTTTGTTTGCCTGACGAAGGGTCATGTGTTATTTCGACCCGAAACAATTGTTGTGAGTTTATAGCATTTTATGGTGTTTATTCAAAGTTTTGTTTATTCAAATTTTTAATTATATGCATGTGAAAATATTCAAATAGCATCATTCCTAACATTCTACTAATACTTTTATTTGCATTTTTCTGAAACGTACAAAAATAGTTATATTTCTATTTTACAGCAAACATATAACAATAACAAAATTGTGCCAAGGCTTTGCAGCATGCAAACAGATTATTAAACACAACAAAATATTCATTATTTACTTAATTAATGAAATCAAGCAAGATATATTGATCAAATATATTGATCATTTTTGTCAGATCTTTTGACATTCTTATCAGTTCAGAGCTGAAATGACGCTTTAAGTATCACATCAGAGACTGCTGAAAGTAACTAATTGCACATCACCTTCTAGGTGAAACGTACTGATAAAGAGAACCACATGAACAACAACGTGGGCTGAATTCATCCTTTTTAGGTATATGCCAACACATTCCACACCGTAGTTTGTATTTCTTATACCTACGAAAAAAAAAAAAATATATATATATAAACATCATAAAAGTTTTAAACAAATAGCAATAAAATCAATTTTAACTATATGTATTATAATAAATTTCTTAATTATACAAAACATAATTAAAATGATTAATACTTTTAAACCGATATATACACGTGTATTCAAAAAATGAAATATTTTTCCTTCTAAAAAATATTCAGTTTGTAACTAAACATAAACTGTATCTTTCTCTTTAAGTATAACAATTTAAATGTGCCCCCCCTTTTTTTTTTTAAATCTAAATCTCTGTAGAATATAAACTTGCAGTGGGAATCGCAAATATTCGTTAACACTCTACACACACACAAAAAAAAAAAAAAAAAAGTGAATACGTATAATAATTCAATAATATTTTACATATAAACATATAAAAAATTATTAGAACAAAATGTTTGGAAAAAAATTAAATAAATCGCTACATAATGTTATCATACATCTTTTATTTTATAGTTATTTTAAATTGAATTGTATGCCTCTTTCAATTTACAGTACTTATAAACTTTATTTTTTCTTCAATACACCAGCTGTTGATTGCACTGTTTCGAAATAGAATATTTATGTAATTTTTAAACGAATCTGTTCTTATTACGCATTTTATAACGATAATAACTGTATTTTAATCAACGTTTTCTAAAAATCAATGCGTTGCAAAGAAGACTGTTTTAATATCTTTAAATGTAGATACGGGGAAAATCGGGTTACCCCACTTGATTTATACTGGGACAAATTCCACCAAATCATGGAGAACTGAAAAGAAATAAATGATAATGAAATACAATAGAAAAATTTCTTATACTTTCTCTTTATATCCTCGAAGTTTAAAAATCGTCCCTTAAACCCACAAAACTTTAACACGTTGGCTGCCAAAATTTATACTCCCGTGCATTCTAACTCAAAACGTCAACGTAAGTGCTTCGGAGTACCTGCATTTGGTCTCAACCAATACTTACCTCCAACGAAAAATAAGAAAAACATAAAAATAATTTTCCATAAATAAAAGAAAATCCAAAAGATTGAATTTAGAATTTTAATCTGTGAATAAATTTCCACGTGAGCAGAAATCATCCAGAGTGAAGAACAAAAATAAATAAATAAATAAATAAAAATAAATAAATAACTCGAATAAATAAATAACTTGAAAAAACATAAGCTTAACAGAGAATCTGTTACGTGCGTTCGCAAGACGGTCTGGACGGCTGAAAATGAATTAAGAGTTGAGCAGGGCGCCCCAAGGGGCACAGGAAATCGCTCAGAGTTCCGCAATAATTTAAAAAAAAAGGGGGGTGGCATATAATTTTTCCCCTATCGTTATTGAAATTCAGAAAAACTTTAAGTGAAGTGCATGCATGGAACTTACGAGAATCTTGGTGTCCAGCCAGAAGCTTTCTAACTCAAGTGTTTTATAATCTCTTATAAAACTGAAAAAAAGGTGAAAGTGGTATATGCAGCCAAAAACGTGAGCGTTGCTGTGACCAATCGTTGGATAACAATTACTCCAACCTCTCCCCCCCCCCCCCCACAAGAAAAAAAAACTTAATGATCACCGACGAATTACGCAGTAGTCAAAGTGAATAATTCAGCAATTATTACACTTACGCGTCACCATTTTTTTTTTTTTTTTTTGGTAAATGACTTTTTGAATGAACTTCATTTTAGTAATTAGAGATTTTGTATACAAGATCACCAGGATGTTATTTTTTAATATACCATCATTTTAAAAATCTATGACATAAAATGTAGCTGTATGTCATTAGGAAAAAAAATACATAGCTGTAATTATATGGCAAATGTTAATAATCTACAATATATTTCTCTTATCAAACAAGTTGAAACTTCCAGTTTTGAAACACTTTCTATACCATCGGTGTCGTAGACAAGATAGGCCTGATAAATATCTTGTAATTTGTAGCTATGGAAATACATCGTGTATTATTATGTAAGAAAGTTACCCCCCCCCCCCCAAAAAAAAAAAAAAAAAAGTTATGCTGCCTGATATAATTATAGCATTTATGGTTCTATAATATATTGTGTAGTAGACCATATTGTCTGATCTATTAATCTCAACATCTATTAATTACATTTAAACTGAACTCATAATATACATGATAGTAATCATGTATAAAAAAGTTACTAATTCAATTTTTTCTAACTAATTCTGAACTAATTCTGAAAAGGACAATTATATAGTACTTCCTGGTATGGGCCTAACAGCTGCATGTCAGTTTCCATTTTTTAAAAATGCATCAAATATATGCACAAAACAAAATTACTGAGAGGAAGATAACATTGGTTCTTAAATATATTCAATAATAAAGAGACAATTTCATGTTAGCTATATTAATATTTTTAAAAATAATATACTTAAGCAATTATCGCAACTATTCAACAGTTTTTGGATGAGTAAACTTTATAAAATATAAATAATCAACAATCTTTGCATTTTCTTAAAACTTATTGACCTTTAAGAAACATTATTTCACATTAAATTAGTCATTTTCGATGTTGACGCCAGATTAAATAATATTTCTATTACATAAACCTGAACTTTCAATAAGTAGAGGTGCAAACACTTAAACAGAAATAATATAGCTTTATTTTTTTTTCCTCTGGTAGCCTTAAAAGGACTTTACGTTTATTAAAGTTTCTATTTTAGGCACAGCTTTTGGAGAAACATAAAAATCCTTGACTGAATATTTATTTCTATGTTTATTGATTTATCTGCCTCTTTTAAGAACTGATTATATTGGAAAAAGTACGATTTCTGTTATTGGAAATATTCTGTTTACAAAAATTATATAAGAATTATAAATAAAAATAATATATTCCCTCCAGAATTGTTTCATAATGATGTTATAATTTATTTTAAAATGTGTTTAGTTTGGTATCTTAAAAGTATATATATATATTCATATTTAATGAACATAGGAATCACTCTCTGTTTATATTTTATCTCTTATGTATGAAAATTTTTATCAGTTTAACACTTTTACTAGTGTTAACTTTTATTAAGCTATTTTCTGTTGTATTTTAGCATACCAGTTTTACCAGGAACTTCCTAACTGTATTATATTAAACTATTTTTATTGTTAGAAATATTGGTGCACATAAGTATCTATCTTAATATTTGCGTTCATCTTAAAAGGATTCTCTCTATTATTGTCTCCGAAAGCCGAAATCAATGTTATTCTATGGGGAAATTTGCCCTGTTATAACTCGTTAGCTAATACATATTTTTAAATTCCGTTTCCACATTCAGAAAATTCACAATTGTTAAAATTTTTATCTCTTTCTAAAAATTGATATTTTTAATTTTTAAGGTTTTGTTTTTAAGCTCAAAATTTCAAAATTTCCCATTGTGAAACCTAAAAATAAAATCTTAAAAATTTAAAAAGATAAAATTTTAGTAAGCGATAAAATTTTTAATAATTCTGAATTTTCTGAATGTGAAAACGGTATTTAACATATATGTTTTAGTTAATGAGTTATGAGGAGGCAAAATTCTTCATAGAATAACACTGGTTTTGGCTTCTGGAAACGATGAGTAGAGAGTCCTCATAAGTAGAAAATTGAAAACAAACTACTTACGCATATGGCATTCATTGTTATAGAAGGAATTAATTGGTCAGAAATTGTATACAACTTCTTAAAAATATTAAAATTACGATATTCATTTTTTTTTTCAAATAATTATATATATTATATGTGTGTGTGTGAGAGAGAGAGACTGTATATACGAATATATTGTGTATGTAAAAATACATTTTTTTTTTTTTTTTTTTTTTTTTGTTAACATGCATAATTTTAAAACAAATGTTACAGAGAGAGATAAACGTATCATCTATTGTTAAAATAATGCATATAACGTTTAAAACTGTAAAATATCGTAAAAATGTATTAGTTAAATTACCTTTTTTTTTTTTTTTTTTTTTTTTTGAAAAAGATAAAGGTTAATGACACTGGAATATTGTAATGCTGAGTATAACATTTATTGTAAATGATATATCTAAATACGATTATATACTTCTACAAACTATCGCATAGTAATATATATATATATAATTTTGTAATTAAGAATAGTTTACCTTATGCCACAGGCATTGCACAAAGGTGTACCATCTTCAGCGTCCCGCCACAGTGGCGTTTTTACAGCGCTACAGGATGCACAGTGCTTTTCTGTTAGGGAAAAAAAATAATTAACTATTTGATAAAGAAATGTAAATTTTTTAGCAATAAATTGAGTTGATTTTAAGACAGATCTATTTTTAAAAGTTTAATAAAAATTAACGATATACATAAACGGACAACTAAATATTTCAAAATCCACAACATGCAATTTGAATCTTCAGCAATAAATGTTTGCTAATAAGACAAATACTTTTGGCAGCAAACATTAGATTGTATTTAAAATATTAAAATAAATATTTTTTGATGAAATAAAACCTGATATTGCTTCATTTAAAATGTGTGTATTATATACATATATCACATGAAAATATGTATAAAGCATTTTTACGAATTGCGTTTAAAACGCATCTGACAACAGTAAGGAATTTATTCCATGTAATCGTATAAAATTAAATTTATTTTCAGTTCGGATCTTTATTTCATTGACTTTTCAAAACAGCGAATTAGTTCAGTTATGAAAATGCATGGGATTTTGTTATCTCAGAAATACATATAACATTAATACATTTGAAATGTTCTAAAGTTTTTAAAGACGTTTGTTTATTGAAAAAAGAAAGAAAGAAAGAAGAATTTATTTTGCTATAGAAAATAATAAAAAGATAAAAACATTCAAGTTGCCTAGGATATGCTTTTTCATAGCGAATCCTATTTAAAATGCAATATTGCCAGTGATAAAAATCTGGTGTATAACAACCACATGACTTCTACTACCCACTACTACACATATTGTACATACCTTTTGAAAATAGTGTGAGCAGAAGGCATAAAATTGATTTAATAAATTCATACGTTGTGAAGATATACAAAACAGAGTTTACACAGTGAATTTTAAAAATTCGGCACAGTCGATTTTAGAAATACCCATTTACCAGATCTTTAACTAACCTACCTAATCAGAACGCCTGTTAATTTTCCTGTAATAACCAAACAAGGCATGCTAGAAGACGTCGAAAAAGAGCTTTATGCAACAAATTTGAAGAAAGTCGTTAGAGACATTTTGAGATACTGACATTCGGTCTCAATATATATTTTCATCCAAACTTGGCAAACCCATCTGTTCACCAAAACTTACATTTGAAATTATATCTAAAAGGAGTTGGTACGGCGAGTTTTGAAAAAACCCGTTTAGCCATTTTTAGAGGAACACACTTATGAGACCTAAAATTGAGATAATTACACAGAACGTCTATTAAGTTTTCCGAAATAACCAAATAATACGTGCAAAAAAACACCCCCAAAGGTGTTTTTATATCAACACTGAAGAAAATAGTTTGAGTTGTTTTTTAGATACGGACCTACGGTTCCTCTTCCGGTTTTCCAGATTTGACTAAAAGTTAGAAAAATCATATCTGTGTTTATTCTGAACTTTCGTCGTCCTATCTTAATTAGTTTTACAGCCTTATTCACGAAATTTTAACTCTGATATTAACCCGGGAATATGCTAGGTTATCTCAAAAACGGTATTCACCACGCAAAATCAGCGATTTAACACTCGAAATAACCCTCTTTTTTAATCCTCCTAAATTGGTGGGTTAACTCTGGTGTTAAATGAGCATGTTACAGTTACATCGAAAACACTCGTTTTATTTTTTAATGCATTGCGTTTTTATTGACCAATCAGCGAGACTCTTACAGATAACTCTGGGGTCAACTAATCCACAGATGGTGAACACGAAAACTTTCTAACCCAGGGTTAAGGGAGTGTTAACTCTAACACAAGTGTTACGTGAACAATGGGTTAACACTGATTTGGTGAATAAGGCCGTTAGAGATACGACAGTCATAAGCTTCCCCTCGCACATATTTTTTAAACACATTTCATGCGACCATAGGAGCTTATGCGTAAATTCGGACTCAACGACTCCAGTGTTAAGATAGGAGTGATAACCCTTGTCGTAATAATAATACAGCGATAAGGCAACACCAAATAACTGGATGTCTACTAAATCCAAATTTTTCGGTCATTTCGCACCCCTCCAAGCCTTTGAAATCGTGTTCACTGCTAGACATAGGAAACGTGGTTATTTGTGGACGTGGACATTTAAGTGGAATTCGTACAGTGACTTTACGTCAATGACGTGACAAACTTACGTGGTTGCCCTGATCAATTTCTGAAAAATACCTTTTTGGACTCAGGAGATCTTAAAATATATAAATAAAGCAGAAAATCGATATCAAAAATTTTCACTGAATATAACACATTACTTACGGTAGCCGAGTAATAATTAAAAAAATATGTATTTAATTTCTTCGATACAGAAAAGCTTATCATTCAAGTAAATATCGCTTGAAAGTTAATGCAAAAGATTAAAAAGAGCATGTCAAAGATGACCAACAATCAAAGTATTTATGACAATATCCTTTGATTGCCGTGGTACAGAACATTACGATTTCCTGGCAGCAATTTTGCAAGCAGTTAAAGTAAAATATTATTTTAGTCTTTTGATGCCGTTTGCATGAAAATATTTGTCAAAGACGACCTAAATTATGGCGAGATATCTTGCGTTTATAACATTTATAAAATCATCAATATCTAATATTTATAACATTTTGATATACCTTCTCACTGTGTGCTATTCTAATATTCTGTGAAAGAAAATTCACTGATAACTAACAGTACAGGCTTAGTGTTCTACTGATAAGATATTTTTCCCATTTGAAATTATTCTTTTGGTCACCGTAACCGTTTTGAATCCATTAATTCAATTTAAAAAATAATAATAAATGAAAAAGTAAGAACCTTAAAGGAATTTTACGAGAAAATATTTTAAGACTTGCATTCAGGATTGTAAATTACGTATATTGCACTCACGGATTTTGATATCTTATATTTTATGACAGTATTGAGGGGTTTTGATCACAGTAATATATTAGAAACAGGAAAACAAGTTTTTTTTTTTTTTTTTTTTTTTTTTTTGTGATACATATAACACAAAAGTTCATAACACAGGTCTGCGAAATCATACTTTTCATTTTTCTTTTTCCACGACTTTTGGTGTCTCTAATGTGTTTTGATATGCTGAATTAAGAAATGCGCCTATTTTCTTCTTGATTATTACAAATTTAGGATAAAGATTAACAAAGTGAGGATGATGATTAACAAATTCGAACTATTAGTTACACATAATCTTTTAAATGTGTTTCTTTACATCGAAGCATCGTTAAAAGCTTTACTCTTGTGCACAGCTTAAGATACTTAGGGAGGGGAGTATGATGCATCCAACAATAATCTAATAAGATGCTGACACTCCATCGTCCCTGAGACCTCCATTCCATTTCTTTGATGTCTTGATGAAATAACTGTCCTTATTCTTTACTCACATCGCTTTGATTTTTCGGGAAATAACTTAGATAGGAGTTGAAAAAGTGCAACTTTAAGCTCATTTTTGTCAAAAGATCTCTTTTTCTGCCAAAACTGAACATGATAGAAATTTTTGAATGATTTTTACTTAATGAACATCAAAAAATACACCAGAAAAGCACATTACTTTGAGGAAAACATTTTTATCACAGACCTGTGTAATTTGTAAAACCACAATTCATCTCAAGCGGTTAAATGCCATGAATAACCAAAATATATAAATAAATACATAATCTTTCATTTTATTTATTGTAATGAAGTTTAAGCATACTAAGGAAATATGCTTAGAATGACTATTAAACTTTAAAATTAATAAATTTAAAAATTTTAATTTAAAAATTGTTTTTAATAGCATATATATATATATATATATATATATACACACACACACTGCTCGACATTGAAAATGCAACACCAAGAAGGAATGATATTAACGGAATGATATTTTTTGGACACATACATTATAGTAGGAAGAACAATTGATTAAAATTTCAGGACATTTGGAGTAATATGTACTGAGAAAACAGTACATAAAGCAGCGACCTCTGTGAGCAATAGCAGCACATATCTGCCTAGGCTTTGAATCGAACAGCGATTGGATGACATGTACGGGTAGAGCTCGTCATGAAGCTTCAACACGATGCCACAATTCATCGATCGAAGTTACTGGTGAGTGGTGGGGGGGGGCAGTCGCTTTTCAATGATTAAACAGTCATTTTCATAGGTGCGAGATCAGGAGAACGCGCTGGCCCGAGCAACAGTCAAACACATTCTGTATCAAAGAAGGTCCGGACAATACAAACAACTTGCGGTCGTGCATTATCTTGCTTAAATTTTGCGCTACGGAGGCCTCGGATATAGGACAGAGGGGCGGGCCTTAACTCATCAGAAATTTAATGGCCGCTGTTCAGAGTGCCAGGAATACGAACATGAAGTAATCGAGACGTGTATCCAGTGGGAACCCATAACATCATTGCAAATAATGGACAGTATGATAATGTCGAATCCAAGCTGGCAATGTGCATTATTCATAATGCCGTTAAATACGGATAAGGCAATCTTGATGCTGTAAACAGGATTGTTATTTGTCTGAAAAGTGACTTCACGCCATTCCTGCGTCCAGGTTCATCGTTGATCACACATTAATTGCGCCCATATCAGTGATGCAGTTTTGAGGGTTATCAGAATTTTGGTAGGCGCATACTGAGTCACCACCTGGATTGATGGTATGTTGTACCATTGGATACACGTCCCGGTCACCTCTTCTTTTCATTCCCGCCACTCTGAATACTAGCCATTACATTTCTGACGAGTTAAGGCCCATAGCTCTGCCCTATGTTCAAGGCCTCCGAAGCGCAACATTTAAGCAAGACAATGCACGACCGCAAGTTGTCCATATTGTCTGGACCTTCATTGATGCCGAATGTGTTCGACTGTTGCTCTGGCCAGCGCGTTCTCCTGATCTCGCACCAATGAAAATGACTGTTTAATCGTTGAAAAGCGACTGGTCCCCCACCACTCACCAATAACTTCGATCGATGAATTGTGCCATCGTGTTGAAACTTCATGAAGTGCTCTACCCGTACATGTCATCCAATCGCTATTCGATTCAATGCCTAGGCAGATGTGCTGTTATTGCTCACAGAGGTCGCTGCTTTATGTACTGTTTTCTCAGTACATATTACTCCAAATTTCCTGAAATTTTAATCAATTGTTCTTCCTACTATAATGTATATGTCCAACAAATTTCATTCTGTTATTATCATTCCTTCTTGGTGTTGCATTTTCAATGTCGAGCAGTGTATATATATATATATATATGTATGTTCACAAAAACTATTTTGTCAAATCATTTTTAAATCAATCTACTCAAACAGTTTTGAAGCTCTTAACTCGACAAATTTTAAGAAATAGCATTGCATACAATCAGATTAAATCATATTTTAATATATGTTTCATTATGAGGAAAACATATTATAAGAATAAAACTATGTGTTATGAAGCTGAAAATTGTCAAAATATTTCTTTATAAGTACACTTCGTTACAATAAATTCGTTTCGAATATATATAATCTCATAAAATTGTAATATTATTTAGATAATAAAGTGTTCAAGCTTATGATATCTGAAAGTATGGATATCAAACAATTTATTTTAAAACCATAATTTTAACAGTATTTAATCATATTAGATCTTTATTATATAAATTTTGTTTAAAGAAATGTGTGTGTCATTAACCTTTTATAAATATTGAAGTGACATATTTATATATATATTTTTTAACAGTAATAGTTAATTAGCAGTGCGTACACGTTAAAAATTATCAATATTTGTAGGTACTATTTAAAAGTTATAAATAATTTAACAGATAGTATAAACCATGGGTCTACATCTGAATACGGGATTTTTTTTTTCTTGTTTCTATTAGATATAATTTGAGGAGAAGTTTAAAAAAATAATTTAGCTTTTTATTATTATTATTATTATTATTATTATAGCATTTAATACAATAGCAGTACCGATATATTTCTAAACAACAGTTAAAGTTAAAAGTTAGAAAATAGTTTCAAGAAAGTAATTCTCATTTTCAGAAACATTTGATCAATTAATAGACTAAACCAGAGCAAAAAAAAAACAAGTGGTACACCTGACTGATATCATGTTAAAAATCATTTGTATCTGCTAAAATTATCAAATCAATATTTGCCAACATTATTTTTTGTAGACCTGTGTAATTAAAATAACGTAACTCAAAAATGGCTTAGTAATTTAAAATATAGAAAAAAAAAATTTGACATTAAATAGTGAAATATACCTTCAGTTCCGTAATTATATCCACCTGTAGGAGTTTCATCTTCATCTGAACTTTCAATGTAGGATGAAAACTTCCTTTTCTTTTTCGGAGAGAGACTAAAAAATACATATATATATAATGGTATCCTTATTAACTATTAACAGTGTCATAAAATATAAGAAGTTTAACCGTAATTTAAAAACAATGATAATAATAATAATAATAAAGTAAATTTTAAAATATAGATCATGATTGTATTTACATTTCAATATTCGATGTTCATGTTTATTGATATAACATTTTGAATTGCATAAAGAAGGTACTTGCTTCTAATTTACACAATCATTGCTATATTTCTTTTCAGTATTAAAATATCGTGAAAGAATATAAACTTTCTAAACATTTTTTTTTTTTTTTTTTTTTAAGTGAAAATTATTTTGGATTAAAATAATTATGTATGACATTTCAACAATTAAAAATCTTATATTTTTAGTTTAAAACTGATTATCTATGCAAGAGATTAGGGTCAAAGAAGATGATCTCGCTGCTTGTTTTTCCTAAGAAGTCTTAGCCGGTATTCACACATGATTTGAAGAAAACCACAGTAAACTCATATTACTAGAAATTTTATTCTATGAATATGTGTTAAAAACAAAATTATGAAGTTTAAATAAATAATGAAAAAGTACTTATCTGAATACTCCTAAATATGACGTTATATTTCAAAAATCAATAACAATTTTACGTTTATTAAGAATAAAATTAATTCAAATTAAAAAAAAAAATCATTTTATGCCCTTTACCTCTACCCCCCCCCCCCCAAAAAAAAAAAAAAAAAGTCTACTAAATAGGTTGATAAAAATCATTCTCGTATATAAAGTACAATTTGAAACATTGATTATACACAAAACAGTCGATAATCAAAGCTGAAATATTAGTAAATTACATTAATATATAGTTAATCGTCATCCTAGCAAATAGATAAACACCAGAATATTAATTGCACTCTACATTTATCGTCTTCGGCAGCTAAATGCCATGGCATACTGTAGGGAAATTTGTTATGAGAATTCATCTCTACCTCTAGAGAGAAAAAAAAATAATCTACAAAACCAGACGATAAAAATCTTTCTCATACATAACGTATAATTTCAAACACTGATTATATACAAAGCCAATATTTAAAGTTTAGTAAATAACATTAGTAAATAACATTAATATACAGTTAATATTCATTCTAACAAAAAAATAAACGCGAGAATATTAATTGCGTGTTTTTTATCTATCGTCTCCGGCAGACAAACGCCATGATATACTGTAATTAAATTTGTTGTGAGAATTATTGAATATTCGAATGCATTTTTTAAAATTCTGTTTTTACATTATGTATATATACAGCTGTGAAAATTCATGCTTGTTTCCCGATTTTTTTTTTTTTTTTTTTTTTTAATGCTATATATTGCAAATCTATTTTTTGCACTTTATACCTTCAAACTGAAGTATCAAAAATAATCGAATGTGTCACTCACACGGCTTTCTCTTAGCCTGCAATACTATAAAAGATAAATTGCAGATTAAATCGTAATATCAATAAAACATGATAATAAACTTCAATCTACTTATAAAATAACCTATAACAGGTTTTAAAATAGTTTTATTTCATGGATGACAGGGAGATGAGGGCTACCGTCCCTCCAACCCTTTGTTCAACTATAGTGTCTACATTTATTTACTTTTTTTTTTTTTTTTTTTTTTTTTTTTTGTAAGGCTATTACTAAATTGACCTTCAAACTTGCCAATCATGATCATATTTTTCAAATGGCAACCTAATTTGAACTTCAAAATACCAAATTTGTATTTTCTACGGTTGTTTGTGTTTAAATTACAGATATATATACAGATGAACCACTAAAAATTGGATTTTCGTATCCACAGTACCTCAAAACATGATATTATATATAAACCAAACTTCAAAATAGAACATTAAAGAATTCTTTATTTACAGTTCATATATGAAAAATTTATTTTCCTTCTTGAGCAGTTTTCGTCTACATATTAAAATGTGGCAAGCATTTTCATCAAATACATTTAATAGAAAAGAACGTTTAGCTTAATTTTGCGTAGCACTCTATATTGTTTATAAACTACATTCACATCACATTCTCTCTTTAAATTTAGTTTTATATGGAAAATACATAACAACAAATACTTTCTGTAATTTCAAAGTAAAGCTCCAATATATTCGAATACTTTGAGTAGACTTGTAAATGAATGATTAATGATTTCCATACCACAATCTACACAAAACGTGCTTTTATACATATAAAAAATATGTTCATTCCAATTTATTTAGAGCATTCTATAGATGTTACACTGCACTTACCATAAATTTCCCGATAGACGTAATGTGTTTGAATTCACTGAGATGTCTCTGTACACGATAAGTTTGCTTGATCTCAACGAAAAATTTACTGTAGCATTACTATATGACACAGATTTAGAATAAAGCATTTAGATTTCCTGCTACTATTTGTTTGTAAGATACGTTGATAACAAGCAAACAGAGAGACACAGAGAGAAAAACCAACCCCTAGAAACATAATTTTCAGATTCAGGGGCTTCAAAACATGTAAATAATTCGATTTCGAAAATTTGGCCTTAAACAATACTTTCTCTACCACATATATGTGGAAAAGAAAGTTAAATTTAAACATCGATTTTTGAAGAACAAGAACTGATGTGAATTTTCTGAAAATGACAACAGACTTTAAAAAGTTATTTGTTAATGAGTAATTCTTATATTAAGTTTACCCATAGAAATGATATGGAGTTTGACTGCCGGCGATGAAAAAATTGTAAAAGGTTCATAGTCCTGTCATAAAATTTCAGTCTGAAATATTATGTTTTAATCGCTTGGTTTGAACTATTGGTACAATTTAACAAATAACACAAACATATATATATATATTAAACCACTGTTCAATCTAATTACACAAGAGAATAAGTAATATGCATCAACATCAGTATTACAATGCTGTGGGAGAAAAAATCCAGCATATAAAGAAAATAATTAAAATAAAAACTTATAAATTTCTTCGAAAATATTTTTAATTTTAAGTGCAAATGAAAAGTAGAATCTACTTCAATTTATGTAGTTAGAAGAGGTACCAGCTTTAAGTGAAAATAAATTTCTTCTTTAGATTTGAAATAAAATGAAATAACTATTTTTAAATAATTTAAAAATGTCAAACCTAAACTTTTAAAAAGAAAAGAAAAATTGCTTGTATTATACTTAGACATTTATTTTTTTACTTCCATTATAAGAATACCGAAGGTAATGGATGTAATATATTCAATTAAAAAAAAAAGGATATCAAGTTTTCACTTGATTTACATGTTTTAAGGTTTCCCGATTTCCCGATTTAAAAAAAAAAAAAAAAAGGAGTTTGGACAGTTGGTTGGTGTATTCATGTAGAATCTTTTATCATATCACCAGAAATGACAAATAATATTCTCATTTCTAGAAAATATTATTTATCATTTCCAGATAAATATAATAATATTTGGAAATATTTTCGCCTTTGCTTTATTGGCCTTGTATATTACCTATTACAGGACAGCCTCTAAACGCCTTTTTTTTTTTTTTTCTACTTTTGGGTACCTCAGAATTTATAGTTAATATATCAAAATTTCAGTTTCAAATACTAGACTCAAAACAATACCTTATTTATCATAAACAGATAAGTTTATATATATATATATATATATATATATATATATATATATATATATATATATATATATATATATAATTTAATAATAATATACATTTCAACTTACGTTAATTCTGTCCTTATGTTTAACTTCCAATCTTTGTCAATAAACTTATGTTCGTACCATACTGTCAATCCTCTAAAACTTGGATCATTTAACGGAGATGACCGTCTGGGACTAAAAGCCTTGCGCTTTCTGCTTCCTTTAACCGAGTCTATAGACGAGCATGAAGATGAATTTAAATCTGATTCTGTGAAACTGTCAGAATAAGATTCAGGAGACCACATTCTGTGTAAAACAGAATAGAGCCACAATTAATGTAAATTTAGAAGACATTGTTTCAGAATATTCACCACGTGTATAGCGGAAAAGATCAGTTATTTATTTACTTAAATATTACTTATTTAATTAATTAAACATTTGGTAACGCTCATGACATACAGGCATAACTAAAAATTACTAACTTCTTAGGAACCTCCTAGCATAAAAAATGCGCCAAAAAGTTAAAGCTAAGTTATGCTCTAAGTTAAAACTAAAAGTTATGCGCCAATGTACTAGGAGAAATATACAAGATATTGTGCATCGCAACTGTGAATTAATATAGTATGAATCAATCGGAACGAAAGTCATTGTAAATATATGCCCTTACAGCTGCAAATAATTACAAGTACCAATTACACTAGGGGCCGAATACCAATTGCGCTACAAACCATACATCCCTTATAAATAGGCAACCAATAATAATCGAGATATGTCACTTTGACATGTCATCGAAATTAATTTGGGTATTTTAAAAACGGCTAAACTGAAAATCACTTTTTTTTTTTTTTTTTTAAGCGTCTTTGTCATTAGAACGAAGATTTGTGGAAAAGAACTGTTAAGACATAATTATGTGTAAATCTATTTTTCTATAAAACATCAAACTTCATACCATTAAAATTTTTCATTTTATTATAGAAGGTTTTCTTTTCTGAATTAATATCTTCTTTAAGTGTATCGATGGTCTTTCTTTTCTCTAACAGATATTAATTATACATATACTTTCGGAATGATTGTACAATCATTTTTAGCTGTTATTCAATGAACAAATCTCGGAGGAGTGGAAATCTCCCCCCACCCATAATTGGTACACGGGCTCAAAACCGGGTTTGTCCCTTAACCTCCCGTGCGACAGACGTACCCGAACTGTACTCTCAAGTACAGTGGCTAGAATAAGATAGTGTGTCGTTCAATGAGCGAAAAACGTGTAAGAAATCAAGCCTCCGTTAGATGGCGCTACCTCTGATTGTGGTGTATTGCTTCTGGTTTTCGGCTGAATATAAATACTAGCAACAAATTAACATTTTGCATCACAATTAATTTTTTATTCGTTTTTAAATTTAATAAATATTTCTACTAAGAATAAAACTAAGCTCTCAATTTCTCCACAATTAATAATAAAATAGCGTAAATAACTGAGAAATACTAATTAAGAAATTAATAAAAATCTGAAGCTTTTTCTCTTTCTCAGTACATATTTATTAAAATAAAAAGATATAACTATCATAAAAATAATAAATTGTTATAAATTAAAAATATATACAATAGGTGCATTTAAAAAATACCAATTCTTAAAAATTTTCATTAAAAAAATTATTATTTCTTTCGAATAGAAATATATCTAGAAATTAAACTTCATATTATTTACTGATGAAATATTTTTTATAACAGCACTCATAAAACCTTTTCGATATTTTTGTACAGATTAAAGTTGTTTTAATTTTTTGTTTGAACATATAATCATACTGAAATAAAGGAAGCTTGCAAAAATTAATAAATTAAAACCAATTGTAAAGTTTACAGGTTTTTCAATATGAAAGAAGAAGCATTAATTACATACTGCAGGAAAACAGTCTGTATTACTGTACTATTCCAGTAACTTTTATTTTATTTCTTATTTAAAAGGAATTTTTAATCAATTAAACAATCATTCAGAAAATAAATAAAAATAAAATTAATATATCATCTGAACTGGAACATTTTCTAATGTATATAAAAAAGAATATACAATTTCAAATTTGAGTCTGATAAAATTCATTCATACATATTAGTAAAAATATTCATATCATAACATATATTTCGGTTACCATGGCGCCGGGCAAAAGAATAAATAAATTTTACTTCCTACTTTACTGATTTTGTACTGGAAATAAAAATTGCAAATTTCAAAATGCTTCAATTTTCTTCAAAATTATTTCAAACTTGCTGCACACTTTTAACATCACAAGACGAAGTTGCAGTTCAAATTTTATCCGGTTTCGAGAATAAATAAAAAATGTACAATTTTTAATTGCAAATTAAATTTTATTATAATACGCGTATTTCAAATTCTAACTATGATTAAATTATTTTTAATACATCATTCGAAAGATATTTTAACGTTCTTTTATATTATCGAAAGTTTTAACCAGATTTGCACGTTTTGAGGTGTCCTGATTAGGTTTTCTTTTGCATCTCAGCTAATTCAGTTAGACCGTTCAAAATTGGTATATGTAGGTTAATTAGGAAGGACTGAAAGGGTGGGGAAGATATAGGCGTGCACCGCGCGCACGGGACTGCGCTGCTGAAGGCAGTGGGGACCCGGTCCGACTTTTTAACCGATGAGAAATGATTTTTTTTCATTTTCTTTTCTTAAGAATAAAAATTTGATTTCAGAAGGAATATGTGCGCGTAGCGCGCGTATACCTTCACACGTGCGCGCACAGCGCGCATGGGTCTGCGCTGCCGAAGGCAGTGAGGACACGGTGTGAGTTTTTACCCGATCAGAAATGATTTCTTTTAGGGGGCACGAAGGGTCAGGGAAGGAATACGCACGCGCAGCGCGTGTATTCCTTAACCTAAACGCGCGTGCAGCGCGCACGGGACTGCGCTGCCGTAGGCAGTGAGGACCCGGTCCGACTTTGTACCCGATGAGAAATGATTTTTTTAATTTTCTTTTCTTAAGAATAAAAATTTGATTTGAGAAGGAATATGTGCGCGCGCATTGGTCTGCGCTGCCGAAGGCAGTGGGAACCCGGTGTGAGTTTTTACCCGATCAGAATTTTTTTTTTTGAGGGGGGGGGCACGAAGGGTCAGGAAAGGAATACGCGCGCACGGGGCAGCGCTGCTGAAGGCAGTGGGGACCCGGGCCGACTTTTTACCCAATCAGAAATGATTTTTTTTTTTTTTTTTTTTTTTCTTTTCTTAACACTAAAAGTTACTGTTAGTGATTCATTAATTTTAGTGATTCATTTTAAAATACTGACCCGCTAGCGGGCGAAGCTCGCTAGTAATTTACTAAAACTTGTATTATAGCACTAAATAAATATATAATTAATTAAACAGCAAAACACTTACTTTAAGATTAAAAGATGAACTAATTGAAATTGATTAAATTAATACCTTTTTACTTATAGTAAAGTTATTGTGTACGCCGAATCTTAAGGCATTTAGCTTTTTCTCTTTTAGTTTGACGATCCCTATTGAGCTGTTTCACATAAAAATGTAATCTAGTTAAAACATAGAATTTTATGATTCTCTTTGTGAGATCAACTTTGTGATTATCACATCCAATCATATATATTTTATCTCTGTTTAAACTAGCCATCACATCTAAAATGCTATCGCTGTGCAGTGTCTGCACACTAAAACATTCAGTAAATTTATTTTCTAATTCAAAAATTAAATTAAACAAGCATTTTGATGGGTATATTAAAGTACCCCTATTATCATTTTTTTTGGTGAATTCAGCACAGTTTGGAAGTTCAAGTTCACATGATCTTAACATTTTTTCACATTCAGTGCATTTTGTTTTCGACTCAAATTTTCTGACAACATATCCAGAAATATAATAAATTAGTCTAGCATCACTGTGTTTAAGCAAAATGTTTAAAAAACCATCTTTAAATCCATTTAAGCAATTTTCAGCATTTGATAAATCCCCATTTTCGATAAATTCATCTATACAATTAGCAATCAATGAATTATTTTCACCCTTTTTATTGACGATATTTTCTGATGAAAGTAATGCCTTTATGACATTTGGGGCAATGTTCCCACCTTTAGGTGCTCTGGCTAAATTATAAAAACTCAAACACTCAATAATGGTTAAAAACTCGCTTGGTGTTGGAGATCATTGCATCCTTTGCATTGCCTAATTATACCGAATAAGTTCTCAAGTTTATCTTGGCTTAGTCTGCTTGTCAATAAATATGTATAATTTAAAGAAGATAAGTAATTCATAAGAGATAAAGTACTTTTTAAAGTAACTTTAAAACCAATACTTGTTGTTTTACTCAGATATCCATTTTTATTTGGCTCACAATGTTTTTCCCATTCTGTTAAGAAATTTAAAAATTCCACGAGGAATTTCTGTTGCTGAGAATTTACCTGTAAACCCTGTTTGGGGCATCGTGCAGTCATAATTTTTATCAATGAGTTTATTTTCTTAACAAAATTAATTGTTGCTGATGGATTACCATATTCTTCAATTTTTTCTCTGTAAAATTCTAATCCTTTAATTACATCTTCACTAAATATTTCAAATGCTAAATTAACTTTCATTTTTTCAAAACTATTGGGAAAGAAATGAATTTTAGATATCCGAGGCATGACTCTTAATGTCAATGGATTAGAATCTTCTTTCCAAGCACTTTTTATGTGCTCAAGAAGAACTTTACCTTCTGGTGTATAAAATTCTCCATACTTCAAAAGTGCATTTCTTAAACACTTTAGCAGATGAGGAAAATCAGATACAAAGTGGAGTGATCGAGTATCATCACATGGATGAATTACTTTGTACTGAACCTCACCTTGCTTTTTCTCGCCTATTCCAAAAATTTTCCACATTGATCTATTCCAAGGTGCTCCATCTCCTGTGACAACATCGACGAATAAACCACATTTTTCAATAAGAAGAATAGCTTCTATGAGAATTTTAGCTAACATAGCTCCTTTCATGTTGTTGTGAGTAGCAAATACACCCACAATTTGAATCCAATCTCCTGTAAAGGGTTGGAATATTAGAAGCAGTCCATGGTCACATAATTTATTTTTTATATTTTCATCAGAAAAAGACCCATAATCTACATAACCTTGAATAAGCCCATCAGATCTAACTTTTAAATTTTCGGAAAGTTTTATTTCATCAAATAGAAGAGAACCATGCTTTTGAAATGTGTCTAAATGACAAACTTTCTCTTTTAAAATTTGAAAACATTTTTTGTTAAAACCAAAGCCAGCTGAAAATGTGTTAATGGCTTTTTTAAGGCAAGTTTTCCCGGGTAAAATTAAAATTTTGTTTAAACGCATGTGTTCATATAATCTTGGGCTTTTCATTCGCATTAATATACATTCTAGTATCCATTCTTTGTTATATTTCATACCTTTTGGATTTTTTCTTTGAGAAGCTTTAAAGCATTCGTTAATTGCCAATTGCTGCTTTGCAGTTAGTGCTTTCATTTTAGTTGATAAATTTGCTTCATTATCTATGGCTTTTTTAGATGCATACTTTAAGTTGCTTTTTAATTGTGACACTTTACTCTTTAATCGTTTAAAAGATGCAGTGGAAATTCTGGGAGATTTTTTCTTGACAAGTAATTTCTTTTTCGCTTTTTTCATTAGAACAGACTTTTTATATAATAAGTTTTTACGCTTGAATTTACAGGATAAACATCTGTTCTGTAACGAAACTGATAACCCAGTGCAATTTTTACTAAAAATAATAGAGTTATGAGTTGAAATATTTTTTGATGAGATATCAGCAAACTCATTAATTTGCCCAACACCAACACACAGTACAAGTTTATCAGTATCCTGTATAATTCTTTCCAATTGTATTACAGAATTCAGTGGTTCATGCTTTTTAATAATTAAATGTCCAAGACATACGGAATTTACAAACTGTCCATTTATTTCTTCAACAGTTATTAATTTGTTTGGACTTTGTAACGGTAAGGATGAGGAATCAGTATTATAATCATTCCAGACAGCAAATACTTTACAGAGCGAATTTTTTTTTAAATTTATCTCATTCCAAAATTCTGGCAGTTGTATATTTGAAAATTCCGAAATTGTTGCTACGCGATTATCAGTAAACGAAGCTGCCTGATTGCATTTTTTATCTGTAGATACTTTTTTCTTCTTTCTCGGGGGCGAAAATGAGCGATCTTTAGACGGCGGCTTTTTTTTAACATCAAACGATAAATACTTTGGCAGATTTTGAAATATGGAAGGAATAGCTCCAGGTAGTAATATGGGTCGTTATCTTGGTATTAAAACTTCCTCTCCATTTATTATGTGCCGAAAATGTCGCTCAATAAAACTGTCACTGAAATGTAATTCACAGACTGCACACATTTCGTCTAAAGGTTTGTCTGCTCTGGGAATACATTTTTCCCAACGTTTTCTTTCTAGTGGATCTGATGGAACATTAAATAAAGAAATTTTAGTCTCATTCTTTTTCCTGCTATAGCCTGTATTGCATCCTGGTACGAAACAATGCCGCTGACGATATTTTTTACGAGTTGTCAAACTCATGTTTTCTGTTTTGCATGTACACCAATTTATGAATTTTTTCAATGAAGTAAACGATATATTCACATGTTATATTAAATAATTAAATATTATATAATTATTATAATAAATTGTAAACACAATTAAACTATAACACATAAAAATCAAACGCTTTTTTCGCACGCACTTTGTAAACAAACACATTTCAAACTGAAACTTTACCGCGGCTAAATAAATAATTACTTACACCCCTCTAGAAATCTTGGAAACGCTACACCCCTCCCTACAGAGACGCCCTCTTGTGACAGGCTTATTTCTGAGACTAAAGAAGATGCCTGAGAGCGATAACGAACGGCACACTATCTATTCTAGCCACTGTACTCTCAAGACTCGCTAGCGGTCACATCAAGTGCCTCACTTTCAACGAGGGCAGGAAAACCTTCCCCACCTGCGCTAAGTGCCAAAGTCATCAGGCTTCTCCTGAGCACCTTTTGGAATGCATGGGACTCTTTAAGGAGGATCTTTTTACCAATCCTCTTCTGGTCTTTGACTTCCTAACAGTCAACGAACTCGTGGATCTTGTCTGACTCCGTCAGACAAGGAGGATAAGCAACAACAAAAACACAAATTTATTTAAAATCAATCATAATGCATAAATTGTACAGGTACACTCCTACTGAAAAGTTTAGCAAGATTTGAAAGTGATCAGTTTTTTTTCAATTTAAAAACTGATCTCTGGATGAAGTGTTTTCAAACATTGGGCATTTAAAGAACTGGGACTTTTTCATGTTTTTCAGTGAAGATTGGTTTAAGACAACATTTAGGGGGTCGGTAACAAATTGAGTAATATCAATGTTTGTGATCAACCTGTATCGTTAAGTGAACGAAATGATCTGTAACTTTAGGATATGTTAATATAGACCCAGTTCAAATTGTGGAGGAATTTGTAGGACGATAGCATATTAAATAACCGAGATATAAGAATTTATTTTAAAACTAAAATAAATATATAAATAAATAAATATATATAAATAAATAAAAATCAGCATGTTTTTTTATTTATAATACACAGAGTTTTTAACGAAAATTATTCCCACTTTCAGATAAGTTCGAAAAACACTTAAAACAATATACTACAATCGGAATACGAATATCTTAAATATCTCATGAAATAAGAGTATTTTTATGAAAAACCTTTTCACTGCGCAAGTGCGAAAGATAAAAAAAAAAAAATAATAATAATATTGCATTGGTTGAAAGAAAGCTAGATATATTGGGCAACTTTTGTCAAAAGTGCATTTGAACAGAGTAAAGATTAAGCAAATCTTACGAAAAAGAACGAGCTAGATTTGAGATATTTTCCAAGAGCTAAAATTTCTTAAGGGGTTTTTCACATGCCGTGTAATTAATTTAAAAATCGAATTATTTTAACTACTTACCAAAAGTTCTTTTTTGGGAAAAAACCCTTATAAGCTTGTAACTCTAACACATTTTTGTTTATTTTCTAAGATTTGTGAGATAAGGGGTGTTTCATAAAAAAGAACTTTTGCTAAGTAGTTAAAATAGTTGGATCTTTAAATTAATAACGCCGCATGAGAAAAACTCCTTAAGAAATTTCAATTCCTGAAAAATATCTAAAATCTAGCTCGTACTCTTTAGTGTAATTTGCTTATTTTTTATTCTATTCAAATTCACTTTTGATAAAAGTTGCTCAATATATCTAGTCTTCAACCTATGCATTTTTTTTTTCATGAGATATTTCTATTCCGATTGCAGTATATTGTTTTAAATGTGTCTTTCCAACTAATCTGGAAGTGGGAATAATTTTCGTTAAAAACTCTGTATATTATAAATAAAAAACATTTTTTTTTTTAATAAATGCTTATATCACCATTATTTAATATGCTATCGTCCTAAAAATTCATCCACAAATTGAATTAGTTCTATATTAACATATCCTAAAGTTACAGTTCATTTCGTTCACTTAGCGATACAAGGTGTTCACAAACATTAATTATCTTACTCAATTTGTTACCGGCCCCTTAAATGTTGTCTTAAGCAAATCTTCGCTGAAAAACATGAGGAAGACCCATTTCTTAAAATACCTAATGTTTGAAAACATTTCATCCAGCGATAAGTTTTTAAATTGAAAAAAAAAAACTGATCGTTTGCAAATCTTGCTAAACTTTTGATCAGGAGTGTATCTATCATTAAAATTTGCTTGACTTATTTCCTGTTGTCGTATGTGAATGTGTATGTATATTGTTCATTTATTAAACATATATATATCTCTTTGTTAAATTCATTGCCTAAATAGAACTTGTTAGTGGATGTATTGTTAGGTTATTAGATTAAAAATAAAAAATAAAAATAACTAGTATGTTGTGGCCACCACAAGACTTTCTTCTATATTTTCCTATATACATATTCAATCAGTAACAATAAAAAAAAAAAAAAAAAAAAAAAAAAAAAAAAAAGTTACGATTTTTTTTCTATGTTCTTTTTTTGTTAAAAGTAATACATATTCAATCAGTAACAATATTTAAAAAAAAAAAAAAAAAATTGTTTTTTTTTTTTTGTTGTTGTTAAAAGTAAAAAAAAATCGATAACTTTGTTATAAATTATCACAGATTTATAGTTCAACCATTCGTTTTAAAGCTATTGACGAGATCTTTCGAAAAATACCCATCTTGAAAATTTACCCCCCTCCCCCAGGGTGGGAACAGGTGCCCCCACATGCACAAAATTTTTTTCGTAGTTAACTACTACTATTATCAATAATTCATATTAATTTTACAATCCCAAGTTTAAAATAACGCTCATTATGTACATTTATACGAAATTTTGTCCTATACTGCCATGTTAAAAGTTTACATAAAATGCGATCACAGCGCCATCTGCTGGGCGATTAATCCCCAAATCTAATCAGCACCATGCCCCGTTAGGTTACAACTGTATACGACGTTTGGTTGAATTTCATTCATTGGTTCGTGAGATACGGGGAAAAATACGAGATTTTGTCCTATACTGCCATGTTAAAAATTTACATAAAATGCGATCACAGCGCCACCTGCTGGGCTATTCATCCCCAAATCTAATCAGCACAATGCCCCGCCAGGGTCCAACTATATACCAAGTTTGGTTGAATTTCATTCATTGGTTCGTGAGATACGGTGAAAAGACGAAACCACAGACAGACATTTTTTAAAAACTATCAATTCGTGTTCAGGACATCCCAAAACGTGTAGATCCGTCAAAAAACGGAGGTCGAAAATTTTCCCGAATCCAATACTTCCTCTGTATTACATATAGAAGAAAGTAAAACTATTCACTTTCGCACGTAAATGAAATTTGCCCATGAGAGAATTTTTTGATTTAACGACATATTTTATTTTATTAAAAAGAAATACTTTTGTTTTAATGACTCGAAAAAATATTATCGTCAAAAGTATTTAATACAATTTAAATGTTTAAATTCCTGGGAGATATTGGTGTACCTATAAGACTGCAAAGAGACTTAAAAAAAAAAAACATACTTGAGAAACTGTGACGGACATCTGAATAGAAAAATCAGTTCTATTCCGATTCGGGTTTTTTATATTTTTATTTATTTTTTTTCTGTAAATATTTTTTTTTTTTTTTTCGATAAGATCCAAAATCTTGATATTTCTTGAACTTTTATAGCTAAGCAAATTTCTGGTAAAAATCCATTCTTATTTTTTTAACGGATAGTCGAGAAACCTTTCCAAATACCACTCTTCCTATAATACACCTTAACGCCTCTTTTAAACAACGTAGCTACACTTATACATTAAGGTTGTTAAGGGATTTTAATATTTATTTCAAAGAATTTCCACCTATACAATTCCCTGAAATATATTTGACTAATTTTGAGCAATCCTCAGGCCTCGCAGCGTTCCTAAAATTTTACTCGTGTTTTATTATATGACACCACTATCGTCGAAAACTTTTTTCTTGAAGGTTTTTATGTTAAAATATTAGGGAAATAAGTGTTCTTTTAAAATAGTGGTGACAATGTAGCAAAATGACACCTAAAATTCCTAAAATTTTAGGAATGCTGCGAGGCCTGAATCCTATATTTTTGATTAAAAATTATATAAACTCTAAATAGTATGCTGACATTTAGCACAATAAAAACCCGTGATGTGCTTAAAGGACTTTTCAAGCAACTTCCAAACATAGTCCTACTAGATCAGAATAATTTTGTGTGACCTTGTGAACGAAGAATAAATACCTCTCATACAACCATTCGTGCGAGACATGCCTTGGTGGATATTAAAAAACATATTTCCATTTTCTTTAGTGCAATTAAAAGATGTACATTTAGATAATCGTTTGTCCTGAGTGAGTGATTCATCGTCGCCTAGTCCAAACCCTGGACCTAGAAGCATGCAATTTTGTGACAACGTTCCTTCTATTCCGTAGGCATCTATTAAGAAGCAATTTTACAAATTACGCCCACCAGGGGGGAAAGGGAGAGCAAAACGTGATTTCACAAAATCCTTCATATCTCAAACGAAAAAAAAACAGATATCCGTCAACTTTTTGCTTTGAAATATAGCTAACACAAATATCTAAACACAATTTCTGGAATTTTATAAATTCAATCCCCAAGGAAGGGGGGTGGGGGTGGAGGGGCAAAACGGATTTCACATAATCCTGTATATCTCAAAAAAAAAAAAAAAAAAAAAAAAAGGATATACGTGAAATTTTCGCTCTAAAATATGGCTAATACAAATACCTAAAACCTAATTTCTGGAATTTTAGAAATTCAGGCGAAAGTTATTTCAAATAATTCTTTATATCGCAAACAAAAAATAATATATATACATGAGATTTTTGCTCTAAAACATAGCTCTCACAAATATCTAAAAAGAAATTCGTCTCAGGTGGATCGGGAAGGGAAGGGGCTATGCCCCGCCGCCCCCCCCCCCCAATAAAAATAATACAGTTAGACCGTTCAAAATTGGTACAGATAGCTTTCAGAGGCCTGCAAATCGAATGAGTATATTTTTGAATGTGTAAGATTTTTAGGAGAGCCGGGAAGGGGGGGGGGACAAAGCAATAGATAGTGTTCAAATTTGGCACGTATAGGTTTTTATGACCTACAAATCAAATGCAGATTTTTCCAAACAAAAAAAATATGAGTATAGACGGGGAGGGGGGGGGGAAGCGAAGGTGCAAAAATATATAAAATATAAAAATATAAATATATAAATATAAATATAAATATAAATATAAAAATATAAATATAAAAATTAATACAATTTTGATAATTCATTAATTATGGTGATTCATTTAAAAATAGCGACCAGCGAAGTGGGCGTAGCCTGCTAGTCATCAGTATATGTTCATTAGATATAGCCAAAAAATGTTGAAAGCCATCATCAATACATCTTCGGAAAATATCTCCAAGATGATCTATAAACCATTATCAATACATATTGAGAAAATATTGCCAATAAATATTCAGAAACCATCGAATTTCAAAAACGTTGACTATCTCGGACACCAAGATCGGAAATTCATTTCTACATGTAGGCAAGAAGAATCTCTAGCTTAACAGTAAGTTTTGAAAAATGTAAAACTTTTTACGGATTTGACAAAATAGTTTAAGATTTAGAAATTAAATACTAAAATTGAATGTTGGAGGGCATCTTGTCAAAAATAAAAGTGAAATGATGACAAAGCAAAATCGTTATCTGAAAGAAATAGTCCTGTCGTACTTAAAAAAAAAAAAAAAAAAAAATCTTCAACATACGGGTAAGAAAAACTAAAAAGGGCTTTACAGACTCTGTGTTTGCACATAAGCAAGTAAGGTGTCTTAACTACGCAGTTACCTAATTTACTGTATTAAATGAAATAAATTAACATGCTTTTAATAGAAAATGGTATTTAAAAGTTGAAATGAGCGATTCATGAGAATTTACTCTAAAATTAACAATCGAAATTTATTTTAAAATCTGTAATTGTCAATTTTAAAATAAAAGAATTGCGTAGCGAATTTGTTAAAGTATTCTTTAAAAATTTCTTAAAAGATTCTTTTAAAACTGAAGTTTTGTAATCATGTCAAAAATCCGAATTTCAGATTTTGTTGTTTCTATACGTTTCGAGGTCCCCTTAGTCCGTTTTCACTATTTTTACGATGATATGTGTGTGTGTGTGTGTGAGTGAACACGTTATCGTCTAAACGCTTTCTTCGAATAAGCTGAAAGTTGGTACGTATATTGTAATTCACCATAGTACGAACCCTATTGATTTTGGTGAATCTAGCACTTAGTTTTTTTTACAGAGACACAAAGAAAAATTCTTTATCATTATGGCCTATGGGACCAAAATCTTAAAAGTGCGATAGAATCTAAACGCCTTATTCAATTGAGATAAAAAATATATATATATATATAAACATATTATAGATCACAGATACTCAAACCATATAGATTTTGGAGAATATAGCACTTATAGTTTTTTTACAGAGACACAAAGAAAAATTCTTTATCATTATGGCCTACGGAGCCAAATTTTTAAAAGTGTGATAGCATCTAAACGCCTTATTAATCTGAGCGGGACACAAAGAAAAATTCTTTATCATTATGGCGTAAGGGACCAAATTTTTAAAGTGCGATAGCATCTAAACGCCTTGTTCAATTGAGCTGAAACTTTATATGAACATTATAAATCACTGTTGCACTAACTTTAAGCATTTTGGTGAATCTAGCATTTATAGGTTTTTACAGGGACACAATAAAAAATTCTTTATCATTATGATCTATGGGCTCAAAGTTCAGTAGCGTTAAATAAAACATCGTGTAATATATGGAGAAAAATACTCAAACACTCTATTATGGTTTTCGCTCTTTTCTTTGTTTAACAACTCCTCTTTCTTTAACTACAAAATTGTTAATTACTCAATGTTCGGAAAATCGAGTGGAGTCACTCCAGATTTTTTTTTTTTTTTTTTTTTTTTTTTTTTTAATTGTTGTTTTATGGAAGATTATTATGAAATTACGTGAATAAAAATAACTATTACATCTTTATGATTTGTAATAATTTGTTTGCAAACAAGATTATTTTAAACCACAGCTGCGTTCACTAGATCATAAACATAATACATTTAAATAGTTTTGTATGAGTTATTGGGGGGGGGGGGGGGTTGAAATATTGGAATTCGGGGAAAATGTGCAATATATGTAGAAAACCATGTAACCCTGCTGTTATGTTCAGGTCTATTTAACACAAAACGTTTTTCAATTCTTTATAAAGAAATGACAGTTTAGAAATATTTTCTAGCCATTTTGTGACTTTGTTAGTGTGGGACATTTATTAATTTCCAGAAAATATTTTTCTTTTATTTATGTAGTTTTGTATTTTTAAAACGGTACAAATGTAATGTATAATGAATGGGAACAGGTTTAATAATTAAAAAAAAATAAAAAATAAAAAACTACGAAATAAAATTAAATTATGGCTACATTACTTTGACCATTTGTATACCCAAGACTCTTGATTTTGAAAAACCGCTAGATAGTTCTTTCAGTAATATATATTTTAATTTGTTCAATTAAAATTTAACATACAGCTCATATTCAAAATATTAGAATAATTAATTTTTTTTTTTTTTTTACAAACTGAAAGTTGGTAATTTAATGTCTTTTAATGCAAATATGCAAGCGATATTTTTATTAAGAACTTATTGTTGATTAAACTTATTTATTATCTTAAAATTAATATTTTTGAAAAGATTAATTGAAAAAAAAATATTTTGAAAAGTCAAAATATTTTTTCAAGTGGTTCAGAATATTAGAATATTTCACATAAATTCTCCTTTAATCCTCACCAATTCACAACTGGTAGCATCATTGATTAAACTCAGACGGTTTTATGTAAAATCAGTATTCTTTTTGCAGTTTGTTTACTTTTTTGTCTTAAAATGGGTCGTGTGAGTGATATTTCTGAATCTGTTCAACTTCGTATGATTTATTTGTATCGGCATGGTAAAAATCAATGTTATATAGCGAATTATTTAATCAAGCGTTAGTAAAATACTAACACAATATTCTAATAATGGAAATTTTCAAAATAATCGCCGAAATGGCGGCTGAAAACCAAAAACATTTGCTAGAGATGACAAGAAACTGAACCATATAGTTAGGAAAAAGTGTTTTAAAAGTGTGCGATTCTTGAATCGAAAATGGAAAGAAGAAATAGTTGAAGTTTCTAAATCGACAACATTAAGACGTCTCCATAAATTTCAGTTTGAATCTCGTGTACCGAAAACAAATACTCTCATGACTGCAAAACAAAAGCGTATAAGATTGAATTGGTGTAAATCAAGACGTTTATGGGGCGAAGAAGATTGGAAAAAAAAATATTATTTAGTGATGAAAGTATGTTTTGTGTTTCATATGGTAATCAAAGTATTCGAGTTTGGAGAATGAAGCAAGAATCATTTGATAAAGCATGCCTTAAACGTTCGGTAAAATTTGCTGCTAGTGTCATGGTTTGGGGTTGCATGAGCGCTAAAGGACCTAGAAAGTTATGCATCGTCTACGAAAAGGTTAACTCTCAGATATATGGAGAAAATTTGAATATTACATGATTACATCATCAGAAAAATTATTGAAGATGATTTCATAATTCAACAAGATTAAGCGTCACGGCATACCTCGATGTCAACTAAGAATTGGTTCCGCCAAAGCAACATTAAGGTAGTTCCATGGCCACCAAACTCACCAGACATTAATCCTATCGAAAACTTATAGGGTATAATGAAGAAAAACCCCAAGAAAATCCTCCCTCAAGTAAAACTGAGTTAGTGGCACGTATAAAATCTATTTGGGTTAATATTGATAGAAATGTTTGTATACACCTTGTATTTAATATGCAAGATCGATTGTACGCTGTTATTAAAGCTTAAGGGGATGTTACAAAATATTAACTACCCTTCCACTCACTTCATTTCATAAGGTAATATTTTTGCATAAAATAAAATATTCTAATATTTTGAACCAATCTAAATTTTATTCTAATATTTTGATGTGTTTCAAAAAGCTATTGTATACCAAACTTATTGTATTTTATATTTCGTAAATGTTAAAATCTTATCTAAACATTCCAGATTGAATTTATAAGAAATTTAAATGCATTTACTTAGTATCAAAAATAAATGAAAAATAATTTCTTTCTTATCACTTTTTCTCAATTATTCTAATATTTTGAATATGAGTTGTAAATTTTGTGAACTATTAATTTCAAATCAGCTTCTTAATTTTTTTTTTTCATTTATATGATAAAATTCAGAACTTTATACATATTATATACATATAATTCCTTTCAATATATATATATATAGGAACGGTGTCACCTTCCCAATATTTATGAATGATAGAGAAAGTGTTTGGAAGGGGGGGGGGGGAGATGCTTTAAAAACATTTATTTGCATCTTATCATTGGTAGTAGTCAACCGGAGCTGGATTTGCCCTTACCAAGGAGAAAAGGGACACAAAAATGCACTTTATAATTTAAAACAAAATCAGTAGCTTGACATGTAGTCACCAAATCTGAAATTTTAGTTGACATGGCGATTGGGATTTTTCAAACACTGAATTGGACACTTTGTGTTCAATACTGCTATTACTGTGACTGGTTGACTTATTTGATTTCGAACACAATGGTTACTTTTTCAGTAAAATGGCTGGCTTAGACTGAAAGACATTGTGAGTGCTTTTGAAATATAAATAAAGTGACGTATTTTTTGAAATTTTGCTTCTTTTACCTCTTCTTTATTTTTAAGCTAAATCTCAAACTAAAATAATAAATTGATTTTCCCTATTTTATTATGTTTAAAAAAGAACCTCATAATATCTAGGCTTAAAATAATTTACATTTTGTTTAATTTCATGCAAAGTTTGAAAACAATTGGTATGATATAACAATTACATTATTTTACAACAAATACTAACATATACGCGGGAACTCACTTTTTTTTTTTTTTTTTTAATCTAGATTAGTAAACTAATAATCAATGAAAAAGAAATTATTTATGCACTTTTTATATATCGAGTACAATCGAAAATGATACATTGACATATTCAAAGATTTTTTTTTTTTTTAATCAATAAAAACTGTATACATAAAAAGTTTATATTTTCTTTAAAAAAAGTCTAAAGTAATTTCGATATATTATTTTACAAAATTTTTAAAATATCATTTTTACAAAATACAACATCAGTCAAAAGATTATTATGATAAAAAAAAAAAAAAAAAGAAAACTGTAGATTTTTCCTACACTTCACTATATATTGAAAAAATAAATAAATAAAGCTAATATTCACTACCAATAGAATCTATTCATCAGATAATACCATCAAGTCTTAAAAATAAATTTGAAGTAAACCTTACTATAAGTCTTATTTTCGATAATAAAACTAATACAAGATCAACTACGTAGGCTAGATAAAATCTGAACGTTAAACATTTGTTTCATTGTGCATTAAAAGCACAACAATCATTTAATTATGCGAGTTTAGTGAAATGTTTTAAATGTTTAATGAAATAAAAAATATTTTTTTACATATATAAAAATAGAAAAAAAAATTCTAAAGCGTTTTGTCAATTTAAAGGTAAACAAATTTGAACACACTTATAGAACCGCTAAACATTCAAGGTTTGACCTCATCGCTTCACCATCTCTCTTAACTTTTCATTTACTTATTTACTTTTTTCTATATTCAATGAAATAAATTATTGGTTTCGTAAAAATTATCGATTTCACGTTTTCGATGGGTTTACATGTTTTAAGATGTTTAGAAGACGATTGACGATTTTTAGATAGTATGTATCTCTGTGTGTATGACAAAATATTGTAGCAACTGTATCTCAGGAACTACTACACAGAATCTCATACAAATTTATATCTAGTTGCTATTTAACATAAATTAATGCCTATCGGCTTTTAGTGAAAATCGCCCAAAAAGTGCCTTTGTCTTTTTTTTTTTACATAATTGTACAGGAAAAAATTCCCTATAAATGGTCACAATGAGAATTATTTTTAATGAATTATCATAAAATTAAAATGATTTATTTATGATAGTAATACTCAACTAAAAAAAACACTTTATGTAGAAGCACCGCTTCTTCCACTGGAGGAATTCCCCACCTTCCCGAATGGGGGGGGGGGATTTTAAATGTAGGTATATTTTAAGAAATTTCGTCAAGGCCTTTAATAAATGAATAGTTGATCCTCAATCAGTTGTAAATTAAAATAAAGTTATTGATATTTTTTCCTTTAGGGAGGGGGGGGGGAGCACGCTTTTAGTTGTTAGTAGCAGGCTACGCCCGCTTCGCTGGTCACTATTTTAATATGAATCAATATAGTTAATGAATTCTCAAAATTACAATAATTTTTATCATGCCAAAAAAAAAAAGCAAAACAAAATTCTCATTGGAAAAAATGTCGCACTGGGTCTCCACTGTCGTGCGCTGCACGCGTGCATTTATGTTCGACGCTATTAATGAATCGCTATGTTACCATATGGTAAAAACATAAATATATATTTAAAAAAAAAATATTTTCCTATAGGTGGAATAATCGGTCCGGGCCTCCACTGTCTGCAGCAGAGTATACAGGTACGCATGTTCCTTCATCTACCGTTCCCGCACATCCTAATTATTTTAGACTTTAAAAAATACTCTCAATTGTTCTCTCGGGCTTTTAAACCTATTTATACTAATTTCCAACACTCTATCTGAATTTCTTTATTTTTAACCCTACGCCCGCCCCCATTCCTGTCCCTCGTAATAATTCTGTACTTTCGAAAATAACCGCAATCGAATTATTTGGGCTCAAAACTTAACAACACTAATTTTCAGCGCTCTAACTCTTATTTATATATTTTTGCAACTTTACCCCTCCCCTTCTCGTCTATCTTAAGAATTGCGACCTAACTCTATTTTTATTTTTTTGCCTCTCCGCCCCCTTCCTACTCCTACCAATAACTTTACAAATTCAGAAATATCCGTAATCGATATGTAAGTATCAAAAACCTCTATATGCCAATTTTGAACGACATAACTCTATTTTTTATTTTTGGCCCTCCGCCCCCCCCCTTCCTTACCGCTCCTCCTAATAATTTTACAATTTTGAAAATATCCTTTATCTTTATTTTTTACCCCTATGCCCCCCCTTCCTTTGTGACCCTCCTACTAATTTTTTTAATTCGAAAATATTCGCAATCGATTTGTAGGTATCAAAAACCTGCATGTACCAATTTTGAGCGAACTAACTCTATTTTTAATTTTTGCCTCTCTGCCGCCCCCTTCTCACCTCTCCTAATAATTTTACAATTTCGAAAATATCCGCAATTGATTTGCCGGTATCAAAAACTTCTATATAACAATTTTGAACGGTTTACTCTATTTTTAATTTTTATCCCTACGCCCCCCCCCATTTCTGACCCTCCTAATAATTTTACACTTTCGAAAATATCCTCATTTGACTTGCAGGCCTCTCAAACCTATCTGTACTGATTTTGAATGATCTAACTGTATTCTATTTTTTTTTTTTTTTTTTGCCCCATATCCCCCTTTTCCAGCCCCACTTGGAACGAATTTCTAAAATTAAAAAAATTAGATTTTATGCATTTGTGGGAGCTATACTTTAGAGCAAAAATCTCACATACATCTTTTTTTCTGTTTGTGATATAAAGGATTATTTCAGATCATTTTGCCCCCTCTCCCCCCTCTTGCGGGCTGAATTTCTAAAAATCCAGAAATTGGTTTTAGGTATTTGTATTAGCTATATATGAGCAAAAATTTCACGCATATGTTTTTTTGTTTGAGACATAGGAGTATGTAAAACCACGTTTTGCACATTTGAAATCACGTTTTGCGCCCTTTCCCCCCTTCTGGATCGAATATCTAAAATTCCAGAATTCGTTTTTTAGATATTTGTGTTAGCTATATTTTAAAGCAAAAATTTTACGAATATCTGTTTTTTTACTTTCTCTTACCCATAAGGTAGAGAAAGTATTGTTTTTGGGTCAAATTTCCGAACGCGAAATTGTTATAGTTACACGTTTTGAGGTCCCCTGAATACGAAAATCATGTTTTTAGCAAATGGTCCGTGTGTGTGTCTGTGTGTCTGTCTGTTATCAGCATATCTCAAAAACAAATTATGGCAGAAATGTCAAACTTGGTATTGTAAATGTGTATCATATAGGGATGCCACAGTAAGCTCTTCGTTATGATCAAACAAATGGTTCGTGTACAGGGACTATCAAGAGAATTCTAATACATTACGTCTATGGGGGAAATTGCAGGTAAGTAGAGTTTAACGTTTATAGACTGCACTAAACCAAATGAAACGAATATATACTTTTTGTAATAGAGATAGATAACTGGGGGAAAAAAATTGTGTATGTAGGACCCTCGCCTCCCCTCTGGGGGGGAAGTCCCCCCTCGAGGGTAGTAAATTTTCATGATGGGTATGTTTCAAAAGAGCTCGCGAATACCTTTAAAACGAATGGTTGAACCATCGATCTGCGATAATTTAAAACAAAGTTATCGATTTTTTTTTACTTTTAACGAAAAAAAACTTAGAAAAAAAAATCGTATTTTTACTTTCCCTTACCCATAAGGTAGAGAAAGTATTGTTTTTGGCTCAAATTTTCGAACGCGAGATTTTGTTATATTTACACGTTTTGAGGTCCCCTGAATACGAAAATAATGTTTTTAGCAAATGGTCTGTGTGTGTGTGTGTGTGTCTGTCTGTTATCAGCATATCTCAAAAAAAAAATTATGGCAGAAAGTTCAAACTTGGTATTCTAAATGTGTATCATATAGGGATGCTACAGTAAGCTTTTCGTTAAGATCAAGCAAATGGTTTGTGTACAGGGACAATCATGAGAATTTAATACATTACGTCTATGGGGGAAATTGCAGGTAAGTAGAGTTTAATGTCTATAGACTGCACTAAACCAAATGAAACGAATATATATTTTTTGTAAAAGAGATAGTTAACTGAGAAAAAAATTTTGTGTATGTAGGAGCCTTGCCTCCCCCCTGGGGGGGAAGTCCCCCCTCGAGGGGAGTAAACTTTCATGATGGGTATCATTCAAAAGAGCTCATCAATACCTTTAAAACGAATGGTTGAACTATAAATCTGTGATAATTTAAGACAAAGTTATAGATTTTTTTTACTTTTAACAAAAAAAAAAAAAAAAAACTTAGAAAAATGACTTTTTTGGATATTTAGTGTTACACTACTTCTCTAATATGGAAATCGTCTGCATTATCATAAAAGATAATATAATAATTTTAATAAATAAAAAAAAAAATGAATTATTTTTTAATAACCGAATTAAATTCTATATAAATATAGGTGCATTAATGAAACGGGGGGTTGAGGGGGGCTACCGCCCTCACACAGAACTAATTATCGTATAAAACTCTTCTGAAGCCTAATTTGAATTGTTTAGCATAGGTTTACATGACAGTTCTCGTTATCTTACCTCTTAATCTGCAACCTATATTTATAGTATTAAATTTCAGGGTAAGAGAAAGTCGTGTGAGTGACACACCAGATTATTTTCTTTGAGATATGAAGGTTTTTGTGAAATCGCGTTTTGCCCCCTACTGCCCTTTGGGGGGGGCGAATTTCGCAAAACCGCTTCTTAGGGGGTGCTTATACTATATGTTCTATAATCCGACTCAGTTTCGAGTCAGTGGCTCTAGTAGATTTTGTTATGCGTTGATGAATCAGTGAGTTGAGTGAGTAGAAATACTCTTTAATATGTATCGATTTTTTTTTTTTGCCCCTACGCCCCCGTTTTCTGACCCTCCTAATAACTTTACTCTTTCGAAAATATCCTCATTCGACTTGCAGGCCTCTAAAACCTATCTGTACCAATTTTGAACGGTCTAACTGTATTTCTATTTTTGTTTTGCCTTATAACCCCCCCCCCCCCTCTTTTCCCACCCCACATGGGACGAATTTCTAAAATTAAATAAATTAGATTTTATGTATTTGTGGAATCTATATTTTAGAGCAAAAATCTAACATATATCTTTTTGTTTCTGTTTGCGATATAAAGGATTATTTCAAAGCATTTTGCCCCCTCTACCCCTTCTTGGGGGCTGAATTTCTAAAATTTCAGAAATTGGTTTTTAGGTATTTGTATTAGCTATATATTAGAGCAAAAATTTAACGTATATCTGTTTTTTGTTTGAGATACATAGAATTATGTGAAACCACGTTTTGCTCATGGGAAATCACGTTTTGCACACTTTCCCCCCTTGGGGACCGAATCTCTAAAATTCCAGAAATTAGTTTTTAGATATTTGTGTTAGCTATTTTTTAAAGCAAAAATTTTACGGATATCTGTTTTTTTTTTTTTTTTTTTCTTTCTTTGAGATATTAAGGTTTTTGTGAAATCGCATTTTGCCCCCTACTCCACTTTGGAGGGCGAATATCGCAAAATGGCTTCTTAGGGGCGCGCTTACACTATATGTTCTATAATCTGACCCAGTTTCGAGTCACTGGCTCCAGTAGATTTTGCTATACATTGATGAGTGAGTGGAAGTACTCTTTTATATGTATAGATTTGTAGCTGACCATAAAAATAGTCTTTCTTTGGATATTTTGCGTAAATTCCTTTGTTTGGATATTTAGTACTTTTAGGGAATGAATATAGTCTGCATTCATCCTGGAAGATAATTTTAATAAAACATTTTAATAAATGATTTGTACTGAGTGAATTTGTATAGGAAAATATAGAAAGAAGTTTTGTGATGATCAAAACATACTAGTTTTCTTTTATTTATTTATTTGTTTCTTTTAATACATTTAATTAAGGCTCATTATACCCCGACCTACGGTTGAAAGTACAAAACATTCGAGAGCTTACAGTTTAAACTTAGAATCAAATAACTACGAAAATAGAAACCAAACTACTAGGCTGTTGAGTGAGTTTTCCTTAAAAATTCTACAATATGCTTTTATCAATAAAAATTCCTAGTATATTAGATAAATTTTCATTCCGATTTTCATTTCTATTTAATTACTTTTTGAAATATTAAAACAATAATATTATTTGAAAGTTTATAAAGTCCTCACCTTGAAAAAATAAAATGTGGAATACCTATAATAAGTATCATTTTATGCAATTAAATATTCATAAAAATGCTAATTATCATAATTTCTATGTAGAAATGAATTCCCACGCACAGGAAAGCTACTATGTTGTGGCCATCACAGAACATTCTTCTATATTTTCCTATACAGAATCACTCGGTACAAAAAAATTAAAATTAAAATTATTTTTCATGATGAACGCAACAAACGATTTTTTTTCATCAATGCATGACACTAAATATCCAAAGACAATCGATTTTACGCTAAAAAATTTAAAAATCTAGAGTGACTCCATTCACTTTTCGAACGTTATTCTTTTTTTTTTTTTTAACAACCGTTAGTTACCCCAAGTAAGAGAAGTCGTTAAATAAACAAAAAGAAAATTACAATAGGGTGGGACCACTGCGCATTGAAGTGGCATGAGACAATGTTTGACGCGACATTCACATGCTCTACACATTTTCCAAGAGATGAAGATCTATTAAGAGTATGAGCATGTCCCATGTAGCTTTGTCTCATGTTGAATCAGCATGAGGCAGCTCTTAGAGTAGAGTATATTTCGCCAAATGGCATGTTGTATAACTTAACGCTATTGCCCTTCAAATATTTTGAACCCATAAATCATAATTATAAAGAATTTTTCGTTATGTACATGTAAAAGACTGTAAATGCTAAATTTACCAAACTCTATACAGTTCGTGTGCGACAGTGACATAAATCATGTATATAAATTTTCAACTGAGTTGAATAAGGCATTTAGACGTTATATCACTTTAAATAATTTGAGCCCATAGGCCATAACGATAAAGAATTTTTCTTTGTGTTCTTTTAATTAAAATAAAATAAAACTATGTAAACGCTAGCTTTACCAAAATCATACAATTCGTGCTACAGCTACGGTGACCTACAACATGCATACAAACTTTCAGACTCTCTCTTTCTCACACACACATATAACTGTGGAAATAAATAACAAAAATGAACTCAGGAGACCTCAAAACTTATATATACACCAATACCTCAAAGTTGAATTTTTTCATGATTACATTTCTCACATATGTATGTTCGAAATGAAAAAATGGATATATTTTTTTTTTTTTAAATATATATATTATCACATATCTATGATTCAAATATTCGTATTAAAAGTATAACCGAATTATTTTGAAAATACCCATATTGAAAATTTTCCTCGGAGAAGGGGAGAGGGCGTTGCTCCTACGAGTATAAAAATTTCCTAGTTGATTATTATTATTATAAATAATTGTTTTAATTTCATAATGATTCATTAAAAATAATTCAAACTACCCGCACATTTATACAAAATTTTGTCCTGTGCCGCCAAGTTAAAAATTTAGAAAAAAGAAAAAAAAAAATCGAAATGACAATTCTACCTATAAAGCGATTTTCACCAAAAGTTGATAGGCACTAACTTATGTCAAAATGCAACTACATATTAATTTGTATGAATTTCTGTGCAGTAGTTCTTGAGATGCAGTTGTCTCAAAAATTTTGCCACATACAGACATAGACAGAAATTTTCTAAAAATTGTCTTATGATGCTCTAGACCTCAAAATATGTAAAAATCCATCGTAAACAGGAAATCGAAATTTTTTACGAACGCAAAAACTTTGTTCTACAGGATATATAAGAAGGTAAAAAACATGTTTTAATAATTAAAGTGTTTTCAATATCTTACAGATATAAATAGTTTTTAAAAATCTATTAAGTTTAAATTGTATATGAAGCATAAAATAACTCTAAAATTCATTAGTTAATAAATTTTGAGCTTTAACAAAAGCTAATCAAAGTGTTATTTTATTATTTCAAAATCTTTGACATAAATTTCTATATACATACTGAATATAAACCAATAATAATAGAAAGACTATCATCTAAATCCAATTATGTTTATATTTCAAAAGTATTTCTAATAAAGCACGTATAATACTTAAAATCTAACACTTCAAGTCAAACTTAGGATTTCAACATCCATGCTAAATTTCTGTGAAAATACAATAGATATACACTTATACTTTCTCATTAGCATGGTATTTTTGTTAGGCATAGTGTAATCGAATCATTGTTATAAAAGAGTGAAATCGTGTAAAAGTTGTTTGACTCTAACTAACTTAGTATATTGTGGCCATCACAAAACCTTCTTCTATATTATACCTTCTATCAAATTTCCTCAGTGTATATTACTATTTGAATTATTATTCATGCAAGTTATTTTCTAGAATGAGTGCAGACGACTCATGTCAGAAGAGCTTTGACTGCAGCACTCGTGCTTACTTTATTCGCCTGATGAAGGGTCGTGTGTTTTTTCGACCCGAAACAATTGTTGCGTGTTTATTGCATTTTATGGTGTTTATTCAAAGTTTGTAAGTAATATACCACAAAATGTAGAAAAAAAGTCAATTTTATGTCCTCTAGATCCAGGGTTGGAAAACCCCCGGGTTTTTTTCAGGTTTTATCAGTGTTTTCTGGGCTTTATCCGGCTTAATCAGGGTTTTTTAGTTTTTTTTTTTTTTTTCAGGGTGTTTTCAAAGTATTTTTGGGTTTTATCAGAGTTTTTTTGGAATATTTTCTTTCTTTCTTTTTTTTTTTTTTTTAATCATTAAGTATATCGTTCATAATAAGATAGTTAAAAAAAAAAAAAAAATGTTATTTATTCATTGAAATAAACTTTTTAAAAATTTAATTTTAAAATTTCTGAAGTCTTTTTTCGATTAAGTTATATAGTAATTTTAAAAATTAAATAATTGTACTTTAAATATTCTAAAATTCTTTTTATCTGCCCTTTATTACAAAAAATTGTATTTTAATAATTATTTCATATCGCTTTATTGAACTTTCCGTAGTCAATAGATTTTCACGAAACATTTTTTTTATTATTATTCCTCTACATTACATAACAGTGTCGCACCGTTAAAGTTTAAAGAAAAAAAAAAAAAATTGATTTTTATTTATTTATATTTTACATTCCTCAAGTCTTACAGTTTTCTTTATATTGGGAAAACAACTCTGTTTTTTCTTGCTTTTATTATTTTACATATTTTTTTATTCTGTTTTAATACGATAATTATACATTTTTTTTTTTTTCACTTTTTTTCGTGGAAAAAAAAAAAAAAAAAAAAAAAGTCAGGATTATTTTCTGTAGAGCAGTTTGAGCATTTCCAATATTTCTCAAAATTCTTAGTTCATATTTAATAATGTATATAATATTTGTTTTATATTTGTATGTTTATTGTAAGTTAGACAAAAGTACAATTTTAAACAAGGAATTTGAAAAAAAAAAAAAAAAAAACACTTTGGCTTTTTCTTGGGTTTTATTGAAAAAATCCACCTGAGTTTTTACGGGTCGGGCAAAATCTAGCCAATCCTGTCTTGATCAGGGGTGGTTAACCCTCAGCCTGCTGTGCATTTTTTTTTTTTTTTTTGAAGTAAAAACTTCTTTAGGCGCGTTGAGCACATTTGGGTGAACAAAAAACATTGAACTCGCGTCATCGTCAGCTAACGCTTTGAATGAAATTCTGCAGGCGTTCGTTACCATGACAACCCAGTCACAGAGAATCTGATCAGGAAGCAGCATATTTTTTGCCTATTGACATCACGTGGTTTTCTACTAGGAATAAAAGTTGCAAATTTCAAAATGCTTCATTTTTCTTCTAAATTCGTCGAAACTTACTGTGCGCCATTAACAGCACACGGGATAGTTGCAGTTCAAATTTCATCGATTTCGGAAATAATTAACATTTTAATTGCAAATTAAATTTTACTCTAATACGCATATTTCAATTTCTAATTACGATTAAATTATTTTTAATGCATCATTCGAAAGATATTTTAAAGTTCTTTTATATTATCGAAAGTGGAATTCGAGATTTCACCTGATTTACACGTTTTGAGGTCTCCTGAATCGGTTTTCTTTTGTATCTCAGCTACTAATTAAAATAATTTCATAAGTAATACATCATTTGAAAGATTTGTTGATTTGGAATCGAACAGTAGATTACAGAAATTTCTACCGCCAGATGCCGCTATAATATTTTTAAATTCCAATATTTCAAATTCTAATTATGATTAAATTTTTTTAATACATCATTCGAAAGATATTTTAAAGTTCTTTTATATTATCGAAAGTGGAATTAGAAATTTCACCTGATTTACACGTTTTGAGGTGTCCTGAATCGGTTTTCTTTTGTATCTCAGCAACTAATTAATCAGCCGAATCATATAATACAGATCATAAACATTTCTTTACAAACCAAAAATAATTCGAAAATAATAACAGAATTCAACAAATAATAATACAATTCACAAGTTTTTTAGTTTTCACTTCTATCGGCAGTCCTCAAAGACTGATTTTTTTTTTTTTTTTTTTTTTTTTTTTTTTGTGGCTCGAAAGGAGACTTACGATTTTTAAAGCTTTACAACTTTGGTTTACACATTAAAAATTAATAAAATCCCTTCTGACTTTTCGAAGTGAAAATACTGTTCAACGATTATGATTGCTAAAGAATCACACTGTTGAAATGAAATATTATTAGATTCAGTTAAATTTTAGTATAGGGCACCCGTTATGAAAGTATCGATTTGTGACGCGATTCGCAAGTATTCATACATTTTTTGGCAACCTATTTTATCGGAACTGTTTTTACGCAGGCCGTTCGTGTGTAAATATTATATTGGATTTTTATATCTTATAGGACAGAAAAAGAAGTTTTTTAATTTTTCAGATTCATGCATGAAAAAATTATACAGTTTTTCTTTTTCTTTCTTTCCTTTCCTTTTTTTTTTTTTTTTTTTTTTTTTTTTTATTTAATTTTAAAGTTAACATAGAATTTTTATTTCTTTTGAAACAATCATATGATTGAACAATCGGATAATTGGTTCAAAATATATTAAATAAATAATTTATTTCAACTTTAAAATTATTTAAAAAGGAAAGAAAAATCTTCGGATTCAGCATCCGGAAAATGCATGAAATATGATATTTGAAAAATAGTCCTAAAACCATTTTTTTTCAAAAAATAAAAAAAAAACATCTCTTCCTCTCCAATACCATATACCAATCCAATATGATGTACTCACATGAGCGGCTGGTGCCAAAAAGAAGTTCTGATACGAATAAGTTACCAAAAACAGCTCGATATCTACGAAATGCCTCACGAATCGATACTTTTCATAATGGATGACTTACACTAAAAGCTTAACCAAATGTGGCTCCCCCGACCTCCACATACATACATGATACATACACACTCACAATCATATATATATACACATACGGTAAGGGACCATCTGAATAAAATAGATTTTCAATACGGCCCACCAAGTGTTTTGCGTTTGACATTGCCTTAGAAATGCATTTTCTCACTTTCGATTTATACTATTACTAAAAAAAAAAAAAAAAAAAAAAAAAAAAAAAAACCAATTGAGTTTTGTTTCAAATTATTACAAATCCGTTTTTCAATCATTCGTTATACTGACGTGTAGTTTTAAAAAGCAGTAATTTTGAAAATTTTCACCTTTAGAGGGGGAAGCAGTTCTATTACATATACAAAAATTCTACTCTGATTCACTATTACTACTATTATAATTTTCTTTTATTTCCGCTGTGAATAGTTATTAATAATCCTTACTATATACATTTATACAAAAACGTGCCCTATACTATTATATAAAAAATTTAAAAAGGAAAAAAAGAGGAAAAAAGAAAAAAAAAAGGGGGGGGGGGAGGAGGTAATGCGACAGTGCAATTTGTTGAGCGAGATGTACCAAAAAATAATCCGCGCCAGCTTATGTCAAGATCCAAGAAATATTTTGGACACTCACACCAAGATAAATATTTTATAAATGTAATCATCAAGACATTTCAAAATTGGTAACTCCGGCGAAAACTGAAAGTTTAAAACTTTCACTAATCCAATGCTTTCTTCTTATTTATATAGATGAAAGTAAACATAAGTAAAAGAAATGTACCTTAATTCTAAGCAATTCCATATTCAATGATTGTAACTGCTACCACTCGCGATCAGATTAATTTTAATCATATAAAATTACTTTTAAGTATCTATTACAAACTATAAAAGGAAATATGAATGAAAGTCTTAAAAAAAATTATTTCCTCTTAACTATTAAAAGGTAGATGCATATACATATTAAATTAAATTATTAAGATATTACAATACAAGCAGTTTCAAACAGAAATCCCTTTATATTTCAAATAACATGTAATCTAAATATTTAAATCTTTATAAAATCATGTATAAAAGAGATAAAAATTGCTATTATTTACATTTGGATTACCGTGATTAAGGTTTAAGTGTCTGTCTTATAAAGTTTTGATTGCATTATCAGTTTTTGTTTTGTGATGTTCATAAAATTTACGATTAAAAGCAATTTCAAATACTCATGTATATTCCATATGCCATGTAGATGATCTAAATATTTATAGAATCATGTGTAAAAGAGATGGAAATTGCTATTATTTATATTTTGATTACCGTAATTAAGGTTTAAGTGGCTGTCTTATAAAGTTTTGATTGCATTACCAGTTTTGTTTTATGATGTTCATAATTACGATCAAAAGCAATTTCAAATACTTATTTATATTTCATATACCATGTAGATAATCTAAATATTTATAGAATCATGTGTAAAAGAGATCAAAATTACTATTATTTATATTTTGATTACCGTGATTAAGGTTTAAGTGCCTGTCTTATAAAGTTTTGATTGCATTACCAGTTTTTGTTTTATGATGTTCATAAAAATTACGATTAAAATCAATTTCAAATACTCATTTATATTTCATATACCATGTAGATAATCTAAATATTTATAGAATCATGTGTAAAAGAGATGAAAATTGCTACTATTTATATTTTGATTACCGTGATTAAGGTTTAAGTGCCTGTCTTATAAAGTTTTGATTGCATTACCAGTTTTTGTTTTATGATGTTCATAAAAATTACGATTAAAAGCAATTTCAAATACTCATTTATATTTCATATACCATGTAGATAATCTAAATATTGAAATATTTATAGAATCATGTGTAAAAGAGATGGAAATTGCTATTACTTATGTTTTAAATACCGTGATTAAAGTTTAAAAACCGATCTTATTAAGTTTTGATTCAATAATAAAGGCGATAGTAATAAAAATTAATTACAATATATTGTTTAAAAATGCTCAAAATTTGATTTTCTCAATACATTCAAAATATCATACAAATCTTTCCCAGTGATCACACTGATTTGTTATAACTCTGTTGAACTTGTAGGCAGAATTACTAGTTTACGGACTGTAGAAATGAAAATTAATAAAAACAAAAATACTAGAATAAAAATGAAAAATATATTCTATTAATGTTTAAAATACAAATATAAATTCAATACTTAAAGATATTTTTGATTTAAATGGCATCATTTACAAAATTTAGAAACCAAAACAAAATTTAAGACAGTGTAATTCAATGTAATTGACACGAAATCCCGCCTATATAACTAATCGGAATATAATCCCAATGCTTCTATACGTTAAATTAGTACAATCTATGTTTTTTAGCTTTATTTAAACACTTATACATTACATAATTCAGAAAAATATGACAAAAATGTGCTTACTTTTCACGAATCTCACCTCTCGAGAAATTTATTTTGCAATCTGAACCAAAAGTTAAGCTCCAGTACCATTGGTTCACTAGAATACTACACACGTCATATCACGTGATTAAATCTTCCAATGAAAGTATTTTAAATATTAAACAATGAAAAGAATCGCGAAAAGAACGCCGACTCTATCGTAAAAATCTAAGAAGCGGGACAAAGATGGCGAGCGATGAATGAACTTGTATTGAAGGATGTTATGGTGGAAAGCTTATCTACAGGTTAATTGTCTGATATAGTGTATGAATATAAGCATGAAAAAGATAATTTTTTTGGTTGCTCGCTGTAAAAAAATTTATAAAAATTATAAAAGCTGTTAATTATGTATAATTTATAAAGGAAATGTTTTTTAAATAAGTAAACTATCTTTTATCACACTTAAAAATGTCAAAATATCTGTTAAATATTCACTGTAATAACTTAAAAATTCACAAAATTTAATAATTTTCAGAATGTGTCGTCATAATATTTTAATTTATGTCTTTTAATTTTTGCAATAATAGAAATATTTAAATTTTAATTAATGGACTTTGTCTTTCTAATGTTATAAACACAAACTTGAAATTAATTATATGTGGTTTACTAAAAATAAAAAACTTAATAGCATAGAAAAATATGCAATAATTTTGTGTGTTTAAGTATGCATATATTTTTATAGTTAATTTGGGTTTATAGGAAATAAAAATAAAAAAAAATAACTTAAAAAATAGATATCTAATACCACAAATATCTTCCTTAATAAATGTTAGAAAAAGATATGTGCATGTCAAAAAAAAGAAAAAAAAAAGAAAAGTTTTTTTTTTTTTTTTTTTTTTTTTTTTTTTAACCAAAGATATTTATATTTTAATGAAGAGTATGAAAAAGCATAAGACAATAATTTAGAAATACGTTTTTCATTTGTGTTAAATTGGTGATGGTGATTAACTACCTGAAACTTTAATATCATTAAAAAAAAAAAAAAAAAAACGATATTCACATATTTTATTATTTGTCTGTTTTTGCATTCACTTTTGATAGATAACAATTTTAAATAATTTAAATATAACTAATACATAATATGATAAATATATGTATTTTATTTTCTAAAAGTGTCTATGTGAAGTATGAAAAACGTTTCAGCCTTATTTTCATAATTCAAAGGTATTTCTAAACATTTAAAAAAACAAATCATAAATATATTAATAACCAGTAATATCAGTAATATCTTAAATGTCAATGTATGCCTTTTCTAGTTATATAGATCTAGTTATATATAGATCAAATGTTATACACATGTATTTTTTATTTCAGCAGATATCTAAGCCTCTTGTTAATTACTAATATAACGTCTAATTAATTTAATATTTGATAAAAGTATTACAAAAAATAATTTAATTCCTATTCGGTAAAATTGCTTGATTCTTTTTAAAATTCTACAGTAATTTCGAATGTATCATTTTAGTCCTATATTTTTATATTTTATGAGAGAGCAGACGAGAATGAAATTTCTATCGTACTTGGAAGGAAATAGCTGTTAAATAAAAGTATATTTAACAGGAATGAATTCATTAGAATATTTTTCTCTCAAAGTCGGGGAAAGGCGATGAGTAATGATTCCTGCGCAAATTTTCAAATATGCTGTTACTTATAGAAAACAACTGGTTGAAATAACCTGTTGTTTTATACATACATTTATATAAGAAAAAAAAAATTATCGTGGCCCATTAGCTCAGTTGGTTAGAGTGTCGTGCTAATACATTTATATAATTATACTTTTTTTTTATACTGACATACATTTTATTTCAAAAATTACATAATTTTAGGAGAAATTAAAAAAAAAAAAAAAAGTCCTGGATTTTTAGAATTAAATATCGTTTCTGAAGTTTTAATCTATATGTTTAGAGGGGTAAAATTAACTTTTGTTATTTAGTATGACAGAAAGAGTTCTTATTCTCAGCCCCCCCCCACCTCGTTATTAACCCGTTAACGCGCACAGCGTCCTCATTTGAGGACAGCTAATAAAATAGCGTGTATATCTTTTGTAATTTCATGGTATGATTTCTGTTTTTTAAAGACAGTTTATGACATCCCTAGAGAAGATTCCACAGTTTTTGATGTACTCGATATCATTCTTTTTTTTTTAGTTTCAATAGTTATTTTATGATTTTTCATTCATCGTACATACATTTGCTTTTTGCGGAAATATACTAACTTAATTGATGTTGAATATATATTGCAATACTTTACTTTCGAAGTCTTTGACAACATACTAAACAAATCTGTTATCTCGAAGTTTTTCTATCTTTTTTTCACTGGAAACACCAAACGTCCTGAAATAAGAATAGATTTTAATTTTAAAACTAACAAAAGAGCTATTTGAATTTAATATATTTTATTCTCAGTAGCCCATGTTAGTTTAGATTCGAAATATTCATCAAAATATATTTAGCAAAGTTAATTCGGCCGTTAACGGGTTAAACTTCAATAATTTTAAATTTCATTTTAAGGTATTTGTAAAATGCATGTCGTTATGTAACCTTATAGACGAATTATTCTACCAAACTTTAAAAAAATGCTAGTCCATGTTAAATAATGTAGTCTATTTTTCCTACTCAAATTTTTATGTTTCATTTTCTGTTCCAGGTTCACTTGTAAGTGTTGATGTCTCTAACCTGTATGTTGTTTAACAAACGTCACTCGTTCTTGCGCATTTTAGAAACTACGGTACATGTTTACAAATTTCTTCATTTTTTTTTTTTTTTTACTTTCTTTTACCGATTTATGGTAGACAAGTATTATATAAAATTTTCGAAGCTGAGGGTTTTTTTTTTCTTTTTTCTATATTTACACGTTTTGAATTCCTCTGAATCTGAGTATTAGATTTTTTTTGGCGGTTGGTTAAATCTCTCTCTCTCTCTCTCTCTCTATGTGCGCCTGTCTTTTAAACACATAAATAAATAATACTTGCAGGAAATCCAAAATTGGTAATGCTCCTTAAAACATATTATTAAAATCGGACGAATAATTCGTTCACAGGGACATTGAAAGTATTTGAAATACATATGTCTATGGGTAGAATTTCTTGTTGGTTCATTTTAATATCTTTAGATTATACTAAATAAAATAAACATATATTTCTTATAAGCATAAAAGCATAATTTACGTATAGAATTTTGGTATCAAAAACGGAATTATCAGTATTTTGCAGGGCCACACAAAAGAATTCGAATTTATTAAGGGCAACTGGATATACCTTGAAGTACTTTATTTACGATATTGTAGTTCACTAAGCTAAATTTAAGTAAGCGGTGTAATACTAAAACAGCTTACAGACAATATTAGGATGTATTCAAAAAATAAGCAAGTACGTCTTTCTACTGGTTATAATTAAAAAAAAAAGATGAGACGAGTGCTTCAGTATAACACATCTCAATCAGGAAAATTGCATTAATTTGTTAATTACTTTCTTTTAGTCATATGATAGAAATAAAATTATACTTTTAAAAAATTAAAGAACGCGCTTTTATCGAAATGTGAATAATTAAATAATTTAAAATTAAACAAAAACCATTTTTTAAAAATCTCCCTCCCCAGACTGGGCTCGAACGTTAGACTTTTAGGTTCGTAGCCCGGAGTTTTACCTCACAGCCACAGCGTTCACGTAGGGAAAGTCTTTTTTACAATATAAACTTTTTGTTTGCTCCCAGAGCGGTTACAAACGTACATACAAACAGGTGAAGCTAATAAAAGCGTGTTAAAAACGTTATTTAAAGTCCAATTTTCCATGATGAATTTTTATTATAATTGCGCCTTTTGAGGTGCCATGAATAGAGAAACTAAACTTATAGTTGTTAGTCTGTGTGTCTGTTACAGCATATCATACAAAGAAAGAAATGAGAAAAATTCAATTTTTTTTTTTTTTTTTTTTTTTTTTTTTTTATTATAAGAACTTTACATGTTTATTAATGTAGGTAGATAAATTCATAGACAATCAATACATCAAAAACCACTTTTCTGCGATAATTTTGAGCAGAGTTATTCTTGAAAAGTGTTGCCCCCCCCCCCCCTGAAAATTTCACAAAACCTTTTATAGTGCACATTGGGTACGCATAACCAATCCACGTATAAAAATTAATGCTACCGAGATAATTTAGAGCAAGGTTTCGCTTGGAAATGTGTTTGCCTCTCCACACTCCCGAGGGGGAGAATTTCGTAAAATTTCGTTACAATGGGTGTCGAAAACACATGGACATTCCATGCACCAAAATTCATGACTGCAGCTCCTATAGATTCCACAGGACAAATTTAGCGCTAAAAGGGAGTATCGACTTTGCCCTCTCGTAACTCCCCCTAGAATCGAAAATCGCAAAAAACTAAAAATGAGGTTTTGGAAATGTCCTCAAGAAACACGCACGGGCCTTTAGTTTTTGTAAATGTACTCAAGAACACGCAAGGTCTTTTTCAACATATTTGTACCATTAATGGTAGAGTTCTATACGAAAATGCGGAATTTCCCCCCCCCCCCCCCAAAAAAAAAAAAATAATAATAATAATAATAATAATAATTAAATGGGGTTGAGGGGGGAGGGTCAGTAATTATATTCATACATAAATATTTATAAAACAGTTTCTAAAATTATCAGGGTAACAGAAAGCATTGTCAACTTCACACACCCTATTACTTTAAACTGTAATTGAAATGATGACTGTCAATTAACATTGTCACAAATACTATTTATTTGAGTACAAAGTTTAGTAGTGAAAATGACTTAGTGATTTTATTTCAGAATTCTACAGCAGACGATATTGAAGCCTGTTTGCAGGTTTTATTGAGTATGGTTTATCGGGAGTAGGAACCACCTACAGCAGGCACCATCAGCATGCATCATAGTTGCAAACTTCAGCAGTTTTTAGCTTTCAAAAAATTTTAATAGAAATGATTATTTTGTTTAATCAATGGGAAACATTTTAGAAATATATATATATATATATGGATTCTATTAAAACGGTTACAGATATATATATATATATATGGATTCTATTAAGACGGTTACAGAAATGTGCATAAAATATTAGATTAAAATCCACTGATTAAACAAAATAAAAAATTTTATTAAAATTTTCCGGTTATCAATGGCTTGGCATAAGTTTCTACCTGTCTGCTGGGAAAAGACTATTTGAGTTTTCACCTGATTCTGAGAGTAGAAGACACTAAATTTATTTAAGATTTAGATAACGTCCAAGATCTGACATTACACATATGATATATTTTCTGCCTGTCAGCAGAAATGTTTTAATTAAGAATAAATAAAAATAAGAGTACATTAGAAAAGTGTAAAATATAATACTAACAGGCTACGCCCGCTTCAAATTTAAATGAATTTTAAAAAGAATTAAATCGCTATTTTTTTTTTTTTTTTTTTTTTTGTATCGCATTATAAATAAAAAATAAACAATTACCTACATTGAAATAGCTCTGAACTTCGCTTCCGGTACCCGCTGCCTATGGCAGCTGTTGTTCTGTCCGCACTGCATCGAATCCCCGTTCTACCACCAACAGAAAGGTCTTTTCCGGGCACTTCAATCTGCGCATTTATCAATGACATGTGGATCTGCTATTATCTAAGAACTACCATTTCAATGATGACTGTATCGTACTATCTATTAAATATTTTAGTTTTTGGACCATGCATTTTATAACCCCGCTCGTTTGGACTTTCTGCTATTATTTGTTCTTGAGATTTGTTGATAACAGACACACACAGCCCAACCGCTAAAAACAGGATTTTTCGGATTCAGGGAACCTGAAAACGTATAAATATAACAAAAAACTCACTTTCGAAAATTTGATCCAAAAACAATACTTTCTCTACCTTATGGGTAAGAGAAAGTAAAAACAGGTTTTCGGCCGATCATTGACTCAAACATTTCTATGAATTAGTCTTTGTCATTTTAACCTTTTTTTGAATTTCAGCATTCAACAGTTGGAGGAAAAATTGGTTAAAATGAAAGTTACACGAAAAGCTGTCGTGGGTAATAGTGTCATTAAAGTGTTAAGGTGGAAGATTTAAATACTTCTAGTGTACGCTAAACATCTATGGAAATTAGTTTAAAAAAAAATATTTATATTTCAGTTTTTTTTTTTTTTTTTTTTTTAAAGGGAGAGGGGTACGGGATAGTCTATTGATTGAATATTGTAACTACATTCCTAAAACAGTTAAGAGTGTTTTATGTTTTTTATTTATTTAAAATCATTCAGAGAATTACCGAAAACATAATTCTTAAAAAAAAAAAAAAATATTTGAATAAGTTTCATTAGCCTTGTATATCATCTTTAAATTATATTCGCACGAAACTGCGTATTAAAATTTAGTACGCGCGCGGATGCACACACGCACACACACACCATAAAAATAAAAAATAAAAAAAAGTGCATGACAGAATTTTAAATGCATTACCAGCTAATTCTAAATATAGTTCTGATATTCTAGAATTATTTTGCGTGACCCTGTAAATGAAGGATAATTTCTTTTTATACTATATTCTAAGCAAAACATGATTTATGCTTAAAACAATGCGTCAATTTTATTATGTTTATTAGTGCAATTGTATGTTTATTAGATGGATTTTATTAGTGCGACCTAAAGATATAGTGTACCGACGGAAAAATTTCGCATACAGCTATGATGCATTTAGATTATTTAGAATGTCCTTGTACAAGAATTGTTCGATTTTTAATGTAAAGTTTTAAGTAGCATCTCTACATAAAAAAAATATTTAGATTACATAATTTAGTCTTTCTGCTAATAATTGCTTTTGAGTTATGTTGGTAACAGGTTCACAAATACCAGATTTCTTGATTCAGAACATCTCAATATAATAAAAACTTAATTTACTAATACTGACAAAAGAAAAAAAAAAAAACTAACTTTACACGCCATGTAAATATGTAAATTAATCTCCAATATTTTCCAATTGCATATTATGACGCTATAAAATTACCTAGATTTTAAATATTTTTTAAACAATGGATTCTAAACTAAAGTAAATCAATAAGATTTCGTGTATATAAAAATTTGAGAAATTATAACTATATTTATTCCTAATTATTTCAAGTGAAAAACAAAAGTAAATAATTCCGTTATAAGCTAAGATAAATTTCAACACTTTATACAAATAAAGGGTTTCACAAAAATCAAAGGCTTGCAAGGCCTTTTCTCCCATCTTTATTTACTTGCCGCCTTCGGCGACCAGCTGGTTCGCGATCCTTGAAAAATCTGACTTTACGAAACTCCCGTTCGGTGGCACCTGCGGCGACTTTTCCCGTTTCAGGTCCTACAACAACTTTTTGACATATAGAGAAAATAGCTTTATTGGAAAATTTAACTGCAGTAAATTCGGTAGCTCCTGCGGCGCCCTCTTCCCGTTTCAATATCTGAAACAGTCTGTTCGCTAACCGTGTTATGCTCTTTCAAAATTCTGACTTTAGCAAAGACCCGCTCGGTGGCGCCTGTGTTGCCTTATCTCCGTTTTAGAACTTACAACAGCTTGCTTACTCATAGCGCAAATCGCTTTGAAAATTTTAACTGTAGCAGATTTCCGCTCTGAGGCAACTAAGGCTCCGCATTATGTTTCATGATTTAAAACAACCTGTTCGTTCACCGTGAAAGGACCTTTGAAAATTCTGATCGTGGCAACTCCGCAACCCGGTAGGGCCTACAGTCTCCCAATCTTATCCCTATAAGTAATTTACTCATAATCAGAATTGGAGATATTGAATTATTAAAATATCAAGTGCCCTCTGGCGACAAATTAAATTTAATCTCTTCAATTTAAATGACTTTTAAAATAATATTTTACCTATAAAATTTGTTGAAGATGAGATACAAAGGTAATATAAACATTGTTTAAAAAAAAAAAAAGGCTGATTTTTTTTCGGGTTTTTTCTCTGAAACTTGCATAACTGCGGGCTAAATAGTGTTAAAAATTTTTCAGTACGAAATGTGAATAAAGTATCAGAATTCGAAACTTTGCAAAATATAAAAGTACAAAGGCGTTAAGGGTTTTCGTTGTTTTCTCCGAAACTCCCGTTCTTTTCTACCTTCGTCCCCCCCTTTCCGTCCCTCCTAATAATTTTACACTCGAAAATATCCGCAATCGATTTATCTTGCCTTAAAACCTAATAATATCAATTTCAAACGCTGTAACACTTTCTTCCCCCCCCCCCCCTCTCAAGCCCTTCCTAATAATTCTACACATTCAAAAATATTCACAATCGAATTATCGGGCGTTAAAACCAAATACTTCGAAATTTCAACGGCATATCTCAGTTTAAAATACTGTAAAATATAAAAGAAAACTTCATCTTACTTTGTCTTTTAGTCAGGTGAGTCGTGATAATTATAATTCCCAATAAAAATGCATTTTTTTTTTTTTTCGTTTGTTTGTTTATTCAGATGTGTTCATGAAAATTTAGCTGTAGCTTTATAATATGCTATCTAGGCCGAATATTAATTTAAGTGTACGTGAATGAAAATTAGAAAATGTTTGAAAATTGCTATTTTCCCCCACACTATAAAACACGTATCTTAATTGGTTACAATCATTTCCTTTTTCATCGCAGGCAGTCGCCTGGTAGTTGAAATGATGTTGCCACCTAAATTTCATACTTTAGTTAATTTTTAAAAATCTAATTTTTGTATCGATATACCGCTTGCATTCTTAGATTCAGAAAAATCATCCCTTTCATTTGGTACCGAATTCGTAACAATCGGACTAATATTTCTAATTTATTTCCCCCCTTTTTTTCTGCTTTTAACTCCATTAAAATATCTATCTTTATGCAATCCCAGTGAATTATCAGTCATTGAGATAGCTGCTTGATTAGACGTATGTCGACATTTTAATATCTCCACAACTAATAAAAAATTTTTAGTTCCGTTTCCAGGAGCTTTTCGGGAAGGTTCCTGAGCAATCCGTATGTCAATTTTTGTACTTCTACAATCGATAGGGGCTGAACGTATAAAAGAACAGACGGTCAGACCTTTCCTGTTATTATAGATTTTATTTTATTGTTTTTTCAATCCCAAGCACTCTTTCTCCCCAGCACACGTACAAAAAAAAAAAAAATGAGAGAGAGAGAGAGAGAACTGGGGAATTTGTTCGTGCTACGACACGTAGCCAAACCTGTAATTACAAGAACATAATCGTTAGTTGTGAGTATAACCTTTTACCGGCGTATTTTTAATTAAACTTTTTCATTTTATTTCACTTTTTTTTCTATTCTTGTGTTAAAGAAATACATATACAGTATGTGTGTGTGTGTACAAGGCGTTCGGCATAACATGGATTTTATGTAAAACATTTAATTTGAATGATTTTTTTTTTTTTTTTTTTTTTTGAGTATTTTTGAACATTATTTACGTTTGTCAAAATAATACTTTTTACATTCTCTTACCAATATAATGCAGAGAAAGTTTTATTCTTGAGTCCATTTTTTAAAACTGAGGGGTTTTTATAATTACGATTTTGAGGTGACCTAAATCCGAAAATATGATCTTTAACAGTTGGTCTTTGAGTCTGTGAGACTCTACTTTCAGTATAACTGAAGAGCAAATATTCGAAAATAGATATGTAATCTGTATCATATAGGGACGTTAAATGAAACTTTTGCTAAAATCGCACAAATGGTTAAAGTACAAAGACATACAAAAATAATGATATACATTACATCTATGGACAAAATTATTTTTAGGTACAGTTAATTATCATTAGATTGCCCTAAATAAAATGAAATAAAATTGTTTCATATTCAAATGCCTTTTAAACATAAAATATGGTATGAAAAATATTTGACTTATTTACAGGTACACACAAAAGAATTTCTGTTTTTGTAAATAGCTCGAATTTCATTTCAAGTTACGTCATGCATATTACTTCCATTACCTACGGTAATGGAAGTATTGTATTCGATCCGAAAATTCGATATCGAGTTTTCACCTGATTTACATGTTTTAAGGTCTCTTGAGTCAAGAAAGGCAGTTTTTGAGAATTGGTCAGCGTGTGTGTGTGTATGTAAGTGTGCGGGAATCTTCAGACTATCATATCTCCGTAACTAATAAAGATTGAACTACGAAACTTTAGAATTGTGACAGGTCTGGTGTACAGATGAATCTTCCAAATGTGGATGAAAATTTGAAAACCTGAAGGGGGACATCGCAAACCGGAAGTGGTACCAAAAGTCTTTATCTCAAAACGGCTCTAACGATTTTCTTCTAAGTTGCTATATAAACACTCTGTTAGATGTCTTTTAGAATGATATAGTTGGTTAGTTCAGAAAAATGCATAGGCGCCCTGTATGAATAGCTCAATTTCCGGTCTCGCAAGTGCGTTCCTTTAAAAACAGCTGCACGGATTTTTTCAAACTTGCCATATTAACTGCCTTTTAAATATCCTTTTGTATGTAATTATTGGTTTCTGGTCAAAAATTAAGCATGCCAAGTTTTGTCAAAAATCGGTATCTCAAAAATGGCTTTAATGATTTTCTTGAAAATTGTTACATAAATCCATTTTAGATATCCTTTGTTATGTATTACGTGGTTATTAAAGGAAAATTAAGTTATCCTTATTAGGTAGATCAGTTTTAGATGCCGGAAATTCAAGTTTCGAAAAATGGCCGAACCGATTTTTTTTCTTTTACTATTTTTTAAATTCGCTATGTACTATTCTTAAATTCGCTATTTTATGTATCTTTACATGTGCATAAGCTTTCTCTTACCAGAAAATTTTTAGGTGTCTAATTTGTTAGGTCAATTTTATGCCTTCTGATCATATTATCTCCAAAAAATGATTATAATACATGTAATAGTAAGTAATGGAAGTCGTGTGGTTGTTTCACACGAGAGTTTTTATTTATTTTTTGCAGTGCTAATTTAAATACACTGTTTAGTGTGTGTATAATTTATAAATAATGCACAGAGCTCTCTCTATCTATCTATCTATATATATATATATTCTAAAGTATTCAAATAATTTCAAAATAATGGCATGGATTACAATTATATAAAAACTTTTAAACTTTAATAAAAGGCTTAATTGTTTCATGAATACAGCTTCCATATTCAAACGGAAGCTAAACGGTTTGCTGCAAAATGTTTTATATTTAAAGAGAGTGTATATAGCATAACTTGTAAAAAACTTAATGAACTCAAATATCATCTGCTTATAAGTAAAAAGAAGAAAAATTCACGCAGTTTGCGTAGATTTAAAAACCTTTCCAATTTTATTTATACGTTACACCGTTTTGTTTGCGATGTATTGTACATGTGTGGTAATACCTTAATATTTATAAAATTAAAAAAAAAAAAAAAAAAAAATACTGCGTTTTTAAATTTTCTGCTGAATCATATAAACTTGACAATTCTTTGTATTAATAAATACTTAAAAAAAAATTTTTGATGAATTATCTCATCAACTTCAAAGAAAATGAACAAATGCGTAATAAAGAGAAAAATTTACAATAAATTTGCAAACATTTATTAATCGAATAAAAGTATTAAAATAATGCATTGTCATTGTATGAGCTATTCTAAAAATTTCCAATCTCTAAATAGTCGGGAAGTTAATTAAAAATCGCTTGGAAGATTTGTACTGGACAAACAAACACACAAACAAACATGAAAGTGAGTTAATAAAAACATAGTAAAATAATTAAAAGATTAAAAAATATATATTTTTATTTACTGCGTTTTTTAAGTTTTTGATGAGTCATATAAACTAGAATATTCTATGTATAAATAAATACTTTAAAAAAAAAATTTTGAGGAATTATCCCATAAATTTAAAAGAAAATTATCAAATCTGTAATAAAGAAAAGAATTATAAGAAATTTTCAAAGATTTATTAATTAAAAAATAGTATAAAAATAATTTAGGACGAATAAGGGAAATGTATTTAATTATCTTAAAACAAATGTGTTTATATCTTAAAACAACTTTTCATATAAAAGAAAATCTATATAGTATTTCTCTGATGTGGACCAGTTACGATTATTTTGCAGATATAATAGTCAATAAAATACGTGAAGATAAAAAATAATAAAGAAGCAATATTTAAGCATGCGGACTCAGTCCAGTGAACTAATAATAATAGAATAAATAATCTGGTGTGTCACTCACACGACTTTCTCTTACCCTGAAATTTAATACTACAAATACATTTCGGATATTAAGAGGTAACATAATGAGTACTGTTATGTAAACCTATGTTAAAACAATTCAAATTAGTCTTCGAAAGAGTTTTATATGATAATTAGTTATGTGTGAGGGGTGCTACCGCTCCCCTCAACCCCCCCCCCCCCCCCGTTTCATTACATTTATATAGAATTTAAATCTGTAATAAAAATTAAAAGTTTACTTAAAATTATTCAGACAACTTTCACACGCAACATTCCTTGAAACTTATCAGTCTTGATCAAATTTTCCACCAACAAACTTATATTAATTTGAAAATACAACTTTTGGATCTCTAGTAATTATTCTTTTTAAGTTACTCTAAGAGACTCGGACAAAGATCAAACGTTAAAAATTTGACTTCGGTAATCAGGAATCCTCAAAACGTACAAATATATATATATATATATATATATATATATATATATATAAATAAAAGCGATGAGTATTTAGCTTAAAAACACACATTATTTATCATAAGTCTATGAGGAATTCATTTCCATTTCCGAGCAGCTTTCCTGGATATGGTAAAATATTATAGTAAAGCACTTCCACTAACAATAAAAAAAAATATTATCGTTTAAATAATTGCATCCCTGTATATCTTTAGAAGATTGTGTACAAACCACATAGTGGTTTTAAATATAATCCCATAGCAATAATATACGGCACAAATGAAATGCACTTCAATGAATTTTCATGTATTGTCGCACTATAATCTAGTTCTTTTGTGTGACCCTGTAAATGAACAGTGAATGATTTCCCTGTCATATTCAACATGAGACATGTTTTTACGTATATAAAAAATATATATTCGTTTAATTTGATTTAGTGCAGACTATAGATATTAAACTCCACTTACCTGTAATTTCCCCCATAACCGTAATGTAATTGAATACTCTTTAGAGTCCCTGTACACGAACCATTTGCTTCATATCAATCAAAAGCTTAGAGTAACATCCCTATATGATACACATTTAGAATACCAAGTTTGGGCTTTCTGGTGCAATTTTTTTTTTTTTTTTTTTTTTTTTTTTTGAGATATGCTGACAACAGCTAGACAGACACACACACAGAGAGACAAAGACACACACACACACACACACACACACACAGAGAGAGAGAGAGAGAGAGAGAGAGAGAGAGAGAGAGAGAGAGAGAGAGAGAGTGAGACTAACCCCTAAAAACATGATTTTCGCATTCAGGGGAAATCAAAACGTGTAAATATAACAAAAACTCTTTCGAAAATTTGACCCAAAAACAATACTTTCTTTACCTTATGGGTAAGAGAAAGTAAAAACAGGTTTTCGACCGATCATTGACTCAAACTTTTGTCTGAATTAGTCTGTCATTTTAACCTTTTCTCTCTACCTTATGGGTAAGAGAAAGTAAATAATCTGGTGAGTCACTCACACGACTTTCTCTTACCTTGAAATTTAATACCATAAATACAGGTTGGAAATTAAGAGGTAACATAACGAGTACTGTTATGTAAACCTATGTTAAAATAATTCATATCAGGCTTCGGAAGAGTTTTATATGATAACTAGTTCTGCCTTGATTAAACTTTTCCAGCAACGAATTTATATTAATTTGAAAATGCAACTCTTGGATATAAAGAATTCCTTTTTAAGTTACTCTAAGAGACACAAAGATCAAATGTTAAAAATTTGAAACCTCAAAACGTATAAATATACAAAAAACAAGCGATGAATATTCAGCTTTAAAACATATATTATTTACCATATGTTTATGGGAAATTCATTTCAGTTCCTGAACAGCTTTCCAGAACATGATAAAATATTATAGTAAAGCCCTTACACTAGCAATAAAAAAAAATGTAATGGCTTAAATATTTGCAGCTTTATATATGTTTTGAAGATTATGTACAGACCAATTGGTGCATCTAAATATAATAGTAATAGCACACGGCACAACCTGAAATAAATTTCCACAAATTTTCTGTTATTGTCGCACTATAATCTAGTTCTTTTGTGTAACCCTGTAAATAAACAGTGAATGATTTCCCAACCATATTCTACATGAGACATGTTTTTATGCATATAAAAAATGTATATTCATTTCATTTGTTTTAGTGCAGTCTATGGCTGTTCAACTCGACTTACCTGAATTCTCTTGGCTGTCCCTGTACACGAACCATTTGCTTCATCTCAACGAAAAGCTTAGTGTAGCATTCCTATATTATACACATTTAGAATACCAAGTTTGGAGTTTTCTACCACGTGTTCTTGGGATATGCTGATAACAGACACACATACCAACCACTAAAAACATGATTTTAGGATTCAGGGGACCTCAAAACGTGTAAATATAACAAAATTCGCATTCGAAAATTTGACCCAAAAACAATACTTTCTCTACCTTATGGGTAACAGAAAGTAAAAACCATTGATATTCAAAATAAAATATTATTCCTTTTAGTGCTACATATATTAGCATCATGAACTACATTAGGACTTTATCAATCTGTAGAAAATTTTTAAAGTTATAATGACGTCATTTTTTTAAATGCCTAATTTAACTTTTTTTAATGTTCATGTTTAATTAAATGCATTTATTTTCATGTCAAAAAAAAAATTGAAAAGAAAAAAAAAAAACTATCATTATTATTATTGGACAACAATTAAATTATAGCTAATATTTAAATAGCTAATTTTAAAGTTATTAGGAGTTTATTATTTTCATTTTTTAATTAATTAAAAGAAAACTAATCAAAAATTCGAAAATCGGTTTTCGAGGTATTGTGTGGTTGTCTCGTGTTCTGAGATATTCTGAAAGTATCAAATGTCTAGCTAATCGGGAAGTTAGTTAACGATCGACTGCAAGATTTGTACTGGACAATCAAACAAATAAGCAAAGAAACAAGAAGGCGATTTAATAAAAATATGGTAATATATTTTTATTTAAAAATGTAAAATAGAAAATTACAGAAGGAAATATCTTCATAGATTGATTTTTGTGTAACCTTTTATATTACTTTTAAAATATCCGACTATTTGGAAATGTATATTGCTTCTAAATATAGGAAAACAAGTTTCGCAAAAAGTATTTCTGCAGTTTTACAGCGTACGAGTGAAACAAGTTTACAAGTCCGAGTGAAAGTTTTTTTTTTTTTTTTAATAAAGGAAGACATTTTACAAAAGCTCTATTATAACTTTACATTTAAAAAGTAAACGTATAATAGATTATTTCTATATGTCTAATTTTGCTGTTTATAATTCGCATATGTATCATCTTACAGAGCTGCCAACCTAATCCGCCAAATTGTTAGTAACGCCCCTTTTTCTACACCACTTAATATTTAAATTAATTTTCTTCAAATATATTTGCAATGAATTAAGAAGAAAATAACTCTAAGAACTGACTGGTGTAGAAAAAGGGCCGATACTAACAGTTTGACAGATTAGGTTGGCAGCTCTGCATCTAGTGCACTAATGAAAATAAATGCATTACTCGTAATACTAAAAATGTATTGTAAGCTGCTTCTACTTGCATCCCATATGTATCTGAACAATTTTATGGGACATTTTGAATGAATCATTATGTTAATCATGCTAGATGTTGTAGAAAATATATTTCTGCGCATATAAATAACAATGTTTATTTTTTTATGTTGTGTGTGATATAAAAATGTTATAAGTCATTAAAGAAATACTTCTTGCAAACCTTAATGCTTTAGATTTTATTACCATCACTTGTATACAAACCAGTAGTGCATGTTATACTATTTTTAATAAAGTTTCAATCAGAATGAACCTAAATATCGTATATTAGTTTTTAAATCATTAAAAAATATTTAGGGAAATAAGAGTAAGTCTTGACAGAAAGAGATATTGACTGATCGATAGAAAAACCAAAGTCATAAACTCTTTTTTAAAAAGTTTAAATATGTTTTAAAAGCATAGTATAACTGAAAATGTGCTACAAGCATTTCATATTTATATCTTCTAATGTAAGTAAACGATTTTTGTAGCTTTACAGTAATCTCCAATAAAGGATAATGACATTCCTTAATAAATCCTTTAATATATATATATATTTATTTACTATTTTCAATAGGGAACATGCCATAGTGAACCGGAAAAAAATATACCGATTTTAAACCATTTGAAATAATCTCGTATGTCACTCACGCGACTTTCTCTTACACTAAAATTTAATACCGTAAGTACAGATTAGAAAAGTAGGGGTTAAGATAACGAGTACTGTTATGAAAACCTATGTTAAAACAATTCAAATAAGGCTTCGGAGTAGCTTTATTTGATAAATAATTCTGTGTGAGGGGGGGGGTTACCGCCCCCTTCAACCCCCCGTTTCACTTCTGTACCTACATTTGTATAGAATTCAAATCTGTTATTAAATCAAAAGTTTATTTCAAATATTTCAGAGAACTTTTACAACAATATTTCTTGAAACTTATGAATCTTGATCAAACTTTTCTAGTAACAACCATATTTACTTTAAAATACAACATTTGGATCGCCTGAAATTATTTCTTTTTAATTTACTCTAACAGACACAAAGATCAAGCGTTAAAAACTTGACTTCGGTTTTCAGGAAGCCTCAAAACGTAAATATATATAAAAAAAAGCGATGGATATTAAGCTTAAAAATATACATTATTTACCATAAGGCTACGATAAATTAATTTCAGTTCCTGAGCAGCTTTCCTGGACATGGTAAAATATTACAGTAAAGTAGTTCCACTAACAATAAACAAGTAATATAAAAGAAAATTTTTTAAAGTCAATTCCTATTTACAAACACTATCGGAAAAGTTTTTTTTTAAATAATTTTGAATTAGGAAATAAGAAGCGCGCGTGCAAAATGAAATAAAAATGATTATAAGATAAAAAAACTTTTTATATACCATGTTTTCAATTTTCGGATGAATCATAGAGCTCTTATCAGTGTGAATACAATTTTTAAAGAGATAATGACGTCAATTTTTGTGAGAGGAATAATTTAACGTTTTATAATTTTTTAATGTTCATGTTTAATTAAATGTATTCATTTTTATGCCAAAAGGAAATGAACTCGTAATTTTTTTTTTTTTTTTTTTTTTTTTTTGCAACAATTAAAGTATAGATAATACTTTAATGACTATAATAACGGTATTAGGATGTTATTATTTTAATGAATTCTAATGAATTTTGAGAATGCCGAAATATTGCGGGGCTTTTAAGTGTTCTAATAAATATATGAAAAGAAATGGGATAAGTTTCCATAAATAAGTTATATTCAAATAATTTATGAAAAATATAATTTTTATAATCAGTTGCTTTGTTATTATTATGAAATTATTACTGTCTTCATATTTAATGGGATACTTTTTTAAAATTTAAATATTTTTTAAGATTTTATATTAGTAAGTAATATGGAATTCTCAAAATTCTTTAAAATGTAGTTAGCAGCCGCGGAAGTTCTAATATATAACTAGTATGTTGTGGCCACCACAAGACTTTCTTTCATATATAACCCTATGCAAATTTATGCAATACAAATAATTTCTTAAATTATAATTTATTAAAATTATTTTTCTGATGAATGCTGACGATTTTTATCTCAAAGAAATATAATAAATGCCGAAAGAAAGACAGTTTTGTGCAGATACATGAATATACTAAAGTATAGTAAGAAAAAAAAAAAAAAAAAAAGAAAGAAGAAGACGAAAACGAAAAGAAAGAAAGAAAGAAAAGGGGGTACCTGGAGTTTTTCATTCTCTTTTAGTGCATAAATTTTATTTGCTAAATTACCTGTGTGCATTCCCGTGTATATTCAATGCATCCATAAGAAAGTAAAATGGCCGTCTTTTCCCGAGTAAAAAAGGTATCACTTTTCCCCCCCTCAATGATCAGTCTATGTCTTATTACTATATCTATGCATGTTTCATGATTTATGTCTTTTTTAATTGTTCTCTACAAAAATTATCTTTCATTTTTGTTCATTAGCAATTGTGCATGCAATGGATTTTATATCATACAGTCTCAATATCTCCGTCTAGCAATTTTTGCTTTACATCTCTCTCTCTCTCTCTCTCTCTATATATATATATATATATATATATATATATATATATATATATATAATTTTCCAAATGTTAAACTTCGAAGATTTATTTTTCAATAAATGAGATGAAGCCGTAATTTTATTACAAATAATATCAGATTTATTTAATTTGTAGTTTCATCGCTTGCTAGTTTAATAAAAATTATATGAAAAATTTAAAATATTTTAATTTTACTTGCTTATAATAGATAATCAAATATATGTTTAATCGTAATCGATTCAGTTTTTCTTCAAAAAATATTTTAATTTTTTTATTTCTGAAAATATCGTCTGCTGTAAAAGAACTTTGCTACAGTAAGAGAATATAGTTATTTTACTTCATCCAAAGCTCGCTTTGGCTTCATCGATAAAATGTTTTCTGCTTTAAAATATTTATTTACGAATATTAAAATATTTTCTTCAAATCTGTCTATCAAAAGGGAATGAGATATTCAAGTGTTCTTTCTTCTGACTTTACATTGAAGTTAAATGAATTTAGCTGGAAATGATATTTAAAAAAAAATCGTAAATTTATTAGACAGTGAAGATTAACATCATTTTGCAGAATGTCTGGTAATCATGTTTTATATCAGGTAATGAATTTTAATTCAATTCATTATTTCTAAACTTTAAAAAATCTTATATATTTTTTAAATGTTTATATTAGGACAGTAATGGCTGTTTCAGAAATTTCTTTCCTTATTATCATTAGCATTGCGCTTTAAGCCTTTCGCAACGAGAGGCGCAAAAGCGCACTCAAATCTTATGGATCAATATCTAAACTCCTATGGACATACAATGCAATTTTGTGCTAAAAAGTACAGTTTTTAAAACATTCCAGAACCCTCGACCAGGAAATGAGTGCGTTTCTTGCTGGCACGTATGCGTGACAGTCAGTGCGAAAGGGTTAAATGCTCGTATAGTGTAACCACGTTTCCTACGCCTAGCAGTGAGGACGTGTCGAAAATCTTGGAGGGTTTCCAAGCTGACCAACAGATTTGAATATAGTAAACGTCCAGTCATTCGGTATTCCCTTATCGCTTATTTTCTCTCAACGAAAAGCTTGTCTCCCCTATTTTACTAGTGGACTCGTTGAATCCGCTCTTGCGCAGAGGCTTCCATGGTCGCAAGAAATGCAGTTAAAGAGTACCTGTGAAAGTTTAATCGGTTTTAATATTTGTTTTTGCATGTGATGTTTCAAGAATCTACCATAAAAAAAAAAGAGATATATTTACAGTCCCTGGCCAAATTATTAGACGCACTGTAAGATTCTATGTAAAATCTTAATTATCAGGTGATACTATACAGCTTTATTGTTTTTACTAGATACAATGTATTTTTTTTTTTAATTATCCACCTTATTACCTGTTTTTTAACACAAATAAAATACCATAGTTATAGAAAAAATATGTATTTATTAACTCTTGAAAAAAATTGAAATTAATGCAATTAAATGTTAATATTTTGTTGAGCCACCTTTAGCCGCTATGAGAGCTTCAATTATGCATCTGAGGATGGTGATTCCACACATGAATGACCTTTTCTAAGAGTTGCGTTTTGTTTATGATCACACCTTTAGCCACTTCTCTCGTCATCAGCTCTCTCACGTTTTCAGTAGGTTTCATATCTGGGCTATTACCCGGCCAATCCAACAGAGAGATTTTTGGCACTTCCAAACAATCTTTAACAGGCCGTTCTGTATGGCAGGGAGCTCTATTTTGCATAAAAATGAATGGTTATCCATTTGGAAACCATTCTCTGAGCTGCAAAACATTTAATTATTAAAATCTATAGTGCGTCTAATAATTTGGCCAGGGACTGTATATAATTTGCATTATAAACTAGTAAATAATTTATCCTGGATCTACGTATTTTAAAATACTCGATTCTTTTATACATAAAAGGTAAATAATGATTTTGCATCTTTTTTCTTGAATAATACAAAAAATTAATTTGTTTTACTGAGCGCTACTCAAAACAATGAATGGCATATTCTAGTCTTAATTTAAAAAATTTATATATTTATACTAACACATCTGCAAAATATCAATAATATATTGTAGAATGTTTTATAAAATATATATATATATATAAATTATACGAAATTATGTGGTTTAATACCAATTTGTTTATTTTATTTTATTTTTTCAAATGCGTCACTGAAGCGGCTATTAATGTTTTCATACGTAAAAGTTAATTTCATTTAAGTAAAGGTGTAATTTTCCTTAAGGGAAAAAAAAGCACAAACTGATCTTTATAAAACAACACCCTTGTTAAATATTTTTTTCCCCCATTTTTAGAGTTTTTCGAATCGTAAATATATCATCCGTAGTTTGTTACATATAAAAGCATACAGAAATTTAACGTATTTTTGTATATTCGCAACTGAAAGCAATTCAATGATTTCAGTTTTCCAATATAGAATAAAATTTAGATGTAAATATGTTGAAATATAAATCTTTTGTTCAGAGTGGAGAAGTTCTACTACTGAAATAAGAACTCGTTCCGTAATAATCCAAATTTTCAGAAATTCTTATACAATAAAGAAGCATACGCGAGAATTCTATTTATTTTGTCAATATGCTGAAATTTTAAAGATTTCTTTGAAAATAATTTTCAAAAAGCGCCAGAAAAATAAATGAAAATAATCTTCTTTAAAAGCAAAATAATCTCTCTCTCTATATATAAAAGAGTAAACTCACTGACTGAACACTGCCGTGGTGGAAGATAGTCAAAATTTTTGGTGAGCACGTTGGTTTTAGGACCCTGACGCTCACAAAGACGGGATTTTGGGAAATACCCCCCGTTCCCTCCCTGGGGGGAGGGGGGGGGGCAGAAATTACTTCACGGTGAAGCAACTGCAGATGGGAAGACTAGACTTGAATACAAAAAAATCCTTTTCTGCGATTTTGGATTTTTAAAGGGGGGAGGGGGTAAAAAAGATTTTCGGAGGCACAGAAGGCAAAAACACCTTTATAAGCATAACTCGGCTCCAAATTACTTCACCTTGAAGAAATTGCAGATGGGGAGACTAGACTTAAGTACAAAAAAATCATTTTCTGCGATTTTGGATTTTTGCAAAGTACGGATTTTCGAGTAAAATTCTATCAATAGCAGCACAAAGATATTAAAAAAAAAAAAAAAAAAAAAAAAAGTCAAGCGTCTTCTTGAAGATATTTCCAAAAATTCGTTTTTGGTTTTTTCCGATTTTCGATTTTGAAGGGGAGTTACGAGGGGGCAAATTCGAGCCCCGCCCTTTTAGCGCTAAATTCATCCGGAAAATCTATTGGAGCTGAGGTCACAAATTTTAGTGTGTAGCTTATTTACGTATGCCCAACACCCATTGTAACGGGATTTTTCGAAAGTCTCCCTTTAACCTATTGGGGGTGGGGGGAATAAAAGAGTTAAATCACTGATTCACACACTCAACACAGCCGTGGCTATTCTATGGGAGATATGATCACAAATTTTGGTGAGCATGTTGGTTTTAGATCCCTGACACCCACTAAGACGGGATTTAACGAAATAACCCCCCCGTCCCCCCCTAGGGGGCAGAAGGCAAAAACACTTTCATGAGCATATCTCGGCTCCAAATTGCTTCACTGTGAAGAAATTGCAGATGGAGAGACTAGACTTGAGTACGAAAAAATCTTTTGTGAGATTTTAGAATTTTGGATTTTTATGGGAGGGGCTAAGAAAAACGTCTTTCGAAAACAAATTTAGCAAAATACGGATTTTCCAGTAAAACTCTAGCGATAATGACACAAAGATATAAAAAATCACGAAGCGTCTTCCTGACGATATTTCCAAAAACTCATTTTTGTTTTTTTTTTGCGATTTTCGATTTTTTGTGTGTGTGTGGGGGGGGGGGGAGTTACGAGGGGAAAATTCGAGCCCTCCCTTTTAGCGCTAAATTCGTCTATAGGTGTTGAGGTCACAAATTTTAGTGTGTGGCTTATTTACGTGTTTCCAACACCCATTGTAACGGGATTTTGCGAAAGTCCCTCCCCCCTTCACCCCTTAGGCAAGGCGTGGGGAAAAAACATGTTTCCAAGCATAACATTGCTTCAAATTATCTCAATAAGATTAATTTTTATATGTCGGTTGGTTATACGTTCCTAACCCACACTATAAAGGGTTTTTGGGAAATTTCCCCTTTCCCCCTTTTAAGGGCGGGGGCATGGGAGGGGCAAAAACGCGTTTCAAGGAATAACTCTGCTCCAAATTACCTCAGGAAAGCGGTTTTTTGATAAGTCGATTGGTTATCCGTACCCAACACACACAAACTACAAACAGATTATTTTAAATACCGTGCTATCCCCCCTTCTTTTAGGTGGGGGGGGGGTAAAAAACATGTCTCATACGTAACTCTGTTCCAAATTACCTTAGCATGGCAATTTTTGATGTGTGGACTGCTTATGCGTATTCAACACACACTACAAAGTGATTTTGTGAAATTTCCCCTATAGCCCCTCAGGGGTAGGGGTGGGGGCAAAAAACATGTATCTATATGTAACTCTGTAGAAATAATTAGGAAGGAGATTTTTGATGTGTGAGTCAATTATATGTATCTAACTCATAATATAAAGAGATTTTGTGGATTTCCCTCCCCCTTCTTTCCTTTAAGAGCGGGAAAGGGGGGGGGGGTAAAAATGCGTTTTAAAACGCAGCTCTGCTTTTAATAACCTCAGAATCTCGATTTTTAATGTGTCTGTTAGATATGTGTATGCAACATGCACTATAAAGGGATTTTGTGAAATTACTCCTCCCTCTTCTGGGGTGGGCGGGGCAAAATACGCATTTTAAAGCTGAAATTTGCTTTAAATTACCTTAGGATGGCGAATTTTGGTGTGTGGGTGTTCATTAAGTCTACGTAATATGCATTTTGATGTGGTTTTGCAAATCTTTCCATTTTACCCGCGAGGGAGGGGGAGTAAAATACAGGCAAGACACTACCGAAGGCACTGAGGCTCCAGACTTGAAGTGTGGCGAGTGGGAAAACCGCTACCGAAGGTAGCGAGAACTTTAACTTAGGTTTTGACTGATTTCAATATTTATTATTATTAGTGATATGGTTTTTTGAGAATTCATTTCAATATAATGACCAGCGAAGCGGGAAAAGCCTGCTAGTCTATACATATAATAAAATAAGGTGTTTGAAAACAATGTGTTTTTGAAAACAATGTCATCAGTTCAGAAGACATAAAATTGAACTAACAAAGTAGACACCTAAAAATTTTCTGGTAAAAGATAACCGGTACGCATGTAAAGACACATATAGCAGAGTTCACATAGCGAGTTAAAAAAAAAGAAAAAAAAAAAAAAAGAAATCGGTAGAGCAATTTTTTAAAACACCAGTGTCCAAGAACTGAAACTGACCTTCGAAATCAGGATGACTGTTAATTTTCCTGTAATAACTACGTAATGTACACATATTTTTCAGTGGCATAAACTCGAAATTGCCATTTTTTGCGTTTTGACACTTTTCTTGCTTTCTAAACGAATAAAAATAAAAGGAAAATTGCATAAAATGAAATAGGAAATTGCGTCTAAAAGTATAAAATAAATCCTTTTGCTAACAACATAAACACTACAATTAATTATAACTTTCGAAGTCGGCCCAAAATTAAATGAAAATAACATTTCATGTAAAAATCAAATTCTGTTCAAATCTTCACACTTTGACATCTGCAAAATACAGCCGAAATTTACTTTGATTAAAATGAACAATTAAGATTTCGTAAGCTGCAAAAGTTTGTAAAGAAAACTCTAGTAATGTCGTAGAAATATAAATACTGAATGGCGAAGGATGTTCACTGTTCCATATAGATGTTATTAATGTACTAATTACATACAGTGATAAAGTAATAATGGAAACTATAAAGGTGGATCATTCAAGACAACAGTGTTTGTAGCTATCGATCTAAAAAGAAATTGATAAAAAATGAATCAAATTTTATTTATTTTGCGCCAATTTCAAAAGTTATGATTAATTGTAGTGTTTATGTTTGGCGAAGGAATTTATTTTACATTTTTAGGCGCAAATTACTATTTCATTTCATGCAAATAATTTTCATTTTATTTTTATTTGTTTGAATAATAGTTGTTTTTACTTTCTTCTATATGTAATATAGAGAAAGTATTGGATTCGCGAAAATTTTCGACCTCCGTTTTCTGACGGATCTACACGTTTTGGGATGTCCTGAACACGAATTGATAGTTTTTAGAAAATGTCTGTCTGTGTGTCTGTCTGTCTGTGGTTTCGTGTTTTCACCGTATCTCACGAACCAATGAATGGAATTCAACCAAACTTGGTATATAGTTGAACCCTGGCGGGGTATTGTGCTGATTAGATTTGGGGATCAATAGCCTAGCAGGTGGCGCTGAGATCGCATTTTATGTAAATTTTTAACATGGCAGTATAGGACAAATTTTCGTATTTTTCACCGTATCTCACAAACCAATGAATGAAATTCAACCAAACTTGGTATATAGTTGGAACCTGACGGGCATGGTGTTGATTAGATTTGGGGATCAATCGTCCAGCAGGTGGCGTTGTGATCGAAAATTTCGTATTTTTCTCCGTATCTCACGAACCGATGAATGAAATTGAACCAAACTTGGTATATAGTTGAACCCAGACATGGAATGGTGCTGATTAGATTTTGGGATCAATCGCCCAGCAGATGGCGCTGTGATCGCATTTTATGTAAACTTTTAGCATGGCAGTATAGGACAAAATTTCGTATAAATGTACATAATGAGCGTTATTTTAAACTTGTGATTGTAAAATTAATGTGAATTATTGATAATAGTAGTAGTTAACTACGAAAAAAAATTTGTGCATGTGGGGGCACCGGTTCCCCCCCTGGGGGGGGGATAAGTTTTCAAGATGGGTATCTTTCGAAAGATCTCATTAATACCTTTAAAACGAATGGTTGAACTATAAATCTGCGATAATTTAAAACAAAGTTATCGATTTTTTTTACTTTTAACAAAAAAAAAAAAAAATCTTTTTTTTATTTATTTATTTATTTTATTTTTTTTAACGAAATTTGGTATTTAGTTGGTCCCCGACATAAACTGGTGCTGATTACATTTGGGGATAAATAGCTCAACAGGTGGCGCTGTGATCGCATTTTTTCTAAATTTTTAACATGGCAGTATAGGACAAAATTTCGTATAAATGTACATAATGAGAGTTATTTTTAACTTGTGATTGTAAAATTAATGAGTTATTGATAATAGTAATAGTTAACTAGGAAAAAATTTCTGTGCATGTGGGGACATCGCTTCCCCCCTTGGGGGGGAAGTAAATTTTCAAGATGGGTATTTTTCGAAAGATCTCGTCAATACCTTTAAAAGGAATGGTTGAACTATAAATCTGCGATACTTTAAAACAAAGTTATCGATTTTTTTTTTTACTTTTAACAAAAAAAAAAAAAGAAAAAAATCTTTTTATTTATTTATTTATTTATTTATTTATTTATTTTTAACGAAATTTAACCAAATTTGGTATTTAGTTGGTCCCCGACATAAACTGGTGCTGATTACATTTGGGGATAAATAGCTCAACAGGTGGCGCTGTGATCGCATTTTTTCTAAATTTTTAACATGGCAGTATAGGACAAAATTTCGTATAAATGTACATAATGAGAGTTATTTTTAACTTGTGATTGTAAAATTAATGAGTTATTGATAATAGTAATAGTTAACTAGGAAAAAATTTCTGTGCATGTGGGGACATCGCTTCCCCCCTTGGGGGGGAAGTAAATTTTCAAGATGGGTATTTTTCGAAAGATCTCGTCAATACCTTTAAAAGGAATGGTTGAACTATAAATTTGCGATAATTTAAAACAAAGTTATCGATTTTTTTTACTTTTAACAAAAAAAAAAAAAAAAAAAAAAAAAAAAAAAAAACTTAGAAAAAAAAATCTTTTTTTTTTTTTTTTTTTTTTTAATATTGTTACTGGTTGAATATGTATTACTTTAATTTTTTTTTTTTTTTTTTTTTTTTTAATATTGTTACTGATTGAATATGTATATAGGAAAATATAGAAGAAAGTCTTGTGGTGGCCACAACATACTAGTTTGGAGTCGGCTCTATATATATATATATATATATAATTTTATTTCTACATAAAAAGAAATATTTATCATTCACGCGGAAATAAATTTATTTCCTTTTTTTTTTCTCTGGGAAAAAATAAATAAATAAACACGTACTTTAATTTTAATTTTAATTTTACTTTATTATTATTGTTATTATTCTTTTGCATAAATTTGTTTTCATTTTTAATAATTTTAATGTTAAAATAGGGTTTTTAAAACAGATTTTGAACTAATTATTCAATTGAACTAAAAATTACTGTGTTAGCTAGATTTTGTCCAGATTAATAAGTGTACCAATTTTCTTAGTGATCAGTCGTGTAGCTTTATATAGAGAAAGACATGACATTATCAGGGTAAAACACAGTAAAAGATGACGTAAAATGTCTGATTGAAAGCAATAGTCCTATCGTAATAAAAATTTACAAAGGGATGTTCTTTTTAATTTTGCGAGTTTATTAAAAATCATCGGGAAAGAATAACTCTGTAAAAACTCAATTTCGGAGAAATTTTTTTTTAACTTTGTATAACTTTGCTCAATAACGATATAAAGTAAGAAGAAATTTTTCAGAAATTGTTATTGTAATATTTTTTATTCCGTTAAATGCTTAACCCGATTAAGTTATCGCTTTTTTTGGCACCTTTTGTCAGTAATTTGTAATGTCACCTATACGCAATCTATATGCACCACTAAATTTTAGATGGATTGTTTGGTTAATCATTTCGACGATTTTCTTGTCATATGTCTTTGAAATGATTAAGCATCCGTTATAATTAAAATTTAGTGGTGGCTATTGAATAAAAATTTCCCTCAATCTGGCAGCACTGTCTCCAACGACCCACAAAATTCTTAAGTCAAATGATGCAAAAATGTCTAGGTTTAATCAAACAATTACTAAAAATATATACGAATATATTTATTTGCACGTTTGAATAGACATTTAGAGGGGGTAGGGAAATGAAGTATTCGAATGCAGTAAGAAAACAATTTTGGAGCGACTCTACTCGACTTTTCGAACATTAAGTAATTAATAGTTGTATAAATAAATTAAAGTAAGAAAAATCACTAAATAAACAAGACAAAATTATAATAAAGTATATGAGTATTTTTTTCCGTATAATATATTGTTTAATTTAACGCTATTTCCTTTCAAATAATTTGAGCTCATAGGTCATAATAATGAATAATTTTTGGTTGTGTCCCTGCAAAAATTAATAAGTGCTATGCTCCCCAAAATCAGTACAGCTCGTGAGACTGAGATTTATAACATGTATATAAATTTTCAGCTCAGTCGGATGAGGCATATTTAAACATCATGGCACTTTATTAATTTTAGCCCATAAACCATAATGATAAAGAATTTTTCGTTCTGACTTTGTTAAAAACCAGTAAGTGCGAGAGTCTGCAAAATTCATTTAGTTTGTGTGATGGTGATCTATAACATGTATATAAATTTTCAACTCAATCGGATAAGGCGTTTACACGCTATCGAACTTGAAATAATTTGAGACCATAGACCGTAAAAGAATTTTTCGTTGTGTCCCTGTAAATAATCTATAAGTGCTATATTCATAAATATATTACAGTTTGTAGGATAGTGACTTATAACACGTGTATAAATTTTCAGCTCAATCGAATAACGTGTTTATACCCTATAGCACTTTAAATAATTTGGACTCATAAGTCATAGATAAAGAATTATTTTTCTTTGTGTCCCTGTAAAAAAAAAAAAAAAAAAAAAAAAAAAAACTATTAAAGACCCTAAGATTAACACTTAACTATCAACTATTAACACTTGAAGATTACTGAAATTTTAAAGGTTTTATTCTCGAAATTGTGTGCCTAGTGCGCGCTACTGCTTTAACATGTTGTTACCTTCATAGCATACTCCAATTCTGCGCAGTTTCGCCCTGATCTGAATTTTCCATATCGTGACCTCTCTTTGTAAGTGCTAAACTTTCGGAGTCTAAGAAAGGGAAAGTGGTTGCTTTTAAAATTTCAGGACAAACTGCACGTCAGATTGCGACGATTTCCCCCTTGTTTTTATAATTTTGACCACCACTGTACACAAGAAATTTTCAGATAGAAATTTTCAATTTTTATATATTCATTTTATTTTAAATCTTTAAAAGCATCTATTTTATCAAAATGGTAATAATAATATTAATAAGTGAATGCGAGAACATTATAATAATTTTCAACTGCTTATGAATTTATTAAATAATATAATAATTTAATAATTTATTAAATAGCTTTAATATTTTTAAAAATAATGGAAACTAAATGAATAAATACTTTATTAAATAATAAATACGGCTCCATTATCTACACTTTACCATGCACGATATTTTAAATTACGTAAAACTCTTTCCTGAAATAAAACTTACTCTTTCAGTACTATTGTCTGAATAATAATACTGTTCTGTAAAATTTATCGTGATTAAGTTGAAAAAATGTACTGTGAATGCGTCAGAAATGTTTTACTGTTCATATTGGCAGGAAAACAATGACCAATATTTTAAAGCATAAAAGCTTCTTACCTTTATCTGTTTATATAAAAATGTATTTTTTATTTCATATTTATGCAAAAGGATTTAGTCGCGTGAACGAATTCAAGTGCATTCAGATATAGATTTAGTTCCCAACAGAAGTAACAAAGTATTGTTATTCCTTTAAATTGTTGCGACACATTTGAATTGTTAACAAAAAACGTCAAGGTTTCACTAACGATAAAATCTTGTAAATCTCTGTTTCTTAAAGTTGAAACTTTATAAAATTTTTATAAATTATCGCCTTCATTAGGCACATTTTTTTATTTTTCTATCATAGCTACGCTGGAAGTGTGTATAATTGTTATTAAAACATTTATGCTTGAAGCGTATTATAATTTATTATGAAGTATAAAATTCTAGACTTCGTTCAACTATTTAGATTTTCTTATTTATTTTACAATTAGCAGCATAATAATATATGTTCAATTAGCAGTATATGCTAATAAATTACAATGTAAACATAGCTCTTAAGCATTTTTTTTTTTTTTTTTTTTTTTTTTTTTTTTTAAAGTTGATTTTTTTAGAAATTGACCTATTTCAATAACTTAGTTTATCTATCTATCTGTATAATGGAAAGTTATTCACCAGGATAGATTTCGAATTACTGCATCAATTTGAACTAAGGTTGGACAGCTTACATGTCTTCAGCATGTCTTTTCTAAGTTCACTAAGCAATCCTCTCGTTCATATTGTTTTCAAATGGTGACCACTTGAAAATTTTAAACTTACGTGACAAAGAAACGTATTTAAGAAGAGATTTTCTTAAATTTCGGTAAACAATTAGTTCATATCATGGTCTCAATCAAGTTAATTAACTTGATCTGCCATCTTGTTACAAAATGGATGCCTCTTAAAATCAAGCGGCTACTTAAACTCAAGCGACACTTGAAAATTTGTTATCAAGATAACTTTCTAAATGTTGAATTATTTCCTACCAAAGTTGGACAGTGGACTAATCTTAGAAATATCTTGGATGACTTCATTAGCCAACGAGATCTGCCACTTTGTTTGAAAATTTGTCATTACAATAAGTTCCGAAATACTGAATCAAACTGAACCAAAATTGGACAGTGGAGTTATCTTAAAAAATTTTCGAAAGAATACGTTGGGTAGCTAGATCCACTATCTTATTTCCAAATATCGTACACTTGAAAATTTCAAATTCACATGAGAAATTAAACCGATTGGCTTAAATATTGATACATATACATACATATATATATATATATGTATCCCATTAAGAAAGCCTCAAACAAACTTTCTAAGGAATTTGAATCGCCGTCGTTACAAAATGATGGATACTTGAAAGTTTGACATCACGATAACTTTAAAAATACTGAATAATTTTGAACTAAAGTTGGAGAATCCAATTAATTTTGAAATATCTTTTATGAGCTCGTTAGTCAGTTAGATCAGCTATCTTATTAAAAAAAAAAAAAAAAAAAAAAAAAAATGGCAACTGCTTAAAAATTTCGAAATCTTTGAAATATACTCATGTTTGTGAAAATTGCAGCACCAAGAAGGAATGAGAATATCAGAATGATATTTATTGGGCACATACATTATAGTAGGAAGAACAATTGATTAAAATTTCAGAATATTTGGAGTAATATGTACTGAGAAAACGGTACATAAAGCAGCGACCTCTGTGAGCAATGATAGCACTTATCTGCCTAAGCATTGAATCAAACAGCGATTGGATGACATGTACGGGTAAAGCACTTCATGAAGCTTCAACACGATGCCACAATTCCTTGATCGTAGTCACTGGCGAGTGGTGGGGACTAGTCGCTTTTCAACAATTGAGCAGTCATTTTCAATGGTGCGAGATCAGGAGAATGCGCTGGCCAGAGCAGCTGTCGAACACATTATGCATCAAGGAAGGTCCGGACAATACGGAACACTTGCGGTCGTGCATTGTCCTGCTTAAGTATTTTGCTTCGGAGGAATTTAATATAGGTCAGGGCGACGAGCATTAACTCGTCAGAAATGCAATGGCTGGTATTCAGAGTGGCAGGAATAAAAAAAGAGGCGATAGAAACGTGCATCCAATTGTATCGCATACCATTACTCCAGGTGATGACCCAGTATGCGGCTTCCAAAATTTTAATTACCCTCAAAATTGCATCAATGATATAGGCGCCTTTAATGTGAGATGAACGACAAACCTGGACGCAGGAATGGAGTAAAGTCGCCTTTCAGACAAATCTCAATCCTGTTTACAACATCAGGATTACTTTATCCGTGTTTAACGGCACTGTAAATAATCCACATTGCTAGATGGGATTCGACATCGTCACACTGTCCATCACTAGTGATGGTATGGGGTCCCATTGGATATACGTCTCGATTACTTCTTGCTCGCATTCCCGGCACTCTGAATAGCGGCCATTAAATATCTGGTGAGTTAAGGCCCATCTCAAAGCCATGTCGAAAATTATCAAAGTATCTGATTTTCTAAGAGTCATATAAGAGGGCTTTAATTAATTTCTCAGAGAAATTTCCATGTCCCGGGAGAAGATATATGGTTCGGTAGATTTTCAGTAAGTTTGGATCTTTGTTGCATTTTCGATAAAAGATAACTTTACCCTTTTTCCACTTATCTGGAAAAAAATCATATGTAAAACATTTATTGAATAAGTTAATAACAATGTTTGGGAAATTACGAACTATATTTCGTACAACTCTTGCATCCTGGGGCTTTATTAATGGCTGAGTTAGCGGCATAAGAATGCTCCCTGAGAGAAACTGGATGGGCAAGAAGAGGCTGAGTGTAATTAGTAGAAAGAGTGTGAAATATCGTGGATGGAACTAGGTTCTTAGATAATAGCAGAAAAGACTGTGTTATGAGAGTCTGAAATGTCCGCTGAATCAAGAAGGGTGTGAATTAAATCGGTGCTTTTAAGAGTTTTTTTCTCTGATAGTAAAAGAAAAAAAATAATAAAAATTGCCATAAGAATAATTTTAATTTTTGCAAAAGAAGGTCATGCATTCTTTAAACCTGGAATGTAACTTTGATTTTTTTTATTATTATTTATAATTCATGGGGGTAAGTAAAAGTAAAAATGCCATGTACAGTCTCAAAAAACATTTAACGAAAAGCACATATTTATGGCTAGGTTAAGCTAGAATAACATAATATAATTAAAATTTCAAACTATTACCTTGAACTAGAAAGGCAACATTTTTGTCCGTGCTCCAAAAAAAATGAAGTTTTGAAAATAATATAGTGGGGTGCACCTATACCGCAGGTAGCCTTCGAGGGTTAATTGCCATCTTATACTTAGCTCTTTCTCGTTTGTAAATTATATTGTATTCTGGAATGTCAGGTTGAAGGGATTTTCACTTATATATTCAAATGAAGCTGTTTCTTGGCAAATTGAGTTTGTGAATCAAGTTATTGAAGGTTATTTGATAAGCGTTTGTAATATTTTTTAAGTTTATAATAGAATGTAAATCTATAACCCAATTGTTTGTCTTGTTTATTTGCACTTAAAGCGAGTGTGTTTAGCAAGTTCTCTGAGTAGTATTAAAAAAGATTGTTAAATTTTTTAAGTCAGTGTGTTTGGTTTTAAATTTGTAATCTGCGCGAATATGAGAATTTAGAGTTAAGTTTTTACTTCCTTATACAAAGTATAAGGAAGTATAGTAATCCCGATTTGCGAAATGGATTTTGTATTTCACATTGCTCGAAAACGAATGATCGCTGAATGTTGCCAATTTATACGTGTGACAGTCATGATGTCTAGTTGCACACCTGCAAGTTTCGTCTTAACACGAGCTCTCGTTTTAGAGATATAAGCGACTTTACACGATTTTTCGTGACGTCTGTATGTATGTGTGTCTGTGTGTGTGTGGGGGTGTATGTCGCATAACTCAAAAACGGTTGGACGTAGAAAATTGCGAATTGGTACATACGTTTGTTATAACACCTAGTTGTGCACCTCCCTTTTTGGACTTTATATGATTTTCCGTTTTGGAGATATTTAGGAAAATTAGGTTCATAATGGGCAAAATGTATCAAAAAACGGTAATTGCTCAAAAACGGTTTGGACAAATCTTGCAATTTAACTGACTTCTCAACTAGCTAGACATTTGAAACTTTCAGAAAAGTTCAGAACACGTTGACATGAGTCCCCCCCCCAAGGCAAAACTTTGACATGAGTCCCCCTCCAAGGCACAACTTTGACATGAGTCCCCCCCCCAAGGCACAACTTTGACATGAGTCCCCCCCCAAGGCACAACTTTGACATGAGTCCCCCCGAAGGCACAACTTTGACATGAGTCCCCTCCCCAAGGCACGACTTTGACATGAGTCCCCCCCAAGGTACAACTTTGACATGAGTCCCCCAAGGCACAACTTTGACATGAGTCCCCCCCAAGGCAGAACTTTGACATGAGTCCCCTCCCCAAGGTACAACTTTGACATGAGTCCCCACCAAGGCACATGAGTCCCCCAAGGCACAACTTTGACATGAGTCACCCCCAAGGTACAACTTTGACATGAGTCCCCCCAAGGCCCAACTTTGACATGAGTCCCCCCCCCCAGGCCCAACTTTGACATGAGTCCCCCCAAGGCACAACTTTGACATGAGTCCCCCCCCAAGGCACAACTTTGACATGAGTCCCCCAAGGCACAACTTTGACATGAGTCCCCTCAAGGCACAATTTTTTTTTTTTTACGTATGCATGCATTTTTACTTCCTTATACAAAGTATAAGGAAGTATAGTAATCCCGATTTGCGAAATGGATTTTGTATTTCACATTGCTCGAAAACGAATGATTGCTGAATGTTGCCAATTTATACGTGTGACAGTCATGATGTCTAGTTGCACACCTGCAAGTTTCGTCTTAACACGAGCTCTCGTTTTAGAGATATAAGCGACTTTATACGATTTTTCGTGACGTCTGTATGTATGTGTGTCTGTGTGTGGGTGTATGTCGCATAACTCAAAAACGATTGGACGTAGAAAGTTGCGAATTGGTACATAGGTTTGTTATAACACCTAGTTGTGCACCTCCCTTTTTGGACTTTATATGATTTTCCGTTTTGGAGATATTTAGGAAAATTAGGTTCATAATGGGCAAAATGTATCAAAAAACGGTAATTGCTCAAAAACGGTTTGGACAAATCTTGCAATTTAACTGACTTCTCGACTAGCTAGACATTTGAAACTTTCAGAAAAGTTCAGAACACGTTGACATGAGTCCCCCCCCAGGCCCAACTTTGACATGAGTCCCCCCCCAGGCCCAACTTTGACATGAGTCCCCCCCAAGGCACAACTTTGACATGAGTCCCCCCCCCAAGGCACAACTTTGACATGAGTCCCCCCGAAGGCACAACTTTGACATGAGTCCCCTCCCCAAGGCACGACTTTGACATGAGTCCCCCCCAAGGTACAACTTTGACATGAGTCCCCCAAGGCACAACTTTGACATGAGTCCCCCCCAAGGCAGAACTTTGACATGAGTCCCCTCCCCAAGGTACAACTTTGACATGAGTCCCCACAGAGGCACATGAGTCCCCCAAGGCACAACTTTGACATGAGTCACCCCCAAGGTACAACTTTGACATGAGTCCCCCCAAGGCCCAACTTTGACATGAGTCCCCCCCCCCAGGCCCAACTTTGACATGAGTCCCCCCAAGGCACAACTTTGACATGAGTCCCCCCCAAGGCACAACTTTGACATGAGTCCCCCAAGGCACAACTTTGACATGAGTCCCCTCAAGGCACAATTTTTTTTTTTTTACGTATGCATGCATTTTTACTTCCTTATACAAAGTATAAGGAAGTATAGTAATCCCGATTTGCGAAATGGATTTTGTATTTCACATTGCTCGAAAACGAATGATTGCTGAATGTTGCCAATTTATACGTGTGACAGTCATGATGTCTAGTTGCACACCTGCAAGTTTCGTCTTAACACGAGCTCTCGTTTTAGAGATATAAGCGACTTTATACGATTTTTCGTGACGTCTGTATGTATGTGTGTCTGTGTGTGGGTGTATGTCGCATAACTCAAAAACGATTGGACGTAGAAAGTTGCGAATTGGTACATAGGTTTGTTATAACACCTAGTTGTGCACCTCCCTTTTTGGACTTTATATGATTTTCCGTTTTGGAGATATTTAGGAAAATTAGGTTCATAATGGGCAAAATGTATCAAAAAACGGTAATTGCTCAAAAACGGTTTGGACAAATCTTGCAATTTAACTGACTTCTCGACTAGCTAGACATTTGAAACTTTCAGAAAAGTTCAGAACACGTTGACATGAGTCCCCCCCCAGGCCCAACTTTGACATGAGTCCCCCCCCAGGCCCAACTTTGACATGAGTCCCCCCCAAGGCACAACTTTGACATGAGTCCCCTCAAGGCACTTTTTTTTTTTTTTTTTTTTTTTTTTTTTACGTATGCATTTTTTTTAAATATTTTTAGCCAACTGTTTCGGGTCCAGTGACAATGTTTTTTAACATTATGTATATTTCTAAAAGTGTATAAGGAAGTCATGTGGTGCCCACATCAGATTTTTTTTAGAGACGATCACTACTCGTATTGGTGTTATGATCTGTATTCCATCTTTGAAGATGCTGTGGAATGTAATTGCTACAAACAGTTACATATGGATTGCTATTTTTGCCATTATTGTGAAATGTTTATGGATTGAAAGGGGTATTTATGATTATAAGATTGTTAAGCATTATGATCCATGAAACACAAAATTTTTAGCTTTTTATTTTTCTTTAACAGGGCAATAGTTAACTATAAAAAGTTCATATTTTTCAAATCCAATTAGTTAAAATAAAAAAAATAAAAAATAAACAATCAGAATTGCAAGTATAATAGCAACTGCACTGTAAAAAATCTGGTGTGAAACAACCACACGACTTCCATTACCCCCCTATTACACGTATTATATGCATTTTTGAGAGATAATGTGATCAGAAAACGTAAAAGTGACCTAAAGAAAAAATCGTTAGAGCCGTTTTTGAGATACCAACTTTTACAAAAAATCAAATATTGACCGGAAAACAATAATTACATACAAAAGGATATTTAAAAGGGAGTTAATATGAGGAGTTTGAAAAAAATCCGTACAACCGTTTTTAAAGGAACGCCTTTGCGAGGCCTGAAATTGAGCTATTTATACTAGACGCCTGTCAATTTTCCTGACCTAACCAACTGTATCATTCGAAAGGACATCTAATAGAGTGTTTATATAGCAAGTTTGAAGAAAATCGTTAGAGCCGTTTTTGAGATATGGACTTACGGTCCCACTTCCGGTTTCCGATGTCCCACTTCCGGTTTTTCAATTTTCACCAAATTTTGGAAATTTCATCTGTACACCAGACGTATTTCAGTTCTAAAGTTTCGTAGCTCTATCTTTATTAGTTTCTGAGCTATAATAGCCAGAAGATTCTCCACATACATACACACACACACACACACATACATGCACACTGACCAATTGCCAAAAACCACTTTTTTTTACTCAGGGGACCTTAAAACGTGTAAATCAGGTGAAAACCCGATATCGAATTTTCAGACCGAATACAATACTTCCATTACCTACGGTAGTAGGGTAATGGAAGTAAAAAATAGGTTCATAAAAATAAGTATATATTGTCTCAAAATAGCCCCGAAACAATATATACTTAAATTTGAAAACCCATGTACTCATTATTGAGTACATTGACATGCCAAACATGGGGATATTGGGATTTTTATTGGTCAACCCCATTTTTGAAGATGTCAATATTGTTGCGTACTTGGGGGTTCTTGAGTTGTCCGGGAATGAAAGGCCAAACTTACAAAAATTCAGTAATTTATTCACAGAAAGTTCCAGAAAAATACAGGTCAATAAACCAATTATCAGCTTCAATTCAAGCAGTAACCACAGCTTAAACAACAGTTGTCAATAGCAAATCCACAGTACAAACTGTATAGCAATAACACTTGAAGCAAGTCTCTCTCAAAGAGGCTCAAGAGCAATGCAAGCACTAGCGAAGCTGGCTGAGATCTGAACTGAACTGATTGCCTTGGCGAGGAAGCGCTCCTTATATGCTGTTCCATGGAACCCAGATTTTTCGAGAAAACTCTAGAAAGTGGTCAACCAATCAACTTACAGCTTCCATATTTGGTATATCCCATATAAGGATTTTCTCGCCAAGGTCGCCAAAAAAATCGCCAAGGTGGGAAAAAGTCGCCAAATTTGGCGCCAAATCCATTACCTGCATTACTGGGGCTTTTTAATGCGTTTTTAAGGGAAAATAAGGCTATTTCAACGCTAAAACGACTAGAAATGCACAAAATTAGCACTTTACTTACTAAGCAATCAACTTACTAAGCCTCTTTGAAAGAATTTATACGAAAATAAACACAATTATTTACAATTTTGTAACACTGCCCCCCTCCCAAGGACTGCACGTCCCGGGCAGTGCAACCCTTGGTTAAGAGGCGAAACTAACCAAATTTACACAATCTCAAATACATAACTAAGTTACATATAACGACAAAATAGAAACAAAAATCAAGTGAGAAATATTTACAAAATTCACAAATATGTACAAGTATCTATATACAAATATTTACATTACGCATGCGCAAATTTTACCAGTATTTACATTTTTAATTTTAATATTACCGTTACTTGTGGTACTTGGCTAGCCTATTATAGTGCACCACCTTCGGTTTTGATGAAGGTGTTTTAGTGATCCGCACCACTACATCATTCAGCCTTTTTAAGACTGTGTATGGTCCGTCCCAGTTGCACTGTAACTTGGGAGAGAGTCCTTTGCGTCGAACAGGATTCCACAACCAGACCTTCTCTCCTTCCTGGAACTCATATTGTGTAGCCTTTAGATCGTACCTTGTCTTCATTTTCTCCGTTCCCATGTTAATCCGCTCCCGAGCAAAGTTGTGTACGTCCTCAAATCGTGCCTGGAGATCTTCGATGTACTCCTCGGGCGATGAAGGCGCATCGGGTGGACAACCAAACAGGAGATCACATGGGAGACGAAGTTCACGTCCAAAGAGCATCTGGGCTGGAGTATAGCCGGTGGTTTCATGGACAGCACTTCGATAAGCCAACAGGAACAACGGCAACTTCAAGTCCCAATCTTGCTGGTTCCTTGATACTAGAAGAGAGAGGTTATTCAGGATGATACGATTGAACCTCTCGACCATGCCGTCCGACTGGGGATGTAAGGGTGTAGTCCAGGTTTTGTCTATGCCGAGTAGTTGACACAGTCCTTTGAAAACATCAGAGGTAAAGTTCCTACCTTGGTCGGTATGAAGTTGTAGGGGCGTGCCGTACCTTGACACCCATTGCTGCACTAGGACCTCTGCGACTGTGCATGCCTCTTGATTGGGAATGGGATATGCCTCGGTGAAATAGTCCATCACGACAAGGATGTATTTATTTCCACTGGAGGTCCGTGGCAAAGGACCCAAGATGTCGATTGCAATCCGTTCAAATGGTGCTCCCACGTTATACCGTTGCAGTCTTCCTCGACTTCGTTTCTGCGGGCCTTTACGTACCGCACAAGCATCACAGGATTTACACCATTTCTCCACATCCTCCTTTGCCTTGCACCAGTAGAAGCGTTCCCGAACTTTCTGCAGAGTCTTCATTAACCCAAAATGGCCTCCGGTAGAGCTACTATGCAGTTGTTCTAAAACAGCTGGAATTTTCGATCTTGGTAATACGATCTGCCATCTGAAGCTTTTCCCGTCATCAGATTCCCACTTTCTGTATAATACGCCTTTTCTGAAATGAAGAGAGTCCCAAAGTGTCCAATAGCTTTTCGTAATGGGACTAAATCTGGAAATGTCCTGCCAGGTAGGTTTGTTGCTGGTCGTCTCCTTCAGCTGTAATATTGGCTTTATGTCAGGATCTTCCAACTGGGCTTTTCTAAGTTCTTCGTCACTCCATAGATCGGGATCTTGATCTGATGGTGTTGAGACAGTAACTTGGCGAGCAACTGGCTGTATTCTTTGGGGTCTATCATCGGCTTTACAGCTGTATTTATGATCTTCATATGGAGGCTTCCGCAAGAAGGCATCTGGATTTTCCCGAAGCGCTCCTCCTGGGTGGCATACTTCAGAGACATTCACGGTTGCGTCTCTAGGTGTTCTTACTGGGCAGCTTCGTTTGATATGCTCGTCTTTTCCACAGCCCCAGCATTTAGTTGTTGGAGTCTTCCCTTCTTTCTTACTCTCAAGAATGCATAGTCTTCTATTAATTTCTGCAATCATTTTCTGAATTTCTTTAAGATCATCTTGAGAGCCGTTCATTTTGTGTGCTGTGCTGTTCTTGCGATGTTTACAGGAGGCTTGTTGGGCAGTCTCGAGCTTTAGGGCATACACCAAGGCTGACTCCACATCCTTTACGCCGGAGAGTCTGAGGGCTTTTTGAATATCTGGATCTTCGATAGCATCAATGAAATATTCTAGAGCCAGATCATTGCGTGTTTCAGGATGACAGTCTGAGAAAGCCAAATGTGAAAGCCTCTGGATGTTTGATGCCAGTTCTTGTAAGCTTTCCCCTGGTCTCTGGCGACGGGACCTTAGCTGGAGTCGACTATATTCTTTGGACCATTTCGCTCCAAAACGTAGCTCTAGTGCTCTGGTTACAGCTTCGAAGTCATATCGCTGTTCCTTCGAAAGGGTCTCCAAAATATCTGCGGCGTCGCCCCGCAACGACCCTACCAGATGAGCCGTCTTTGCAACAGAGTCCCAGCCGTTTGCTTCAGCCACGATGGAGAACTGCGTCTTATATACATGCCAGGAGGAACTGCCATCGTAGGTTGATAGCTTAATAAATTCCTGATTCTGGATTCTTCTCTCTTTCTTTTCAGTTTCCTGGGGCAGGGATTCTAACTTTTCTTCCACTTTTCTCTCCAGATCTTCTTCTATTCTCTTCAGTTTACCTTCTATCTCTGAAAACCTTCTTTTCAGTTCCTGATCAAAATTTTCTTTAACTTTCTCCTCGAAACTCCGTTCTATTTTCGTAACACTCTCTTCAACCTTCATAACATTTTCTTCTATCTTCATAGCTTTCTCTTCAAAACTTTCTTCTATTTTCAAAACTTTCTCCTCAAAATTTTCTTCTATCTTTATAACTTTCTCTTCAAAATTTTCCTCTATCTTTATAACTTTCTCTTCTATTCCATCCATTCTGTTTTTTATCACTGTTAATTTACCCTCGATTGATTCTTTCACCGTTGAAAGCTCTCTCTTCATCTCATCTTGGTTAGATTTAATTTCTTCGGTCAAACTGGCTTCCATCTTTTCCTGAACTGCTTTCATTTCCTTCATTTCTTCAGTCAAGCCGTCTTTCAATTCTTTTTGTCCTTCTTTCATTTCTCTTTGTGATGTTTCCATTTTCTCTTGTGCTGCCTTCATTTCTTTCATCTCTTGACTCAGGCTATCTTTCATCTCTCTTTGCGATGCTTCCATACTGTCTTTCATCTCTCTTTGTCCTTCCTTCATTTCTCTTTGCCCTTCTTTCATTTCATTCATCTGGGTAGCTAAGCTTTCTAGAAGTTTCTTCATCTGTTCCTCCATAGCTCTAGTTATAACCATTCACAGACAATCCCACTTCTGACACCAGAAATGTTGCGTACTTGGGGGTTCTTGAGTTGTCCGGGAATGAAAGGCCAAACTTACAAAAATTCAGTAATTTATTCACAGAAAGTTCTAGAAAAATACAGGTCAATAAACCAATTATCAGCTTCAATTCAAGCAGTAACCACAGCTTAAACAACAGCTGTCAATAGCAAATCCACAGTACAAACTGTATAGCAATAACACTTGAAGCAAGTCTCTCTCAAAGAGGCTCAAGAGCAATGCAAGCACTAGCGAAGCTGGCTGAGATCTGAACTGAACTGACTGCCTTGGCGAGGAAGCGCTCCTTATATGCTGTTCCATGGAACCCAGATTTTTCGAGAAAACTCTAGAAAGTGGTCAACCAATCAACTTACAGCTTCCATATTTGGTATATCCCATATAAGGATTTTCTCGCCAAGGTCGCCAAAAAAATCGCCAAGGTGGGAAAAAGTCGCCAAATTTGGTTCTAAATCCATTACCTACATTACTGGGGCTTTTTAATGCGTTTTTAAGGGAAAATAAGGCTATTTCAACGCTAAAACGACTAGAAATGCACAAAATTAGCACTTTATCAACTTACTAAGCCTCTTTGAAAGAATTTATACGAAGATAAACACAATTATTTACAATTTTGTAACAATATACTTAAAAATGAGTACATGGGTTTTTTAATTTAAGTATATATTGTTTCGGGGCTATTTTGAGACAATATATACTTATTTTTAAGCACCAATTTTTTACAGAGTGAACAAAATGCGGTCAGAGTCGAATTAGACCATAAAGTTGTTACACCTACGTTAGTTCACACTATAAAAATATTTTTTACAAGCTTTCTTCCATTCTTATTAACAACAAAAAGATTTCAAGGTGTGATCACTAAAACAAATACATTAAATGTGAAACGAGATAACGGAAAACAATTGGAAAGTACTCAAAATTTATGAAAATTGCTAGAGTTTTCATTCTATATATATTTTTTTTCTTTAGTTATTCTTTATCAACGTAAAATATTCCCATATCACTGTTTAGAAAAACATAGAAGTTAACTTGTTATACTTTTGATGGTGTTCTGTTTTTCTTACATCTTAAACTTTATTCAACAGAAATTCATGCTCCGTTGGATGATTTCAGTTTCTCTAGGATTCCGGGAAAAGAGCTCGTCTGAAAACAAAACAATACCTCAAGAACAAAATGTACAAAACCCATTTGTTTGAATAACTATTCTTTTATCCATAAAAGAAATTTAAAGCAAAGCTTCTGTTTAATCAAACTTTCTTAAAGTGAAACAACTGTAGTTTTCAGATGATTCAGATTGTATAAAGAAATCAGAAATTTTTAATAAATGGTTTCTTTCTTTCAAATAAAAATTACAACTAATCAATGAATTTAACTGCCTACTTTGTGAAATCAAAATTAGATTAGATGGTTTTATTTTATTTATTTAGTGATATTTATATGAAATGTAAAATAGTAAAATGAATTGAATTACAGAAATACTTAAGTATTTTAACTAATAATTATCAGTATTTATAAATTATTTTTTAATCATAATTTATTTCATTTATTTATTTATTTTTGGTTTACGAGGTGTTTCTGTTACTAGTATTGTTATAAGTATTGCTACTGAACGCCAAATCATCCGGTGAGTTAAAAATCGATATCTCAGGTATGATCAGTCAAATTAAAAAAAATTAAAAATAAAAATAAAATAAACTCTAAAAAGTTTTAAAGTATTGACTTTCAAAAAATCAAAAATTAAAAAAATTTATTAATACTTTGACAATTTCCAACCGCTGTGGATAAGGAACTGTTTGATACATGCAGCTTAAATTAAATTCTTTCTTTTTGTTGTATTATGGTATTAAAGGTTTTATATTTTCTCTATATATTAAAAAAAAGTAACTGTCCCGGGCGTCAATTTTTTTTGTCTGCGACAGCTTCTCCTCGAGGAGGGCAAAGTGGCCTGCATCATGAGAGGTATCAGTGTATTCCGACTGCTTCAAGGAAGGCATTTCAGCTGCTTAGAAATTTCTATCATTTTTTAATTAACGAAGTTATTAAGAAAAACGTCGAGTTTATGAAGGTACTCTATTTGCCACCGGAGGGAAAAGTTTCTCTTATGACGTTTTTTTCTGTGTCTCTGACCTCAGGAAAATTAAAATGTGATCAATGGTGTAAATAAGAAAATTGAAATATTAGCATCTTCGAGATGCTCGAGAGAAGAACAAAATTATTTAGAATAGCAAAACATGAAAATAACCGTTATTTTAAAAACATTAAGTAAAAATTTAATAAAAATGAAATGAAAATTGGTTTATATTTTTATTTTATTTTATATTATTAGTTAAGTTTATACAATTAGTTTAGTTTATATTATTAGGGTACAACTATAGTATTTCCCCTCAGCTGAATTTGGCGATTTTTCTTTGGCGCCGATTTGAACGATAACGATGCCGTTGTGGATTGTTTGCGATATAATATGGCAGCCTACATGCTATTTATTTTGGATTTATGATTTATAATTTAGCTTACGATTTCATCATTTATGCTAGATGATTTATGATTTTTAGATTTATGATTTAGCCATAATCGCCAACGAAAAATCGCCAAATCTAGCTGAGGAACAACTATAGTATTTCCCCTCAGCTAGATCTGGCGATTTTTCTTTGGCGATTGTGGCGGAACAGCTTTACTATACGGCGCCCATTGCTTATTGCCGTTGCCGATGTTTTGATCACGTGGTATGATGGTGTTTTGATTCGGTTTGTGAGTCGGAACTGCGAATCGTTTCACAACGTCGTGAATCGAATCAAAATGTCATGAAACGATACTTTTCATTATTATGAAATATTTTTTTTTATGTTTCACTATGCTTTCTGCTGTTTGCTCGCTTCGCGAGCATTGAAACAAAAAAAAAAAAAAAAAACATCACTGGACGCCCCTGATTCGTGGAGCATGAATCAGTAAAAGCATGAAAATTCATGGAGCAGCGGTCACTATGTTTTCTGCTGTTTGCTCGCTTCGCGAGCATTAAAACCAAAAAAAACATCACTGGACGCACCTAATTCGTGGAGCATGAATCAGTAAAAGCATGAAAATTCATGGAGCAGCGGTCACTATGTTTTCTGCTGTTTGCTCGCTTCGCGAGCATTAAAACCAAAAAAAACATCACTGGACGCACCTAATTCGTGGAGCATGAATCAGTAAAAGCATTAAAATTCATGGATCAGCGGTCACTGTTTTCTGCTGTTTGCTCGCTTCGCGAGCATTAAAACCAAAAAAAACATCACTGGTCGCACCTAATTCGTGGAGCATGAATCAGTAAAAGCATTAAAATTCATGGATCAGCGGTCACTGTTTTCTGCTGTTTGCTCGCTTCGCGAGCATTAAAACCAAAAAAAACATCACTGGACGCACCTAATTCGTGGAGCATGAATCAGTAAAAGCATTAAAATTCATGGAGCAGCGGTCACTGTTTTCTGCTGTTTGCTCGCTTCGCGAGCATTAAAACGTTGTGGATTGTTTGCGATATAATATGGCAGCCTACATGCTATTTATTTTGGATTTATGATTTATAATTTAGCTTACGATTTCATCATTTATGCTAGATGATTTATGATTTTTAGATTTATGATTTAGCCATAATCGCCAACGAAAAATCGCCAAATCTAGCTGAGGAACAACTATAGTATTTCCCCTCAGCTAGATCTGGCGATTTTTCTTTGGCGATTGTGGCGGAACAGCTTTACTATACGGCGCCCATTGCTTATTGCCGTTGCCGATGTTTTGATCACGTGGTATGATGGTGTTTTGATTCGGTTTGTGAGTCGGAACTGCGAATCGTTTCACAACGTCGTGAATCGAATCAAAATGTCATGAAACGATACTTTTCATTATTATGAAATATTTTTTTTTATGTTTCACTATGCTTTCTGCTGTTTGCTCGCTTCGCGAGCATTGAAACAAAAAAAAAAAAAAAAAAAACATCACTGGACGCCCCTGATTCGTGGAGCATGAATCAGTAAAAGCATGAAAATTCATGGAGCAGCGGTCACTATGTTTTCTGCTGTTTGCTCGCTTCGCGAGCATTAAAACCAAAAAAAACATCACTGGACGCACCTAATTCGTGGAGCATGAATCAGTAAAAGCATGAAAATTCATGGAGCAGCGGTCACTATGTTTTCTGCTGTTTGCTCGCTTCGCGAGCATTAAAACCAAAAAAAACATCACTGGACGCACCTAATTCGTGGAGCATGAATCAGTAAAAGCATTAAAATTCATGGATCAGCGGTCACTGTTTTCTGCTGTTTGCTCGCTTCGCGAGCATTAAAACCAAAAAAAACATCACTGGTCGCACCTAATTCGTGGAGCATGAATCAGTAAAAGCATTAAAATTCATGGATCAGCGGTCACTGTTTTCTGCTGTTTGCTCGCTTCGCGAGCATTAAAACCAAAAAAAACATCACTGGACGCACCTAATTCGTGGAGCATGAATCAGTAAAAGCATTAAAATTCATGGAGCAGCGGTCACTGTTTTCTGCTGTTTGCTCGCTTCGCGAGCATTAAAACAAAACAAAACAAAACAAAAAAAAAAAAACATCACTGGACTCCCCCAATTCGTGGAGCATGAATCAGTAAAAGCATGAAAATTCATGGAGCCTCGGTCGCTATGTTTTCTGCTGTTTGCTCGCTTCGCGAGCATTAAACCCGAGCATTAAAAAAACATCACTGTATACCCCTAATTAGCGATGCATGAATCAGTAAATGTTACGTTTCGATACAACTGAATCGATACTCTGATTCGGGTCTCGAATCACCATCATATCACGCGATCAAAACATCGGCAACGGCAATAAGCAATGGCTGCCATGTTATATCTATCGCAAACAATCCAGAACGACATCGTTATCGTTCAAATCGGCGCCAAAGAAAAATCGCCAAATTCAGCTGAGGGGAAATACTATAGTTGTACCCTAGCTGAGGAGAAATACTATAGTTGTTCCGGTATGAATTTAGAAGTTAAGCCCAGAATTTTTTAAAATGAAATTTACGAGACAACAACATAGATTACTTTATATAAAGATTTAGTTTTTTCACTCAAAATATATTTAAAATGATGGATTTTTACTATGACCAATTTAGCGATTTTTAAAAATTAGAAATGAAACTCGTACGTTTTTCGCCAAGGAATTCATTTACGCAACCACAATAGCCATTTTAACTCTAGCCATGCCTTAAATACAGAGAAAAAGGTACTTACGTATTAACGCCACCGCAGCTAGGTACAACTAGAGTATCTCCCCACAACTGAATTTGGCGATTTTTCTTTGGCGCCGTTTTGAACGATAATGATGTCGTTCTGGACTCTTTGAGATATAATATGGCAGCCTGCAAGCTGCTTATTTTGGATTTATGATTATAGGATTTAGCTTATGATTTACGATTTAGCTTATGATTTTATCATTTATGATTTTCAGATTTATGATTTAGTCATAATCGCCAAATATAAATCGCAAATTCAGTTGTGGGGAAATACTATAGATGTTCACTCTGATAAATAAGATTCCAAAAGATGTCTCGCTGTCCCCCTATGCCTCTTGTGTGCGAACAACAAGATTGCTCTTTATTGGCGCATTAGCGCAACTTCTGCTGCGGTGGCGTTAATACGTAAGTACCGAGAAAAATTATAAAATAGTGCAATAATAATAATAATAAAATTCACAACCGATTTTTGTGTTTTAAGCATTGATGTAAAACTTTGCAGAAAACAGAATTTAATTTAATACAACAGGACTTTTTTTTTTTTTTTGTCTATTTTTCCATGTAATGGAATGAAGTAACTGCATTGCTAAAATATTTTAGTTACGCCTAATACAGGACCTCACTGCCAGATTTTAAATTTTTCATTTATTTTGACGATGACTTAAATTATCTATCTCAGTTATGCATGTCAAGATTTTTGCGAGAAAAGTCTAAGCTACTTCGGTGCCAAATTTAAAATTTCGCCAAGATATTAAACTGTTCCATTGCTTTAGCACATTTTTTTTTTTTTCAATTTTATTTTAAATATTTTTTAACTTAATTCAAGAGAGAAAAAAGAAAATCTGAAAGAATCTTTATCTGAATTTCTTTACAATTTCTTTTTTCTATTACAATTTCTTTATCTTTATCTGAAAGAAATTGTCCTGTCGTACTACTACTAATGAAATGTTTAAAATAATCACATAAGATATTTAATTTCAATAGATCTGACTAAATCATATTCTAGGAAAAATGCACTTTAAAAAGTTGCATCTTTACTGTTGTAAGCACCATTTTAAACCTTGCTGTACATTAGAAATAAATGCAGAGTGTTACATATTGCCCTAAATTAACTAAAAAAATTCAATAGTAATAAATATAGGCATTAGAAAAAATAAGTTCATAATTTCTTTAATCAAGCAATAATACCCGAAAAATTCATCGTCCAACAGTGACAAAAATTTAACAAGTGGATCGTATACCAAAGCTGTAGCGCTAAGTCGTTTAGATAAGAATTTCTCTCTGTTCTAAACAGTTAGTGCTATCGTTGTTTATTTTGTGTGTCTAGCTGTTTAACATATGTTTTCTCTCAAAACAATGGCAAATTGTTATTAAACTGTCGAACGTTAAGACAGATTTTTCACATATTTTAAACGATATAATATTAAATATTGTGTATTTCAATGTGATACCATATATGGTGGATTTCTATAATATTGTTCAACTTTTCTCTTGTGTTATGTATTATTAATATTCCAATTCAATGAAAGGCAAAGTTGCGAATAGTCGGGCAAAATTCAGCAGGGGTTAATGAGCGAAGCAAGTCGGGGTGAGGGAAAGCCTTCCTCGGGGGTTGGTGAGCGGAGCGAGCAGGGGGCAGAGCCCCCTAGTTTATTATAAAATAAATATTGATTAATCCCAAAAACACCTCTTTCATTTTCTTTCAAATAAATGTAACGTTAGCTGGCGATTTATATGTTCAGTCGTGTAAGTGGAATAAGAAAGTGCTTCTAAGATATTTTTTTCTTTCTTGTATTATTATGCATATGAGATCTTTTGTATATATTTAAAGTAAACATATAATCTTCTTTAATGTTTAAACTAAGTGAAGAATACTAATTGAAGCATTGAATTGGAACCGATCATGCTTCACTGGACGATTATATTTTCAACAGTGTTCCATTAAAAATAAAAACAAATTGTATGGTAATTTCGTCAACAACAAAATATGTTAAATATATTCACCTGAATTTTAAAGAGAAAAAATAATGAAAAAAAGTTATTTGTTCAAACTTTTATAGCTAGTTTAATTCCAACAATCTTTTGATTATTCAGAATAATTAATGATTTCAATAACATTCTTCACACTTGTTAGTTTTTCAAAAGATTGAATTATGATTTCACGCTAAATTTCTCTAAACTGTAGATTTTGCATTTATAAATAATTTTTATATGTCCTGTTAACAAATAAACATATCTTCTTTGACATAAAATTAAAGCAGTATCGGTACATTATATAGAATAACATAGATCTAGAAACAATCACCTGCCTTATTATTTTGCTAAACTTTGTGTTTTCGAAGTTGCTAAATACAAAAAACACATATATTTCTTACTATATATATATATATTTTTTTTGGGGGGGAGGGGGTTGAAGAATAGTTGTTTAAAATTAGAAAAAAAAAAAATAGGGAATTTCCATTGAATTAAACTTTTTTTTTTCTGTACGTACTCTTCAGAAGTAGATGTGAAGTAGTAATATGGAGTTTAGTTTTTCTTTTATCTTCCATGAATACAGACTACAACTCTTCGGAAAAACTTCCAAGAATGACATTTCCTCATGCCCCAGTGTAGATAATCATTCCTATATCTTCATCACCACCAAAATTAACAAGCATTCTTGAAGAACTTCTTTCAGTTCCATTATATAATAATCAATGCAAATAAACAAATCATTCTCAATCTTAAGGATAATACTTTTATTTGGTGCCTTTTTACAGGATATATTCCGAGTCACAGCTGCATAATACTTATCAAATATGGCGTACTATAGAAGCAATTTCTTTCAATGATTTAATATGAAGCAAAATGAGTAATGTTTTCGTTGTAAAAAACATAAAAACATATTAAATATCAAATTTTGTACAATATCATGCAACAGAGGTTCAGATTCAGTGATCGTCAGTATTAGGAAAAGTCCAATTTAGAAGCTCAAAACTTAGAACGATGCACACAAAAATTAAAATAATGCATTTATTCCCATAAGAAGTATACATATGCATTTTATCAAAGATAACCCGTAGATTTCGAGATATAGCTGTTATAAAAATTATAAGATGATAGCATCATCTTTTGAACGATATATGTCAAAATATAACTTCATCCAATTTTATAACTTATATGAGTACATTGTTTTATTGAAATTAAGTTAAAATTATAAATTTTAAGTAAAAACACCTAGAGAAATCATGCAATGTATAGCCAGATATCTATATAAATATATATTAGATCAAACTATTTACAGGATAATCCAAAAATGTATTCCAAAAATCTAAACCACGTGAAATTATTTAAATGTAAAAATTTAATCAAGCAAAAACAAATATATAATCTTTATTTTTCTATATTCATAGAATAATTCATTTTCATATAATTTAAATTATTTTTGCTGCAATTCAAATTCAAGGTATTACTTTGAAATTTTTAACAAAAGAAAATTATTAGTATTAAAATATCCTAATATTTTCGAAAACACTTCCTAAACTTTAATGAAATAAAAATATATCCTTTTAAGGGGAAAACTTTTTATCACATTTTCTATTTTGAACCTTTTTTTTTTTTTTTTTTTTTTTTTAAATCATATTTATGTTTAAGTTAATACAATATTGCAGATTCTTGGATTACAGACGTTCAAATCGAATATCATGTACTTTACAGTAAGGAAATTGATTTTTGTTAAGCAATATTGGAGTAAAGAAGATAAACAAGTATATTTATATATTTATTATGATTGTATCTAAATTTTTTTTCACACGTTAACACATTAGCATCTTTACAAATAAAATTATTCTTTTCAGGTTCACGCGCTTGTGAAGATACCGAATTATAAAAAGCTTTTGTACTTTGTAAGTTTTGAATTTTAAACTCAAATTGTTTCGCAAACAGTTGAAACCGTAATCAAATACCGTAGAAAAGTTACTGATAAAGCAAGTGAATATTAAATTGTTTAAATTGATTTTTAAATTTTGAACCTTTTTCTTTATATATATCTATATATATTCATTTTAGCATGCATTTCATTTGTGGGGTTTATGAAAAAGCTTTTATGAAAAATCTTCATCGCACAAGTTTTAAATGCACTTTGAAACGAAATAAAATGTTTTGTTTGGAATAGAAAAAGGAAATAACTTCATTCCACGACCTATTGTCGGTTTTAAAATAAATTACCTTTGTTTGATTTTTTTTTTTTTTTTTTAGAAAACTAATACTTATTCTCAATTAAATTATTCTGAAAATTACATAAATAATTGTTTTCTATGATTCATTAATTCGCTTATATTTAAATTTTATAATAAAATAAAATACAGTCGAACCTTGTTAACATGAATTACTTTTAACAAGAACTGTTCACAATCCGTGTCAAAATAAAGTTTCTAAGTTACTGAGAGCAAGAACATATTTTTTATTCCGCTTGACATACATGCTAACGAGGTTCGACTTATTTAAATTATAAGAAATTAAATTTATAAGAAAAATAATATTTAAGATATTATTAATTGTTATTACGTTCTTCAACTAAAGAAAGTATTGGATTCGTAAAAATTGTGAACTTCTGGCTTTCGATGTATTTGAACGTTTTGAAATAACCTGCACACGATTTAACCATTTTTTGGAAAATATTCGTCAGTCTGTGTGTTACAAAAATTTTATGGGAGCTCTTAAATCAAGAATTAATGCACAGAAAACCATGAAAATCTATATTTAGTTGCACCTTTATATAAATTAATGTCCGCTTAACTCTCATGACGCTGTCTTCCCGATTTTTAATATTTTTAATAAATATATAGGCAAAAAAGGAAAAACATTCCTATGAATGTAGGAAATAAGGAATATTTTAAACTAATAATTGTAAAATGTAAAAATTATATTTACAATAGTCAACAACCAGGATAAAATTTTGTGCATGGAAAAGCATTGTTTTCTAAAACCCTCCTTCCATCTTCTTGAAGTCATAAGTTTTCAATATGAATATTTTTAAAAAAGAACTCATATTTAATACTATTTTGCTATTTACAAAAAAAGTTTATGTATTTAGAAAAAACTTTTGGTCTCACATTTTCAAAAACATGAATTGATGCTGAAAAAATTTTGTAGTATATTACTCACCCAGTAATGCTACTATTCTTAGCATTTTTATGATTTTATGCTCGATATATCTGTACTGATAAGTATAAAGGATATAAGTCCATATTCTTGATTTTTCAGGAGACGAAATATAAAGTTAAACTAACTAAAACCTAATCCGCAGAATCGATTAGGAAAAGGGGATTATGTTGGTTTATACGCTTTATACCATTCAGTGATTGTCAATCTTCATTTAATAAAGGGAAAAAATTGAATTAAATATTTATACTAAAGATTAAGCTAAATTTCTGATTTGAATCTTTTTTTATCAATGGATTTTCTCAAAGACTAAATAACATGGATTTAAATCCTTTATACCAATCGATAGAGAATTTTTTTCTGAGTCTGGCTATGTACTTAAGTCAAAATCGACATTTTTGGATTTAAATACTTTATACTTATCAGTACAGATATCTCAGTATCAATATTTTAGGATTGTACAAAATTTGATGCATCAGATACTTATCTTAAAATATTAATCTAATTCAGTTTTGCTACTTATTCCATAACTAGTTGTTTCTATTTCGTTATATGTTTACAATGTTATTTATCTGTATTAGGAAAGTGCACTTATCGTGGTATACAAGTGTTTTTAAGCGGAATTATTTCTATAAATTTTTAGTAAAAAAGTGTTGAAAAATAGTGTTATATGTTAAAAGGTAAAGCTAGGAGAGTTTCCGCACAATTCAACAAAACTATATTAAAAAATCCAAATATTAATTTATTGCTAAACTATTGGTGCATAATTTTTAATTGATCCTAATTCTACGTATTTCCATTACTATTTTGTTGATCTGTCATAATTTAAAACAATAGCTGTAATAAAACCAAGACAGGTGAGGTTTTGTAAACAAATATTTTTATATCTAGAGTGGATCTTTCAATTTAATAATGAAATCAAGAATGGCAAATCATGCAATACGCATTGATTGTTAACGCTTTCAAATTGTAGTTGGTCCATGTATCGTATAACCTTCAGTCTTCCTTGCCTACGTTATCACATAACAGGCAGACAGAAGAACAGAAACAAAGGCAAATAGAATAACTGAATTCTTAATCACTCTTAAACATTCTTGGAAAGTGTTAAAAATACTCAACACAAACGGAAATGCAACCCATAATACACAGTTTCCAACATTTTAATTTATTCCGGAGCATTTTTAGCCCCCCCCCCTTTAATCCTCACCACTTTATTTTTAGAATATTTTTCTCCACCATTTAGAATGTTTTTCTCCAGCACTGTACATAAGTACTGAAATTTATATGCTGAAAACATTTTACCAATTTCTTGCGTTTGTAGACCTAATATAGATTACAAAATATCATGTTTTATTATTATTATTACAGTCAAACCTCGTTAATAGGAATCTCCATGGGACTAAGAAATTTGCTTATGTCATCAGTAGTTCACGCTATCAGTAACTCCTAAATTAATCTTCATTTTGACGGGGATTGTGGAAACAGTTCATATTAAAAGTAATTCACTTTAAGCGTGTTCACGTTAATGAGGTTCGACTGTATTTTTATATTAATTATTTTTTTCCATACCTCTTTTTTGGGGATATCAAACGGCCATAAATTGATTTTTTGCGTTTAAAAAATTAAAAAGTATTTTTATTTCAAAGAAGTTAAATATTTAAAGAGTATGTATGATACATACATATGTATGTACCAACACGTCATCGTTATTTTTTATTTCAAAAATCACAATAAAAAATTATTAACAATAAAAATTAATTTTACAGACATTATAAGCATGTTTAGTATCAGCATAAAATTATTACAGATTTTTTTTTTTTTTTTTTTTAAGCAAATAGCATGATTTTTGATAAAATACAAAGTAATTTTTAAGTTTAATACTTTCAATAAAGTTGTAAATTGCGTTTTCAAAATTAAAACTTCTTTCCTTACTGTCAGGGATCTAGACATGATACAGTAAAATACCAGCATTGAAACTTGTACCAGTGTAGGACACATTTAGATTTATTTAAACTTTAAAAACAATTTTTCTAATTCTTGCATATGCTTATATTTAGTGTTACAATACTCTACTATTAATGTCTTTGTACTATAACCACTTCCAGACATTATTATTAGAATAAAACTAGTTAAACTGAAAAAAAAATAATAATTACCCTTTCTATCATTTTGGCTGTTTTTTCTTAAAGTTTTGAATAAGATTTTTTTTTTTTTTATCTGCTTACTTTTAACTGATTCAATGTACCTTTTGCCTCCATAAGAGTAAAATAAGTATGCCGAATTGATTTATTGTGCCAAATATTATTTAAATATATTTTTTTTTTTTTTTTTCGTGTGTCCAAAATTGGCGTCACAAAATATCGCCATAACCAAAAATTTACGACGTCGTGTCAACTACTTGTTTTTGGCTACTATTACATTTGGCTTTTAAAGCCAAATCTAATATGGGTACAACTTAGTACCTCCTAAATTTGGAATGTGAAACAGGTATCAATTGATTTTGCTCAAAATTGAATTGGAATTCTTCGCTATAAAACGTTTATTGAAAAAATGCGTTATTTTTTCAAAATTTTCGGAAGAAATTTGTCTTTTTGGAAATGAGATGAAAGATTCAAGTAAATATCTGCAGGAAAAACAGGATTGGCTGAATATTTGTAAGAATAACACACAAGGCCATGATTAAAATGTTAGTTAAAAATTGATTTTTCCTAAGTAAAACAATGTAGAAGCCGTTAAATTGTTTCGGAGATTTTTTTTTTAATAATAATAAAAGTTCATGTTTTTTTTTCTATCTGTAACACACTAATCAAATAAATATATATATTTTTAATTAAATATGCATTTTCAATCAGTTCGTATTTTAGTTCCTTTTTTCTGAAAAAACCCGGATGTGTCTACTACTGGAACAGAAAAGTGTCTACCATTTGGTTTTGAAAAGTCGACTACTGTCGCATATTAAATTAACTGGAAAATTAGTTTTTCGAGTATAAAAATAATTCAGTTAGCATTTTCCGCAGTACTGTCATAAACAGAAAGAGTTACTTGAGGTATAGAACACAGATTATCGCCATTAATGTATTCGCTCTTGTTGCAATTGCCCTGTATGTTTTCTTAAAGCACACTACCAGAATAACATAAATGTGTAATCCTCGCGGCATACGGCAAAAGGTACATAGGAGTTATGGGGAGAAAGTTATTTTTCATTCATATTTCGTAATTAATCTCTTCTTAAGGCAGCTGCTGCATCTCTTCGCCATCGTTAAATAATTCTTATTCTTGTGCTATTGTTTGTTAGATTTATTAGCGCAAATACTTATTGCACTTAATCTTTGCAGTTACCTCAATAACATGAGAAACTACGCGACCTATGTACAGGGTGGCTGAAAAGATCGGGCAATATTTTTTAATATTCCACCAGCGTAAAATTACTGAATAAACAAATGAATCCACACATCTGAACGAATAATAACTTTTATTCATTCAATAACAATAAATTAGAACAAAATCTTTTACAACGAATGCTCAAAATTACATCCAGGAACCTTAATACATTTGCGCAGTCTCTTTGGAAAATTGCCGACGATGGTTGCACAGTGTTTCACCGTAATTTCATCCTTGGCTCGCGTCAGAGCTGTTTTGAACGCTTCTACATTAGCGTATCGTGTAGCCGAAACTTTTTGCTCTAGGATGGACACACTGAATAATCCATTAGATTGATATCCGACGAATTTGTTGGCCAAATGTCCTTGCTCCAAAAGCCTGTAAACAGCTCTTCGCAGACGGCATTTGTGGATTTGGCAGAATGCGCCGGAGCCCAATCTTGCTGAAATATAAATCCATCCGGTCCCAAGTGTAGAGTCTTCTACGGTTCGAGTACGTCGCGAAGGATCAGTTGCTGGTACCTGGCGGCATGTATTTTGACATTTCTTTGGATAAAGACAAGCGGCGTCTTTCCAGTGGCAAAGATTATTCCCCACACCATCACAGAGGCCGAGAAATGGCTGCGGTCGATAGTTTCTCCTATCGCAGTCTTCTGCTGACCTTTTTTGAGTATTTGACGTCGATTTTGGTGATTATGGAACTACTCGACGGTGAAAAATCTTCTCATCCGCGAAGAGAACCTTGTTCAAGCGACCAGCACCGACCAACCGAAGCATTTTGCGGCAGTTCTTCAGCCGTTTCTCTTTCATAGCTCATTAAGGAAGTGGACGCAGGCGATCTTGTAGCTACAAAGTCCCAGCTTTCTCTTGACGATGCTTTAAACGCATTCTCTGCTGATTCCGAGCTCTGTTGCCATCTTGCGCCTCGACAGCTCTGGATTTCGACGAATTCTACATCGTACCTCGTTGATGTTCTCCGGAGTGATGACAGTGGTTGGACGACCCCTCTGAGGGTGATCTGCAGTCCCACCTGTCTTTTTGAAGCGTTTTTCGATCTTGTAGATAGGCCTCTGCTTAAAACCGATCGTTCGAACAATGTCGGTCGTCAGTTCGACAACAGTGATACGTTCATTTTCACGACTCATAATGTAAACAGATCAGAAATAAAACAAATAAATTAAACATTTCCTGGACTGAAATTACATGAGAAATTCATTAAAATTGTTCAAAGCGACGTAAAACCACAATGTCAATGACAAAAAACCGTACAAATATAATTGCCCGAACTTTTCAGCCACCCTGTATATTCTAGTATCTGAATCATCAAAAATCTTTCCAGATTAGTAACCTTGTGAACCTTTTTGAAATCAAAGCGTTTGCATGGAAGACAGGAAATATGAGCGATGACAATTTGTCACACTTTTGTCTTAGAGTGCTTTTGACCGAGCATCTCTGCTAACCTTCTTCTGAATGCAGAGTCACCAAATACATCAGTCTTTCCACTGAAACTCTCCCTTATTACAAGGAATTTTTTAAGCATTCTTGCTTAATTCAGCTTTTCAAGGTCACTTCTTTCAGCAATATGAATTATTTATCTGGTACATTACTGACAGTGGTTTCAGAGATTCCAGAGAAAAACTGGAAAAGCGACAATTCTTGAATATTCAATAATTCAACTTGTTTCAAGTCTCGACAACAAAGAGTTTCAAGAACAGGATTAAATTTGCTTTTTTGTGATACTGAATATCTTGATCATGAGTAGCCTAGAACGTAGATTTCTCATGGCTTCTGTTTTTACTCCATCTGAACGACGCGTGTTTCAAATGTGACGAGTTAGCTTTTTTTAAGCGTGCACATGACGAGCGTAACGTTTGTATGAATCACGATATATTTTCGTATTTATACTTTGACCTTTAATCTAAACACATTGCCTGAATTTAACAGGTGGTAATAATATGTCCAATAACATTCTTTGTTTCAAGTTGAAGTAAAACACTTTTTATTTGTCTTGTTTATTAATAAATATGTTGTAATGCGTGTGTAGGTGCTTGCTAAGTTAAGTACGCTTGTAAACAGTTTCAATGAATAGAAATTGCTTGTATATGGAAAATATGTCTTTTACATTGAATACCCCTGTTACGTCTTTAAACCCTTATGGCTTCTCCAAACCTAGTCGTCTGATGTTAGGATTCCTTATTTATATTATTCTGGTTATGCACTTTATACGACATACTTTTGTAATTAGACTTTATATAATATATCTATATCACCGAATTTTAGTAAAGAAAGTTTACTTATCAATAGGAAGAAAGTTCCTAAAGTACTTAATTAGTTCAAACTGAATGCTTTTTTAAACGCTGGGTAGTATGACTTTAAATTTAGAATAAATTAAAAGAGCAAATCGTTACAGCAAATTTAATATTAAATATTAAACATTATAATATAATTAAAAATCCATATTTAAAGCTAATTCGTAATTAAATACAATAGAATTTTATTGTTTCCCATAAAATTAATGAATTACAATAATATAATATATTCTCTAAGAAAAGAAATTAAAATATTTAAAATTATTTTGTATTTAAGAGTCATTTTTTTTAAAGTTGGACACTTTTGATAGATGACATCTTCAATTTTCCCGAAACTTTCAGGGTATGTATTAATTTAATATTTTACTTCTAAAGCCATGAGTGACCCCTGCCAATTTTTTTAAATGCGGATACTACTTGATATTAAGAGTCATTATTTTAAAAGTTGGACACTTTTGATAGTTGACACCTACGATTTTCCCGAAACTTTCAGGATATGTTAGTAGTACTGTGATAAGAAAAAGTGAAATTTATTTTTTTCTGAATTTCATTTGTTTGACCTAGAGAGGGGGTCGAAGTTTGAGACCGTAAATAAATGGTGCCATTTTAATATCATTTTAATATCATTTTATTCCTAAAGCCATGAGTGACCCATGTCAATTTTTTTAAATACGGATACTACTTCATACTAAGTACATTTTAGTATAAACAGTTTGGTGGGTCACTCATGGCTTTAAAGGCCAAGGTCATTCGAAAATGCAGTTTTCGTTGATTTTTTCCATGTTTTCAGTCTTAATATCTGCTAAGACCATTTGTGCCCCATAGAAATAATTATGGTGTTAATTACACACCTTAGTACAGAACTTAAAAATATTTAAAATTGCATGGGTTACTCTTGGCTTTAGTAGATAAACGGTCTCAAAGTTGAAAATTTTCAAAAAAAGGTCAAATTTGATGGTAAATTACTCTATAAGCCATGAGTCAATAACTATGAGAGAGAGTTTTAATTATACCCTAGATGGTCTAGTTTTAGACCCAGGTTACAAACCTATGGGGCTTGCAAGATTTATTTAGATACAGTCTATTTTATATCGCCAATGTGTACCTGTTCTATGTAGTACAAAACGCTTGAGATCCAATTTTGTAATACATTAATGTTTGTTTAAAACATCCCATTTTACATTACAGAGGTCAGCATCAAAATAAATATGAAATTAATACAAAATTAAAAAATCTGGAGTGACTCCACTCGACTTTCCGAACATTGAGTAATTAACAGTTTTGTAGATAAAACCTATAAATGCTAGATTCACCAAAATGCTCATAGTTAGTGCAACAGTGATTTATAATATTCATATAAATTTTCAGCTCAATTGAATAAAGCGTTTAGATGCTATCGCACTTTTAATAATTTGGTCCCATAGACCATAATGATAGAGAATTTTTCTTTGTGTCCCTGTAAAAAAACTGTAAGTGCTAAATTCACCAAAATCTGTAAAGTTGGTGCAACTGTGACCTATAACATGTGTACAAATTTTTTGCTCAGATTAATAAGGCGTTTAGACACTATCACACTTTTAAAAATTTTGCCCCATAGGCCATAAAGATAAAGAATTTTTCTTTGTGTCCCTGTAAAAAAAAACCATAACTACTAGATTTTCCAAAATCTATACAGATTGAGTATCTGTGACCTATAATATGTGTATAATTTTTTTTCTCAATTGAATAAGGCATTTAGATGCTATCGCACTTTTAAGATTTTGGTCCCATAGGCCATAATGATAAACAATTTTTCTTTGTGTCCCTGTAAAAAAACTTTAAGTGCTAGATTCATCAAAATCAATAGGGTTCGTGCTACGGTTACTTGCAACATTCGTACCAACTTACAGCTCATTCGAGCAAAGCGTTTAGACGCTAGCGTGTTCACTCACACACATATACACACACATACATATATCATCGTAAAAACAGTGAAAACGGACTCAGAGAACCTCGAAACGTATAGAAACATCAAAATCTGAAATTCGAATTTTTGACATGATTACAATACTTTCCTCATTATAGTGTTCGGAAAGTAATAACATAAGATGCATCTGAAATGTGCATATTGTTATATTACGTAAAACATATATAGGGTGATGAAAACAAGACTGTATACAAATAATAATAATAATAATAATAATAATAATTGCGCATGAGACTAATTGAAACAGGTGCTTCAAGTAGTTTCCCCTATATTTGTTTCAGCTGGCCCCTGCCCACAATTTTCACTTCACGAGATGTTAAGCTACCAGTACTTATGCTCGTGGGCGTTTCAAATCATGTGATTAGCAAGTTGCACCTATACACGATAAACGCTGAATCAATCAGAAACATTCACTAATGTATGCTACATAAAATGCGACATCACTTAAAAATTTGAATTTTTACTTACCGTAAAGAACAGTACTCAAAAACAGTTTTATCCTCATAAATTCGTCAGATGTTTACATACATATCTTTTTTTACATTGTAAAGTAGGTTTTGTGTGTCTGTACTTCCCTTTATTGGCAATAAATAAGAACTTATTTATTTTTTTTTTTCCATGATTCAGCTTACCCCGTACTTCAACTTGCCCCGGTCTCCCCTATTATATGTAATTTTTACTTTCCGAACACTATAGTGAGGAAAGTATTGTAGTCATGTCAAAAATACGAATTTGAGATTTTGATATTTCTATACGTTTCGAGGTCCCCTGAGTCCGTTTTCACTATTTTTGTGATGATGTATGTATGTGTGTATGTGTGTGCGAGTGAACACGCTAGCGTCTAAGCGCTTTGCTCGAATGAGCTGCAAGTTGGTACGCATGCTGGAAGTCACCGTAGCACGAACTCTATTAATTTTCATGAGCCCTTATAGTTTTTTTTAAAGGGACGCAAAGAAAAATTCTTTATCATTATGGCCTATGGTACCAAAATCTTAAAAGTGCGATAGCATCTAAACGCCTCATTCAATTGAGTAAAAAAATTATACACATATTATAGGTCACAGATACTCAATCTGTATAGATTTTGGAGAATCTAGACGTTATGGTTTTTTTACAGGGACACAAAGAAAAATTATTTATCATTATGGGCTATGGGGCCAAATGTTTAAAAGTGTGATAGTGTCTAAGCGCCTTATTAATCTGAGGAAAAAATTTGTACACATGTTATAGGTTACAGATGCAGCAACTGTATAGATTTTGGTAATTCTAGCACTTACAGTTTTTTTACAGGGACACAAAAAAAATTCTTTATCATTATGGCCTATGGGAACAAATTTTTAAAAGTGCGATAGCATCTAAACGCCTTATTCAATTGAGCTGAAAATTTATATGAGTATTATAAATTACTGTTGCACTAACTATAAGCATTTTGGTGAATCTAGCATTTATAGGTTTTATCTACAAAACTTTTAATTACTCAATGTTCGGAAAGTCGAGTGGAGTCACTCCAGATTTTTTAATTTTATATTTATTCTATATTTATTTTGATGCTGACCTCTGTAATGTAAAATGGGAAGTTTTTAAACAAGCATTAATGTATTACAAAATTAGGTCTCAAGTGTTTTGTACTACATAGAACAGGTACACATTGGCGATATAAAATAGACTATATCTAAATAAATCTTTCAAGCTCCATAGATTTGTAACCTGGGTCTAAAACTAGACCATCTAGGGTATAATTAAAACTGTGTCTGATTGACTCATGGCTTATAGAGCAATTTACCATCAAATTTGACCTTTTTTGAAAATTTTCAACTTTGAGACCGTTTATCTACTAAAGCCAAGAGTAACCCATGCAATTTTAAAAGTTCTGTACTAAGGTGTGTAATTAACACCATAATTATTTCTATGGGGCACTCATGGCCTTAGCAGATATTCAGACTGAAAACATGGAAAAAATCAACGAAAACTGCATTTTCGAATGACCTTGGCCTTTAAAGCCATGAGTGACCCACCAAACTGTTTATGCTAAAATGTACTTAGTATCAAGTAGTATCTATATTTAAAAAAATTGACATGGGTCACTCATGGCCTTAGGAGTAAAATGATATTAAAATGGCACCATTTATTTACGGCCTCAAACTTCGACCCCCTCTCTAGGTCAAACAAATGAAATTCAGAAATTAATAAATTTCACTTTTTCTTATCACAGTACTACTAACATATCCTGAAAGTTTCGGGAAAATTGAAAATGTCAACTATCACACCTCCATAGACTTTGTCCAGCTTTTAAAAAAATGGCTCTTAAGTACACTCATGTCCATAAATTAAGAATAATGCTAGCTGGGGCAAATAAAGGTTCAGAAGCAAAACAAACATGACTTATTCATAAAGCCCATTTATTAAACAAAAGATCAAGAACAAAAAAAAGATGACTTATGTAGGATACTACTTATTAAAACTACGATTTTTGCTCCCTGAAGCAATTACAAAAAAATATCTCCCTTACAAAAACTTAACATTACATGGTTGGTATGATGGTTAATACATTGTATGTCTCTTAGATGATGAAATACACTCCTTACAGCTTCTAGGAATTCTGAGTATTAAATTATTGATCTGAAATTGGGGAAGATTACTCCACTCAGTAAGCAATGTTCTCCAAAGTTCCGGTACACATGTAGGAGGTGGTTGACGGGATGAAACTCGTTGGAAAGTATGTCCTACACACGCTCTATCGGATTCTAGTCAGGTTAGAATGCTGGACATTCCATGCGAGTGATAGCTTCAGATTGTAGACATCCGTGTAAAACGTTTGCACGATGAGGACGCGCATTGTCATCCATAAACACAAATTCTGGGCCCATGGCACCCCTAAACAAACGTACATGTTGTTCCTGAATGATTTCCCGATAAATTTGGCCTGTTATGGTTTCGATTTGAAATGCAGATCTGTTCTGGTGTCCAATATGCCCCCCCCCCCTCCAAACGAGCACTCCTGCCCCACAGTAACGGTGTCGTTCAATGATGTTTTGGTGGTAACGGGTACCTGACGTTCTACATATGAAAGTCTGGCGTGAATCCCACTGAAATCTAAACCTGGACTCATCGGAAAACATCACACAAGCCCACTGTGCTGCTGTCGACATTGAACAGGGGAGCAGCCCCGGCTCACCGCTCGAAGAGCGGTGTTGAGCTATGCTAGGACCGAAGTCCACGTGGGCTGTCCCGAGACGTTTATTGAAAAACGAAAGAAAAAAGAAAAAAAAAATATTACAGAATTCATCGCCAGGCTTAGATCCTACCCGCGACAATGGGCGATTGATCTTTTGACTTTTCTTCCGAAGGCATCATAGTTGCTTGTTTGCAGGGGTGAATTTATTTTTGCTGCATTATTTGGTTTCAGGTTGACCTTTGCTGCACTTCTGACGCTACAAGAGGGTAATGGGGTAGTGGGGAAAGTTAGCGTTTTGCTGGGTACCGAGAAGCACATTAGACAACTTGGAGAGTGGAAAAAAGAAAAAAAAAAAAGGGAAATAAAATAAAAATTTAATGAAATAGATAGATAGAAAGAATTATTTAATTTATTTAAGTTAATTTTGGGACCATGATTAGTTGGTCGTTATTATTAGAAGAGTTACTTGGGAGACTTTTAGTCTGTTCGATTGGATATATCCATTAAGAGGGAGTAGATGCTATTGAGTTTATGGATTAGGATTTTATTGGTTAGGATGCTTGGAAGCCAGTTTATTGGCCTAGGGGTTGGGTTTCTAAGATGGAAAACTTCTGTAAGGGGGCATGAGAAATAGTAGTGATCCGGCGTTCCCTCCTCTCCACATGGACACAGGGATGAGCGCCGGCAATGAAATCTATTTAAGTAGGAGGGGAAAGGGCCATGGCCACTTAAAAAGGCTGAGATGGGTGGTGTTAGGGTCCAGGTGTTTGTGCTAACATTTGGGATAAGATTATAGGTATGCCTACCTTTTTCGGAGGTAGACCATAGGTCTTGCCATTTTTGCATGGTCAGATTTTTAATTTTCCTTTTGACAAAGGAGGGGGGGGGCTGGGAGAGAGACGTCTATGACTTCCGACTCTGTTGCGGCCTTTGCAAGAGAATCAGCTATTTCATTGCCGGCTACGCCCCTGTGGGCTGAAACGTGAGCCAGGGAGCAGTTACAGTTTAGGGTGCTAAGGGAGTTTTTTATTTCTATTATTTGAGGGTGTCTGCTCCTGTGTCGAGCTATGGCGAGCAGACCTGAGAGACTATCGCTGAAAATGCTTATATCTTGATGTTTTGCCTCTGAGATCCAGTTAATGCCTTTTTGTATTGCATATAATTCCGCTTGGAAAACAGAGTTGTAGTCTTCGAGTCTGCCCGCCCACTGATGGGTCACGACGCCTGAAGCTAGGACGCAGAAAGCTGCAGCCACTCCAGCATCCGTCTTAGAACCATCCGTGTAGACCGCCACAGGGACAGACGGGGAGAAGCTATTTTTAGAGCAGTTTGTAATGAGAGGAGCAACATCCTTACCGGGGTGGAGGGCCCAGCTGCAGGTAAGATGCTGGATTGGGGTGTTGGGAAAAATGGTTGAGCTAAGTTCTGGGTCTTTAAGTTGGAGAATTCTGGATTTTATGTTGATTTGTGATACCTGCAGGTGGGCATGGGGAATCCCTGTGATGACGGTGATGGCATCAGTCGAAATGGTTTTATAGCCTCTTGCTATTTGTAAGAGGAACGGACGTTGGGCTGAGTTTAGTTGGGTTATTGCATCAGATCTTAGATGGCCGCCCCAGATGGATGCCCCATACGTGAGAATTTTGTCAATTATTGTGAGGTACCATGTTTTGAGGTGGAAGGTGGAAATACCCCACCTCTTGCCAACCATTTTTAAGGAGTTATGGTATATTTTTTGCGTTTTGATTTTTAAGTCTTTGACATGGGGCAACCAGTTGAGGCGTCGATTAAAAGTGACTCCTAGAATTTTGAGTTGTTCCACGTGGTTGACGCTGATGCCATCGATCCGCATCTTGGGATATCTTCTATTGCTGAGGGCTTTTGGAAAGGCTAATGTGAGTGCTTTTGTTTTTGAGGGGGATAATTTGAGATTAAGGTCTCGTAATAGACCACTAAAGAGGGAGAGGGCTACCTGAGCCTAGTCTTCCAAATCTTTCCTTATGCGGCCAGAGAGAATCAGGGAGAAGTCATCAGCATACGCGAAAATCTCGAATCCCGCCGAGCTCATTTCTCGAAGGATGCTATTGGCGATTATGTTCCATAGTAATGGACCAAGACATGAGCCCTGCGGGCAGCCTTTAGATTGAGGGCACAGACTAATACATGCAGACGGCTGACTCCCATTGGATGTAATGGAAATTTTATTAACATGGAAAATCACATAGACGATGCGCGCCGCTGGCCAACGACTGAAATGCGATATGCAAATCAGCGAACAGTCACATTTGGCGCGTTATCGCTGTTTGGCGCAAAAGTGTGAACGAAAAAACGACGGCAGCCTAAGAGTACTATCTTTTTTTCTTTTTCTTCTCCCCCCCTTCCCCCTCTCAGCCCGAGCTCATGTGCTATTGACTTGACTCATATCAGGGAAACTTGTTCAATTATTATTCTTTAAATTTTCGGATTTTTAACAACTTGCCCTCTATTTCCCCCAGGAAATTCTGGAATTTAATTATGTATATTTCATATATATTTTCTTTTTGAGCTTTGCTTACTTTTTAATATGGTAAATATATTGTAAAAATTTAAATTCTATTCTTATTTTAATTATACGTTGCAATTGTTTATTTATGCCCAATTAATTTTATTTTTTCTATGAATTTTATTCTTTTATTAATGCGTTTGTCGTTTTAAGAAAATAAAATTATGAATGATTTTTAGTTCATAAAATTTTTTTAACTTCACCAAAAAATTTTATGAACTTCCATGTAAATACATATTTTTTTCATTTATGCCAGTCAGTGACATTTGTTTTATACAAATTTATATATATATAGATAGATAGATATTTTTTTTTCCATTTGAATTTATTCCTTTTGAGTATAAGAACAAATTTTTAAGGATATACAATAAATATCTAAACTTATTACTTTCTTCTATATGTATATATGGAAAAAGTAACTCCGGTTTTCGATGGATTTACACGTTTTGGGATGTCCTGAATACGATTTGATACTTTTTAGAAAATGTCTGTGTGTGTGTATCACGAATTTTGCGGACGCTGTATCTCACGAACCAATGAACGAAATTTAACCAAACTTGGTATTTAGTTGGACCCTGAGATAAACTGGTGCTGATTAGATTTGAGGATTATTCGCTCAACAGGTGGCGCTGTAATCGCATTTTTTCTAAATTTTTAACATGGCAGTATAGGACAAAATTTCGTATGAATTTACATAATGAGAGTTATTTTTAACTTGTGATTGTAAAATTAATATGAATTATTAATAATAGTAGTAAACTAGGGAAAAAAAATTGTGCATGTGGGGGCATCGTTTCCTCCCCCCCCCCCGGGGGGGGTACCTTTAAAATAAATGGTTGAACTATAGATCTGTGATAATTTAAAACAAAGTTATCGATTTTTTTTTTACTTTTAACGAAAAAAAAAAAATCGTTATTTTTTTTCTTTTCTTTTAATATTGAGAATAAAATGGACTTTAGTTTTAGATATTTAGTGTTATACTAATTCTCTAATATGGAAATCGTCTGCATTATCATGGAAGATAATTTTTTTTAAATAATAATTTTAATAAATTATTTTTACTGAGTGAATTTGTATAGGAAAATATAGAAGAAAGTCATGTGGTGGCCACAACATACTAGTTATTGAGTGAAGTTACTTTTTCTTAACACAGACTCTCCCTTAATTAACACATATATGTAGTGAGAGAGAAAATTTTAAATCTTTTTTTTTTTTTTTTCAATTTTCCTTATATGAGGAGCAAACACTCAAACATTGTTTTCTCAAAAAAAAAAAAAAAAAAAAAAAAGAAGAAAGAAAAGTATATGATTTAGTGATTTTACTTAACATAAACATTTTACTCAAGATAAAATATTATGTCAACATGTCTTTCAAGATATGTCTACATATGTGCCTAGTAACTAGCAATACATCTAAACAAATGACCCGATGTTGGTTGGTTTGAAAGTCTGTGTAAACGACATCTAAAAATGAAATTACTTTAGAGACGTCGGGCTAGTTTTAAAATACGACTTATGACACTGGCAAAACCTTATTGATTAGTAACATTCTAATATGAAAACTTCATAAGTTATTCGAAATTTACAATTTTCTTAATACCGGAGAATAGGTCAAAATTTCACTTAATCGTGGATTAAAAGGAATATTTTTACTGTAGAAATGTCAGACATGTTTCAAATTATCAGTTCTGAGGATTTTGGGACACATTATGAGACTTCTTGTATTGGAAATAATATATGGAATGGACCTTATGCACGATTGGCAACGGCTGCGGGCATTTACCGATTTAAGCAGCTGCTATTGGCTGATAGAGAAGTAAACAAAAGCTCAGCGATTGTTGAAGAAATTTTTGTATACCTGCAGTGACGCACGGTGCATAAGATCCATTGCATGAAAACTAAAATATGAAACTAACTCCAAAAAATCAATTAAAAAATTAGGATAATGTAAATGTATTGAATTAAACTGCGGGTAGCGTAATAGGTGGGGCATTTCACTCTGTCACCGCTTTCATGTTAAGATAATTTTGATTGTTTGAATGTAGTATGCTTTGTATTAAAAATTTATGATAAATACATGGAGAACTGAGCAGATTCCACCTTTGCAAACTAGTTCACTTTTGTAAGAATTTGATAAAATAAATTAAAATACTAAGGTATTGAAACTTAATTGATTTTGATTATTAAATAAAATAGTTTGTTTTGCTAATTACTTATAAAATAAACAGTTTACATGAAAAATGAGATTTATTTTGAGTGTTGAGTATTATTACAAATGTAAGATTCAGCATTATATTCAGATGCTTAGGGCAATAATGTTACAACCAAAAACTAGCTAGTATAATAGATATCTGCTGCGTTCCCCGTGATATATTTGTTCTAAGATATATTTACTATAGAACATACTACATTAATGTTTAGAGCTATGAACTCTGTTGATGACTGTTTTCCAGTCAGAGACAGAAATGCCCCATCAACTAGGCTACCACTTCATCAGCTTTGATACATTTAACTTATACAGATTTGCTGCTTAATCTTATGAATATCAATTTTTTTATTTAACTTTTCATGTAATAATTCTTAACTGTCTGACATGAATTGATGTTAATAAAGATCATTATACGATGACGCAGGTTTCAATACAATAAATATAGATTTCTATAAACACTGAATGACACTTCTAAATAATTTGCCCAAACTAATTCATTGGTCATTTCATTTCAATTCGTAATGATCATTAATCACTGGCATACAGTTAATATGAAAGTACTAAAATTTTTAAAGTTTTGAATAGCACTTAGGATTGAAATAAAAATTTTAGCTATCTCTTAAAAATTAAAGTTATCCAAAAATATGTAAACATATAGCCAGAAGAAAAATAAATGTTTAATTTTAAAACATCCTATAGGTACTCTCATTTAATTCTTAAAAAGAAAAAAAATAATCTGAAAGAACTCTTTCCCTTTTCTCCTTTAAAAACTTCCTGGGAAAAAAAAAATGAAAGACCACATTTTCTTTAAAAATAAATAAATAAAATAATTCTCTTTTTCAGGTTCTATGTGGAGAAATATGAAAAAAAAAAAAAAAAAAACCTAATCCATTTGGTTTTTTTTTTCTAATATATATGTATTATTACAACACACACATCAGGCTTTATGTATTTTTTCCAATTATGTTACTACATTAGTTTCTTTAACATATTTTTAACTATACTCACCTTAATTACTCTTGTCTTAAGTCGTGTGTAATTTGCATAAAATATTTCTTCTTCCTTTTTTTCTTTTGTTGCTATATATTTGTACCTACTTTTTATACCAAATGAAGCATTGTAACATTGCTTCAACTCAAAACAATTATTGTGAATTTTTCCATTTTAAGGTATTGGATTATCAAATTTATTACTTTCAACTATTACAAATACTAATTACTTTTCTCTTTAGTCTTTTAGTTTTTTAAAGAAAATTATCTTTTTAATGTTGTATTTCTTTTTCTTCACCTGATGAGGAGCTGTGGTGTTATTTCATCACAAAAAATTATTGGGAAATTTTGCAATTAACAATATTTGATTTCAAAGCATATTTATTACTTTTAAACAACTTTTTTTAAAGATAAAAAAATAAAAAAAAATTTATTCATCAAAATGCACATTTTCTTTTCTATTATTTATGTTTATTTGTTAAATTATTTCTTTATAATATATAAACTATTACTCACCTCAGTCACTCTTCTTTTTAACCTTTTGTAGTTCATGTAATGAAATAATTTTTATTTATAATTATTAAAATGATGCTTACACTTTCAACGCACCAACTATTTTTGTTCTCTTCTAATTTTTGACGAAATAAGTTATTTTTTCATAGTTGAATTCTTCCTACATATTAACATGTGTAAAAATCATGTAATTCATTTTGCAAAAAATTTCATATTTAACCCCCCCCCCCCCCTCCTTTTTCTTTTTTTAAAATTAAAAATAAAGATTATGTAGAAATCTGAGAACCTGTTTTCACCTTTAAATGTAGAAAGCATCAAATGAAATTGTTCAAATGAAAAAGATTTTATTTACAATAAGGATATTTACATTATTATTTACAATAAAAGTACTTACAATATTAATTACAATAAAATGTTCACAATAAAATACTTACAGTATTAATTACAAGAAAAATATTCATATTATTTACAACCAGTCTCAAATAAAGCTTACATAAATTAACTTCAAATGAGCTACTTTACACTGTGAACTTCCTAGAAAGAAAAGAAAAAAATGTATATATATATGTGGAAAGATAACAGAAATTGCTCATCTACTAAAATTACAATTTTACTATTTCCAAGAAATAGTGGCAGTGTTTGAGTCTCAAACAAAATACTGTAATATAAGCTGTGCTTGTGTCGTTGTCTGATATAAGTTTAAATTGGCATAAATCGAATAAGAGATCATTAAATTAGTCTTCGTAAAAAGAGAGAAAAATAAATAAAAATACACGCTTAGTTCTGGTTTTATCCAAGTATTGCAAGTGTGTAATTAAATTTTAACTAAGCTGTCACTTTCTTTAACAGATTGACAAATTTAAAGATTTTTGTGAAACATTAGTACAAATTACAAGATACTGAATTTTAACTGTAAAAAATACTGCAGAAGCTGGAGCTAATTTACTTCAATTATAATCCACAAATTTTTTATTAACAGTATTTGATAACTACACACCATGCAAAATAATAAGTACAAAATTTTGAATAAACACCATAAAAAGGAAGGTTACTGCTTTGTTTGCCTATTTTATTCGCCTGACGAAGGGTCATGTCTTCTTTTGACCCAAAACAATTGTTGTGAGTTTTTGCATTTTATGGTGTTTATTCAAAATTTTGTATTTGTTAATTTAATTTTGTACTTATTATTTTTTATTTTAACCGCCAGCTGTGCGATGGTTTTTTATAACGATGCAAAACAGTTTAAGCTTAGTTTATCTTATAATTATTAGTTTTATCTTATAAATTAACCAGTCACTATTGCTTGAAAAGGTTTCATTAAAATTCACTCTTCATAATATAAATTCAGATAATCTTATTTACTTTTGAATCTCTTTGGAACATTCAAACCTTTGAAAAAAAAAAAAAAAAAAACCTGGTTAAAAATTGTCCCGGATAAAATGCCATTTTATTCACTTTTGTCCACAATTAATTATTTGCGAATTGTAAATTAAAAATTGTCTTTATTCTTTCCATATATATATATAAATCTTTATTAATGTATGTACATAATCAATTTATGTATTTCAAAATAGAAATAAAATCACATCACAATTAACAATATTTAAAAAATAAATAAATATATTTGCATTTTTAACAGAGTGGATGGAAAAGTGATATTTAATAATTTCAATTTTAATCCCCCCCCTTCCCCCAGTGCTTTCAGTTGTATTGTCATTTCCTTTCTCATAGTCATAAGTATCTTTTAAAAAAAAACTTGTTATTAAGCATAATAAAATTAAATGGTTTACATTTCTTTCCTGCAGTTTTTAACTTTCCGAACATACATATGTAAGGAAAGTATTATAATTTTGAAATCATGATAAAAATTTGAGATGTTGGTAAATCTATATGTTTTGAACTCCCATGAGTTCATTTTTGCAATTTTTATGATGATGTACGTATATGTATGCACATGAGTGAACACGATATCATCTAAACACTTTGCTTGAATGAGCTAAAAGTTGGTAAGTATGTTATAGGTTACCGTAGCACGAGTATATACTTCTTGGAGAATCTAGCTCATATTTTTTTTTACAAGGACACAAAGAAAAATTATTTATCATTATGGTTTGTGAGCTCAAATTACTCAAAGTGCGATAGCGTCTGAATACCTTATTCGATTTAACTGAAAATTTATATAAATTTTATAGGTCACCGTCGAACAAACTGTAAAATTTATTTTGGTGAATCTTGCACTTTATATATTTTACAGTCGCAACAAAAATTTCTTTAACATTATGGCCTATGGTCTCAAATTATTTTAACCACTGTCTGAGGCATTTTTATGCCTCATTCAATTGAGCTTTAAATTTATATACATGTTATACGTCTATGTCACATGAAGTGTATCGATTTTGGTGAATATAGTACCAATATTTCATTTCCAGAGACGCACAAAAGAATTTAGATACATAACATTCCATTAAGCAACATGCTGTTTGGGAAAACTAATTAAATACCTTTAATAATTTTCTCTTAACGACTTCTCTTACTTTATTTAAAAGCAGTAAATTACTTATGCTCAGAAAGTCGAGTGGAGTCACTTGAGATTTTTATTATTTCTGTTAAAGTTTTTGCATGTTTACCAAATTGGTTATAAATATATTATACAGTATATCCACATATACACACATTACTATATGCATTACTTTTGTGATTTAAAAAAAAAAAAAAGGAAGTAAAATTTAATTTTGTACTTTTTTCATCTACAATTCCAATTACCAATTAATTAATAATATGTTTACAAAATTATCAAATCATTAAACATAAATTTAATTTTTAAAACTCTTGGATAAAAAATAAAATAAATAACAAGTTGATATTGTAAGTGAAATATTAAATAAAAGCTATGCCCTGAAAAGACTTATTGACATAATTTGTTAAAAACATTTAATTTATATTTATTGTTATTTTACCTAGATTAGAAATGTTAAATAAAATAAAATATTTCTATGTTAAGTACAAAATGACAAGTAAACATAATAAATTATTTTTAAGATTACAATTGTCTGTGTATTTGTCTATCATGCTGATCATGGAAAACTAGTAATAGTCTCTTTAAAGGGAGTAGTAGGGTGTTTAGGAGTTAAGTTTTATTCTTCATTTTTAACTGACAACATTTTCACTGAACCTAACTCAGAATTTTGTTTTGCTTTTTAAAGATTTTGGGTATAGCATGAAAGAACTTTATATATATATATATATATATATATATATATATATATATTACTCTCAATATCCAATATATAACACTGCAATGATAGTCAACAACAGATTTACTTTGTTACATTTGCAAACTATACATAACTAATGTAATTAACATTTTCTTTACTGACCGTGATTAAAATGAAATCGCACTTTTTATTAATCAAATTATTACTTTTTAATAAAAGATTTCTATTGCTAATTCAAAGTTAAAAGCACAATTGTTACTTTAACAGAATAATTTTATGCACTGAATATATACAATTCAACGGATTATATTTTGTCCAGTTTCCAGTGGTTTTTTCAATGTCCCGAACATTTCACAAGAAAGATGACAAAATAAAATCATTGGTAATGGCCCAAACAATTAACTTTAGAATTCATATTCCATATTCCAATTTAAATATTCCTTTTTATCACATTGTATCTGTCTCCCTCTTTTTTTCTATATATGATATACTGGAAAACTGAGATATTCACATTTGAACCAAAAAAAAAAAAAACTTCAATGACTTAAATTAATGAACAGTTTAATGTATTTTAAAAATGTTTAACAATTTTTCGCTTAATTTGCATGAATTACTCATGAAATTAATACAACACTAACAGCACATCTCATCCACAAGACATCCTCCGGATATCATATAGATCAAGAGACATCCTTAGGATAAAATAATAACAGAAAGAAGATAGCAATAAAACGTTTAAAGGAAAACAGAAAGGAAAAAATACTACCGCAAAATTGATAGAACACAGTTTGTGGAAGAGAAGATATTGGAAAAGAGCAATACTAATATTTAATAAAATCCCAATAAAAATTTTCCATGGGTAACGTAAATACAATAAAACCTTTTTTAAGCTTATAAAAAGCACTCACCTTTTCAGGTCTTTACGAAAACACAGCAATGGTGGAGACGACGAAGTAGATAGAAGACAGAAGACATTAGTTTTTCATCAAAAACATTGTCATCAAAAACTGATCCTAAAAAAAAGCAAAGTAAATTAGCAGTAAAAATTTACATAAGAATAGTGTAACGATAAATAAAAACAAGTATAAAATAATCGAATATACTTAGCTTTACATCGTACTGTTCTTCAAATTCGAAGCTGAAATAGCGAGAGCCAAAATATTGTTCTAAAAAGAAGAAAAGTAAATTAGCACTGAAAAAAAATATATATAAACAGCATAAATTGAAATAAAAACAAGTTCAAAATAAACAGAAATAATACTTATCTTTTAATCGTATTGTTCTTAGAATTCCAATCTAAACATCCCGCTTCAAAATCAAAACACTGTAGGGTTGCATAGATTTCTTTTCCGACGCCAACAGTGCTTCCGACCATCCAACCACTGCCAAGTACATTGCCAAAGGCTTGATTAGTTTATTCGTCGGCCATCCGCAGGAATGTGGCGCTGGTAGTCATCTCGAAAGAGAATCCTCTGTATATATTACTCTGTGATTGAGGGAGTTCTGAGGAGCCTTCCCCCCAGTTAACTAGGATTTTTCGTTTTGAGAGATAAGATCTGATAACTCCCGCCAGATTCCTCGGGCAGCCAAGGTCCTGGAGAGCTTCTAGAATGTGGGGCCACTCTATGTTGTCGAAAGCTCCCTGTATGTCTAGTGAGACGATGGTGGTGTATTTCTGGGCATTGCAGCTGACGGCGCAGGAACTCTTGATGGCTTGCATTGCTTCGTCGCACGATCTGCCCTCTCTGAACCCGAATTGGTTTGGGTGGAGCAGGTTGTTTGATTCGAGGTAGAAATTTAGGCGTGTTACTGTCAGTTTTTCCAATAATTTTCCTAACGTTGGTAGGAGGCAGATCGGTCTGTAGGATGAGGGTTCAGAGGGGAGTTTCGCTTGCTTCAGGAAATACACCACTTCGCCTCTGCGGAGAATTTCTGGAAAGTAGTGAAAGTTTAGACAGAGGTTTGACCATTTTTGTAGGAGGTGTGGTATTGTTAGGTGTACATTGCGGAGAATTTTAAAGTCTAAATTGTCGGGACCTGGAGCTTTCTTTACATTGAAGCTGAATAGAGTGGCTTTGATCTCGGCCTCCGTGAAGGGGACATCCGAGGGAGCCGAGAAGACGGGCACTTCAAAGTTTGTGAGGAGAGATTCTGGGAAGAGTGTGCTTGTTAGGTATTCCAGGTTGTTACGTTTGAAAGAGAGCGCCGGAGGGCGCTCCAGTTTCAGTTCTGTTGGTGTAAAGAATTTGTTACTGTAGAATTTTTGCGCTGTTCCGAAAATCTTGGTCTGTGATGAGCAAAAGTGTTTCCATGCGTTGCGTTTAGCTGTGTTTATGTGTTTTTTGAAAAAGGCCGAATGAAGTTTGATTGCTTGTTTTTGCTGTGGGATTAGGGATGGATCGATATATTTTAATTGTCTTTTAAGAGCTGTGAGTCGATTACGCATGGAACGTAGCTGGGGGGTCCAGAAGGTGTAGGCGAACTGCCGTCCCGACTTCTTCAGTCTGAATGCTGAGGTTGCTGCAGTGTGGATTGTGGCTAAGAGGTTTTGAGTGTATGTTTCTAACTGGGCCTCGTTAGTGATTGTATTTAGCTCCGAGATAAGTTTCGATGATTCCTTTTGAATTAGGCTATTGAATTTTTTTGAAATTGCCATGCTTGGTGGCGAAGCGTTTAGAGTGTGATATTGAGGGTATGGTGCTTGTTGAGAATGTGATGTAATTATGATCTCTGTGGTTGTGTATGTCCAGAACTGACCCGTCGTTTATTCTTGCGAACGCCTTAGGGTTGCAGAGAGTAAAGTCAGGCCAGCCCTGTGCATCGTTTTTATTAAAGGTGGGAGCAGAGTTGTCAATGTTGACCAAGCATAGGTTATTGGAGGCTATAAATTCTTTTAGTTCGCGACCTCTGCGATCCTCTTTAGGTGAGCACCACAACGGGGAATTGGCATTGAGGTCGCAGCAGCAAATGAATAATGACCTGTGTGTTATGAGGTGTTGCCACTCCAGCAGACAGGCCTCGAAGTCTGCAGACGGGGCGGCATAAGCGCTTCCAAGTAGCAGTTCACCTTCCCTAGTGGTAAGTGAGATGAATACACAATTTTCCCCAGTGAAAACGTGTGTGTAGTTAAGGGTTTGTGTCGCTATGACTATGTGGGCAGTGTTGTTTTTGGAACTGAAACTTGACCAGGCAGACGGAAAGCCGAACAGATCACCCCCCACAGTGCAGTAAGCATCCTGCAACAGCCCGATGTCTATGGACTTTTCTTCCATGAATTCCCGGGCCGTCGAGTTTGCTGCCATGCTGCTGTCGACATTGCATGTTCTCTACTCCAAGTTAACTGCTCGCAACAGTGCATTGCCGCGAGCTAAACACATCTAACAGGCCTGTCAGCATATAGAACAATATCTCCCAAACGTCTATACACGTTTTGCCTTTAAACTGTGGTAACCGTGGCTGCAGACAGCTGACGAGACAGGTCTCATGCTGTGCTTTATCTGCTCATTTTGGCAATTACTGTCAAATACCGGTCGTCATTCGGCATTGTAACTCGGGGCCGACCAGTACTGTAACATCAACTGGCATTTCCATAATTTTGGAATCTATGCCGAAGCCTAGAGATGACATTTTGGGCGATTCCAAGTTCCCCCGATACTTCTATCTGAGTACGCCCACATTTTAGTCAGCCGATAATTCTACCACGAAAAAAAATATCTGCATGCGTCCTCTGTGTCATAACTATTCGGTTGTGACACTGAGTGGCATACATAACGCTTGTAAACAATTTTCCTTCTTTGCTCCCATTCCTCACCTACCCCCTTCTTACACTTTCGTCGCTGTAACATCATATCGGCGTCATCTGATGGCTTCCTATAATTTGCATATTAATTTTAAAGATGTGTGTGGTGTTTCTACAGGTGAAATTTTTACATTAAAGTTCGATTTCCATGTGATTCAGAATTATCTTTAATTTACGGACATGAGTGTACATTTTAGCATAAACAGTTTGGTGGGTCACTCATGGCTTTAATGACCGTCAATCCAAAGTGCAGTTTTCGTTGATTTTTTCCATGTTTTCAGTCTGAATATCTGCTAAGGCCACGAGTGACCCATAGAAATATTTATTGGGTTAATTACGCACCTTAGTATAGAACTTAAAAATATTTAAAATAACATGGGTTACTCTTGGCTTTTGTAGTTAAACGGTCTCAAAGTTGAAAATTTTCAAAAAAAGGTCAAATTTGATGGTAAATTACTCTATAAGCCATGAGTCAATAACTATGAGACACAGTTTCAATTATACCCCAGATGGTCTAGTTTTAGGCCCAGGTTACAAACCTATGGGGCTTGCAAGATATGTTTAGATACAGTCTATTTTATATCGCCAATGTGTACTTGTTCTATGTAGTACAAAAGGCTTGAAACACAATTTTGTAATACATTAATGCTTGTTTAAAACTTCCCCTTTTACATTGGGCCGCGGTAGCCCAGTCGGTAGAGCACCGGCCTCGTAATTGGAAGATTGCGGGTTCGGTACTCGAGCCGGTCAAAGACCGTCGTGTACACTAATGGTGGCTGGTGCACGTAAAATCTGTCGTGGCCGCAATGTCCTCCATGTTCCCATCAAAAATTATACCTATGGGGGTCACCGAAGCGGGACAGCCATCCCTTCCGTGGAGGATCAAAATTGTAATGGCATGCCTCCGGACCACCCTAGGGGTGTGTCCCAGACCGTCGCCAATTGCCCATCTGCGCAGCACTAGTGCGACGTAAATCCATCTATCCCATTTTACATTATAGAGGACAGCATCAAAATAAATATAAAATTAAAAAATCACATAGGGGAGACCGTGGCAAGTTGAAGTACGGGATATGTTGAAACATGTAAATAAAAAATACAATTTTTAAGTTCTTATTTATTGCCAATAAAGGAAAGTACAGATACACAAAACCTACTTTACAATGTAAAAAAAATGTGTATGGAAACATCTGTCGATTTTATGAGGATAAAACTGTTTTCGAGTACTGTTTTTGTACTGTGAGTAAAAATTCAAATTTTTAAATGATATCGCATTTTATGTACCTTACATTAGTGAATGTTTATGATTGATTCAGCGTTTATAGTGTATAGTTGCAGCTTGCTAATCATATGATTTGAAACGCCACGAGCATAAGTACTGGTAACTTAATACCTCGTGAAGTGAAAATTGCGGATAGGGGCCAGCCAGCTGAAACAAATAAAGGGGAAGCTACTTGAAACACCTGTTTCAATTAGTCCCATGCGCAATTTTTAGTTTTAGTTTAAATTTTGTATACAGTCTTGTTTTCATCACTCTATATATGTTTTACATATAACAACATGCACATTACAGATGTATCTTAGGTTATTTTTTACATTATAATGATCATAATTAAATGGACCATATTTAAAATAAAGGTCATAATAGTATCAGATTTAGTAAATAATTACAGTAGAATTTTGCATTTAATGAACATTATAAGGGGGTTGATAAATTAGTTTATAATAATAGGCGTTGCAAAAGGCTTATGAAAGTTGTTACAGTAATTTAATACAATAAAGAGAGGGGAATTTCAAGTTCACAATTAAAATACAGAAATTCTCTATTATTCAATGGGCGTGATAAGAATGGGCGAATGTCATTTTCTATAAGTCAGGCAAAACAAACATTTTTAGATTTGATTTGTCCCTTTAGAAATTTGATCTTTGCCAGCTTTACAGGCATTTTACCTGTACTATCAAACATCTGTATGATTTGTCCCACATAGAACACCTATCTTGCTTTTTCCCAGAACATGAAACCAACACTCAATTTCCAGTATCTACTTGTTCTGAAAATTCTGTTTAGCAACTTTCCTCTAATTCTAATGCACTTATCTCTTGGAAAAATTTAAAAAACCAAGGAAAAAATTATTTTAAACCATAAATAAAGATACAGCTATTGCAATGTAAGCTATTTTATTATTATTATTATTATTATTATTAATTTTATAGTGCTTTTGCATTTCTTTTGTGCACGAGGCTAATTGAAGCAGGTGTTTCAAGTAGCCCCCCTTATATTTTTTTCAGCTGGCCCCTGCCCACAATTTTCACTTCACGAGATGTTGTGCTACCAGTACTTATGCTCGTGGGCGTTTCAAATCATATGATTAGCAAGCTGCAACTATACACTATAAACGCTGAATCAATCAGAAACATTCACTAATTTATGTTACGTAAAATGCGACATCATTTAAAAATTTGAATTTTTACTCACAGTAAAGAAAAGGTTCACTAAAAGAGTTTTATCCTCATAAAATAGACAGATGTTTACATACACTTTTTTTTTCTACATTGTAAAGTAGGTTTTGAGTATCTTTACTTCCCTTTATTGGCAGTAAATAAGAATTTAAAAATTGTACTTTTTATTTCCATGTTTTAACTTATCCCGTATTTCAACTTGCCCCGGTCTCCCCTATGTGATTTTTTAATTTTAAAATTATTTTGATGCTAGCCTCTGTAATGTTAAATGGGAAGTTTAAACAAGCATTAATGTATTGCAAAATTGGGTCTCAAGCCTTTTGTACTACATATATATAAAATTAATAATATATATAAAATTAACTGCGATATAAAATTAACTGTTTCTAAAAATATATTGCCAGCCCCATAGGTTTGTAACCTGGGTCTGAAACTAGACCATCTAGGGTATAATTAAAACTGTGTCTCATAGTTATTGACTCATGGCTTATACAGTAATTTACCATCGATAACCCATGCTATTTTAAATATTTTTGAGTTCCATACTAAGGTGTGTAATTAACCCCATAATTATTTCTATGGGACACTCGTGGTCTTAGCAGATATTCAGACTGAAAACATGGAAAAAATCAACGAAAACTGCGTTTTCGAATGACCTTGGCCTTTAAAGCCATGAGTGACCCACCAAACTGTTTATACTAAAATGTACTTACAAGGAGAGGTCACGACATGGAAAATTCAGATCGGGACGAAACTCCGCGGGATTGTAGTATACTATGAGGGTAACAACATAGTAACAGCAGTAGGACCCACTATCCACAAAATTTCGAGAAAAAAAGCATTTAAAGTTTCAGTAATCTTTAAATACAAGTTATTTAATTCTATACAAGTTAGTTAACAAGTTAATACAAGTTAGTTAATTCTATTGCAGATAAAAATGTATTTTAAAATTAAAAACTGAAATATTTGTTCTTTTTTCGCCGTTAACGAGATTTTAGCATAGTTTTCAAATAAAATAATTTATAAAATTAATTTTTGAAAAAAAAAATTGCTTTAAGAAAAGAAAAAAAAATTAAAAGTTTGATTACTGCGTAATTTATAAAAATAGAAAAAGTCAAATGTCATATGTAGGTAGATAGTTTTTTTTTTTTTTTTAAATACGTGTTTTAATATTTCAAGGGATTTCCCTCTTAATTACAATAAAAATATTTTATTAAAAAGGTAAAAAAAGAAGTAAACATTCTAAAATTGCTACATTATATTTATATAACATGTAATTATTTCTAATTTTTCTAAAAAATTATAAGTTTTACATTTCAATGCACATTATAAAATTAAAAATATATATATATATATATATATATATATATATATATATATATATGTTAAAAAAATTTTGTCAATTAAGCAGAAATGAGCTAACTAATTTATTTTAAAAAGTAATTTTAAAACTATTTCGTATGATGAAATAGAAAGTAATTGACATTCTGTAATACCGCTTATATTTCCAAGAATTCCTTATTATCCGCAATTTTAGAAAAATCAATATTATACAGAAATATGTAAACTATTTCACTTTTTGAAATTTAATAGCTAAAATGAAAGTTTAGAAGTTCAGTCATCAGAACCTAAAAGTTTTACAAAATTCTTTTTAAAATTTCTATCATATCACACGCACACACGCACGCAAAAAAAAAAAAAAAAAATGCTTCATCTTCATTTGTTTTATTCCATTAATAAGATTTTAATAGCATAAGAAATGTTGTTTGATACCTAATATTTTATTATTTATCTATTTATCGTAGATTGGTTAAATTGCCATTTTTGTGAATTGTTAATTTCGATACTCAAAATAGACATTTCAGGTAAATTTTTGCATTTTGAAATGAGTTTGAATTTTATTTTTAGAATTCAAAACTTTAAAAATATATCTGCTTAATCAAGTGAAAGATTATATTACCATAAATTTTGAAAAAAAGGTTTTATTTATTTAAAAACGTTTATTTTTCTAATAATATACAAGAAAATTTTCTAATTTAGGAGATTCGTGGAATTATGTATCTGTAAAGTTGAAAAATTGTACTTCTAATATTTGTCCGTTCATAAATGTAATTAATATAACTTAATATTTTAAAGTTTAAAATACATTAGCAGCTAATATCACTGTCATTATTAAAATAAGTGTAGGATTATCTGATAAAGGTTTCAGAAAATAATAATAATAACTAGCGAGCTTCGCCCGCTAGCGGGTCAGTATTTTTAAATGAATCACTAAAATTAATGAATCACTAATAGTAACTTTTAGTGTTAAGAAAAGAAATTAAAAAAAAAAAAAAATCATTTCTGATTGGGTAAAAAGTCGGCCCGGGTCCCCACTGCCTTCGGTAGCGCTGCCCCGTGCGCGCTGCATGCGCGTATTCCTTCCCTGACCCTCCGTGACCCCCCCCCCCCTCAAAAAGAAAAAAAAAATTCTGATCGGGTAAAAACTCACACCGGGTCCCCACTGCCTTCGGCAGCGCAAACCCATGCGCGCTGCGCACGCACGTGTGAAGGTATACGCGCGCTACGCAAAACCGATTCAGGAGACCTCAAAACATGTAAATGAAGCGAAATCTTGAATCCCGCTTTCGATAATATAAAAGTACTTTAAAATATCTTTCGAATGATGTACTAAAAATAATTTAATCATAGTTAGAATTTGAAATACCCGTATTATAATAACATTTAATTTGCAATTAAATTGTACATTTTTTATTTATTCTCGAAACCCGATGATATTTGAACTGGAACTTCGTCTTGTGATGTTAAAAGTTTGTAGCAAGTTTGAATTAATTTTGAAGAAAATTGAAGCATTTTGAAATTTGCAATTTTTATTTCCAGTACAAAATCAGTAAAGCTGGAAGTAAAATCTATTTATTCCTTCGCCCGGCGCCATGGTAACCGAAATACGTCTATTGCGAAATTAATAGAACTGTTGTGATTTGTTGCCACCTTTTTTTTCATACTTTAGTTAATTTTAAAAAATCTAATTGCCCTATAGATAAGCTATTTAAACCGTCGGATTCAGAAAAATCGGACCTTTCATTTGATATCTTATTTGTAACGATACGACTGATATTTCTAATTTATTTTCCACTTTTTCCGTAAAAATGTCGCTTTTTAAGCATTTAATCATGAATTCTGGGTCATTTTTCGGTAGATATGGGTCGACGTTTTAATTAATATCTCCGCTAATTAGGGTCGCATCGCTTAACGAATTATCGCGATGTCGAGATGAAGAAATGCTGCGTCTGTCGACACCGGTTTCGAAGCGCTGCGACCATTCGCGCCGGAGCTTTAGCTATGACAAGGCATTTCTCACAGACAGACAGACAGACAGAAAGACAGACAGACAGACAGACGCGCACAGATTTTAATAATATAAGGAGATAAAGATATTTAAAAAATTCACTTTTTATGACAATTTTTACAGCATAGGATGTCACTCTCCATCTCATTTACAATTTTGCTTATTTATTACGTTCTTCAGTATACAGAAAAAGAAAAAATTGGATTCGTAAAAAAATATTCATCTGAAGTTTTTGATGGTTTTACACGTTTTAAGATTTATGAACACGTTTTGTGATTTTTCAAATGGTGTTTTCTTGTCTGTGTGTCTAAGTGTTTGATATAAAAATGTTGTTTAAGAAGTAATGCATGGAATTTAGTGAAACTTTTATTTTAATGAAATTTTATTTTTCCGACTGAGTGAAAATAATGCCTGGACCGGGAGTCGAACTCCGGATCTTTGACTTACAAGGTCAAGGCTGAGCTATCTAATTGAGCTATCCAGGCCGACACCCCGGTCAGCATTACTCACTCATTGAGTTACCCAGTTGTCGGCCTGGATAGCTCAATTGGTAGAGCCTTGACCTTGTAAGTCAAAGATCCGGAGTTTGACTCCTGGTCCAAGCATCATTTTCACTCAGTCGGAAAAATAAAATTTCAATAAATAGGATTTTCTTCCACAGTTGATTGAGTGATTTTAATAAAAATTGTATAAACTTTTATTTTATTGCATCATGACGTCTATCAATGTTCGGTGCATATCGCTCAGCAGGTTGCGACGGCTGCACAGTTTTCAAAATTTGTAATGTAGCAACATAGTTTAAACCAGTCTTTAGCAAATTTAAGATTTTAATTTATAACGGCAATAGTAAACCAGTGAAATTTTTTTTCATGTGTTACAGAATCTCTTTCTTCTCCTGAGAAAAAGCACCTGCTTCAGGGGTGTAAATTTTCAGTATAAGCATTTTAGAATGGAATTCGTCAGTACCTTTAAAACGAGTCGTTGAACTGTAGATCTGTGATAAATTAAAATGTTATTATTACTTTCCTTTATATTCAGTCGAAGAAAGTATTAGATGCATAAAAATTTTCACTTCTGGTTTTTTATGAATTTACACGTTTTTAGTGGTCCAGAACACGGTTTGATACTGTGTGTCTTTTTGTGTGTAAGTTACAATTTTGTTCCAACTGTATCTCAGGAACTACTGCTCAGAATTACATATAAATTCATACGTATTTGCGCCTTGACATAAATTAGTATTTATCAATGTCTATCAACTTTTGTTGCCGATCACTAAACAGGTGGAGTTGCTATACAGCGATTTCCACAATTTCAGGAAAGGCTATATCTGAGGAACTAATGCACAGAATTACATATAAATTTACATATAGATTCACTTTGACATAAATTAGTGCCCATCAGCTTTATATGACAATCGCTCAGCAGGTGACGCTGCTATACAATGATTTTCTCAAGTTAAGGAAAGGCTATATCTCAGGTTCTATTATGTATAATCAAACAAAACATGATATTCGAAAAGGGGCAGCTAGGGGCAGTCGACTGTCACTAGAACTTGCCTCCACCAGCACAGAAAAGCCATTACCTCCATTAGCCTTGCTTGTACCCTCATTAGTTTTAGCACAGTAAATTCTAAAATAAATATTTTAGTTTAAAAATTTATTTGTTTCTGCGTGGCTATTCTTAATTTACAGGTAATTTTCCAATGAAAATTAACGGAAAAAAAAATATTTTACAATATTAACAATAAATATGAATTTCTTTACTGTAGAAAGTTATTTAAATGCAATTTATAAGAATGTCTGTCCTTAAACGCAGCGCATTGGCATATTTTGTGCGTTTTTGAACATAAACCAATTTTAGAGGACCTATTAATGCTATTTTAAATAGGGACTATTCCATAGTAAACCTGAATAACATATATCTTTTTCTTTAAATTTCTGAAAATATTTACGGACGCTGGAGGCTGGCAGACGGACAGATAGGCAAAAGGATAGTCAGAAAAAATATATGCAAATTGAAATCATATTCACAGTTAAAAATTGTTAGAAAACGTTTAATGTAAACGAACATTAAATTCCAGAAAATGTTCAATAATAACCCTTAACGTGACTGAATATTTTTGTGTGTTCTGTAAATCTAATGATAATCGTACTGTACACTATAGAAAGCATAGTTTTGTGCATATGAATAACGTATTTCAATTTTATTAAGATTTATGCAAAGTAATTACAATTTGGTTTATAGAAATATCTTTATAGAACGCAATGCTTTGGAATACTTTCGGGTGTCACTGTATACAAACCAGTGATGGTATTTACTCCATTTTCTATATAAAATATCCAATAGTAAACTTTAATAACAAATTCCAATTTTATTAATATATGCGTAAAATAAAAGTATTAAAATATGGCTTATAAAAATACCTCTCATAGAACACAATGCTTTGGAATATTTTCAGGTGTCCCTGTTCACAAGATAACAGAGGAATTCACTCCATTTTCGATAAGGAACATCTGATAGTGAACTCAAATAACATATATCATTTTTAAGAAATTCCATGAATATTCACGGGAGTTACAGCGCGGACAGACAGAAAGACAGATGGATAGACAGACAAACCGAAGTCATTAACACTTTTCAACCTTGTTGGAATTGTTAAAGAGTCGCAGTCATTAAAATTTTTCAACCATGATGGAAAATGGTGAAAAGAAATAAAGTGCGAAAATTTCACACGGTTTTGCTAGTCTTTTAATTTTCTTCCTCTATTAGCGTGTTTTAATTTGCAGGTGACACCCTAAGAAATTTAACTATTAAATTTTTTAACAATACGGAACAAGGTAAATTTACATTAAGTTCTTAAAACTGTTGATTTCATGCGTTTGAATGATTTTAGTTGCTATTTTAAAATGAAAGATCTTTTTTCAATTTTTCTCATCTCATAGATAACCCCCTAAAGTAAGTCCTTCGGCGTTGAGAAATAGAAGCCAAAAATGAAAATAAAGTGGTATAAATCATCATTTTCAAATTTCAATAACTCATTGAGGTTTTAACTTAGAGATAGGATTTTTTAAATTTTTCTTCTTAGAGCGAGGAGAATATTTTTCTAAATATAAGTCATATCATAGGAAGGACCGTATAAAAATCAAATTTCGTATTTTAATATGTATACAACCCCTTGTACAAAAAAATGCCATATTTGAAATCTGTTCTTAATTTGCACCAATTTTGTAATTGGAAGTATATTTCTATCTTTCTTGGTTTACGAGATAATCGTTGTAACATCTATTTTGTATCACCCGGTACATATATATCAGTCTTTAGTAATATGTTTCCACTGTAGTAAAATCAATTCTCTTTAGACGGCGCTGCGTCGCCATTGAAAGAAAAAAAGAAGAACCTATATTTTGTTAAAAGATTTTGGCAACAACCAATAAGTTTAGTTTTAGATTTTGATTCTTCGACTGCGTTCGAAGATGGAATTTTTCGATCTCTCATCATGAGAGTTTATTAGATTTGGAATTATGTTCCTTTAAGTATTTCTTTTTTGTATATAATGTACAAAATGTATATAGAATTTCTAATGTTATTATAATCATTAAATTTTCAAGAAAAATAATGCATCGTTCTCCCTTTTTCATTCTCTTGCTTGAAGCAATCCGGCATTTTGATTTTGCTCTTTTTTTTTCTTAGATTTCAAATACCACTGAACCGCAGATTTATTTTTCATTTTGGTTCATCAGTGCCGGCAAGATAATGTTAGATTTGAAAGTAACGATGCTTGTGTTAGATTCGATTATTAAAATTCTTTTTTCTGTTTTCATAATATTGGATTAGCTCTTAGAGCGAAGACTTCCCAAGGTAAGAAATTTTATGAAAATTTACAATGGAAGACAAGCATAAAATTAATAGAAAAATTATTCGATCCAGTGTTACGAAGTTAGTGAATAGTATAGAAATAAAAGAAGAATATTTAAATGTTGAAAATTTAGAAGAAACTATTAATCAATTAACTATCAAAAATGGGCTTCTACAGGAAGCCGATAGGGAAATAGAAATACTAATTCCTTTAACAGAATATGAAAATGGAAAAAACGTATGTTATGAATACCGAGACAAAATCGCGAACGCTATTTTTAGAGCAAAAAAGAAAATAAAAGTAAATTCAGTCGAAAATAGTGGTGTAAATTCAAATGTTTCAAGTACATTACAGCATAGAAGTACACCGTTAAGTGAGAATAACAAATTTGTTAAATTACCAAAATTCGTTATTCAAAAATTTGGCGGTGAATTGTCCCAATTTATGAGTTTTTGGAATACTTTTGAAGTTACTATTCATGACAATGAAACTTTATCAAAGGTAGAGAAATTTAATTATTTAAAAAGTTATTTAACTTCGACATCTTTAAATTCCATACACGGGTTAGAGATTTCAGAACAAAATTATGACAAAGCCGTAGAAGTTCTTAAACAAAGATTCGGACAACGCGATATGATAATTAACCACCACATGAACAATTTGTTAAATTTAGCACCCGTTTATAAATCCCCAGATATTTTTAGATTAAAAAAATTACATGAAGAAATCGAGATAAATATTAGATCATTATCCTCGTTAGAAGTTGATGAGAATAATTATAGTGCTATGTTAATCGCAGTAATTCTAAAGTCACTACCATCCGATTTAAATTTAGAATTCAATAGAAAACACGCATCTAATTTACATGGAATTAAAATTCAAGAACTATTAGATTTCATACAAACGGAAATAATTTCGCATGAAAGAACATTATCTACGAAAAATAAAATAAACGAACAAATAAAAAGTAATAAATTGAGTAATCGAGACGCCAGCAGATTATCGTCTGCACATGAATTAATCACTACTGCGGTAGAAAATAAACAGATGAGATGCATTTTTTGTAAGAAGAATCACGCGTCAGAAAATTGTTTCGCATTCGATATTGAAAAGAAGAAGAATATTTTAAAATCTCAAGGCCGTTGTTTTTTGTGTTTGGAACAAAAGCACTGTATTTCGGAATGCCATTAAATGCAGAATATGTAGTTATAAACATAATACAACTCTGTGTTACAAATCTAAATATAAACCTCAGGAAAAAATAAATGTTCCTTCTGGTTCAGAATCCAAACAGGAAATAGTTTCTACTGTTTCTTCTATTAATCAAGAAAACAAAATTTTGTTACAAACTTGTTCCGTAATTATCAAAAATAAAACGAAAGAGAAAACGATCCGTTTGCTTCTTGATTCAGCTTCTAGTAGGACATTTTTATGTCGTTCTATTGCTAATGAACTAAATTTAAAAGTGATTATAAATGAAAAATTGAAAGTATACACATTTGGAAGTAAAACACCGATAGAAAAAACCTATGGCATAGTTAAATTAAAGCTTGAGAATAAAAATAATCTTGATCATAATATTCAAATTGAAGCGTTAGTTACGGATGAAATTTCTGGATCGTTCATTCACCCTCCCCCTGAATTGGAAAAAAATCACGAAAAATGATAATTTTCAGAATTTAGAATTAGCTGATATACCTAATAGTAAAGAAAGCATTACACTTTTGATAGAAGTCGATTATTATTATGATATTGTGTTAGGCAATATTAGGCGCATTAATAAAAATTTAGTAGCAGTAAAAACTGTGTTCGGTTGGGTTTTACAGGGAATTAAAAGCGATTCTCTTGAATCATTAACCATGAGTATCATAGTAGAAGAAAATTTGTTGTCAAAACAAATAGAAAATGTTTGGAATTTGGAAAATTCGGGTCTTATTAATCCGAAAAAAAAATTTGACCTTTCCGAAAATAAAATTATGAAAAATTTTGAATCGGAAATTAAGTATGAAAATAAACGATATAAAGTTAAATTCCCTTGGAAAATTAGTAAATCACAATTACAAAATAATTTTGAAATCGCTGAAAGTAGATTTTCGTGACTTCAGTACAAATTTTGTAGAAACCCAAATTTATATTTTGAATACAACAATGTTTTACAGGATTATTTGAGAGAGGGGATTATAGAACCCGTCACGGATTTGGAGGAAAATTCTACAACCTTTTATTTACCACATAAAGCGATAATAAAAACAGACCGTACAACAAGTAAATTACGAATCGTATTTGACGCGTCTTCCCATGATTACAATAATCTTTCTCTTAATAATTGTCTACATATTGGACCTAATCTTTATGAAGATATTTTTGACATTTTGTCTAGATTTAGATTTCATCCCGTAGCCTTTACTGCGGACATGAAACAAGCATTTTTACAAATTTTGATAGACGAGGAAGATAGGGACGTAACACGATTTTTGTTTACAGAAAGGCCTCACGAAGGCACCTCACCCCTTCAGATTTTTAGATTCACTAGAGTTTTGTTTGGACTTAATTGTAGTCCTTTCTTATTTTCTGCGACGATAAAACATAATTTGAAAAAATTTAGCGACATACATAGGGAGACTGTTAGTTTTTTAAATGAAAACATTTATGTAGATCACATAATAGGAAGCCACCCATCAGTAGAGAAGGCTTTAACTACAAGTCTAGACTCAATTAGTATCTTTAAAGACGCGAGTATGCAACTTCACAAATTTCATACAAATTCGACACCATTACATGAATTTTGGGTACAAAAAAATGTTATTAGCAAGGATTCTAAAATCTTTGAAGAAAATGATCCCCCTAATAAAGTTTTGGGTTTAGGGTGGAATAACTTGAAAGACACTCTCTATTTTGATTGTAGGGATTTAATAAACCTCGTTTCTAAACAGATAAATACTAAAAGGTTTGTTTTAGAAGTACTAGGCAAAATTTATGACCCTATCGGTTTCCTAGGGCCCTACACTTTAAGAGTTAAATGCCTTATGCAGATGATCTGGAAGAATGGTCTTTATTGGGATGATACATTACCTGAAGATTTGAAAAAAATATGGAAAGACTGGTGTAATGAAGTAACTCATCTTTCTAAATTTTCTGTGCCGAGATATTATTTTTCTGATTTTCCAGAATTTAACATCAGTGATTTGCAATTACATGTTTTCTCAGATGCTAGTATCAAAGCATTTGGCACTGTTGCCTATTTTAGAGTTAAAGAAATCTCGAATGAAAAATGTAAAACGATATTCGTCGCTTCCAAAAATAGAGTAGCGCCTTTGAAAAATCTCATGCTACCTAAACTTGAACTCACAGCTGCATTGTTGGCAGCTAAACTAGGTCATAATATTTTGAGAGCTCTGAAATTAGATATACCCACGTTTTACTGGACAGACTCAATGATCGCTTTTTTTTTTTTTTTTTATTAGAGGCTCTCCAGAGAAGTTCAAGCCGTTTGTGCAGAACAGAGTACAAGATATTCGTGAATTGACATCTCCTTCAAACTGTAGACACTGTCCCGGTTCGTCTAATCCTTCCGACCTTGTATCCAGAGGTGCAAAGATCATAAAATTAATTAATGATAGATTGTGGTTAAATGGGCCTGAATGGCTCAGTTCACCCCCCGAACTTTGGCCTAAGCCTGATGATAAACAAAAGCTAGATGTAGAAAGTTTAGAAAATATAAAAAAGATAAAAGAAACACTCCTTTTCAATTGCATGACAGAACAGCTAGAAAACCCCATTGATATCAGAAAATACAGCAGTTTAGAAAAATTAATCAGAGTTACAGCTTGGGTAAAAAGATTTATTAAGAGGATCAAAAAAATTCCAGAACTTAACAATACATTGACAACTGAAGAACTAATAGAAGCTGAGAAACATTTGATATCGAATGAACAAAAGGTGTATTTTAAAAACGAATTTCACTTCCTAATAAATGAAGAAATTATTGATAAAAATTCTCCCCTTAGCAACTTAACTCCTTATCTAGATGATGAAAAAATAATGCGGCTGGGCGGGAGATTAGAGTTTAGTGATTTACAGCTAGAAGAAAAACATCCCATCATTCTCCCTAATCAGTCGTGGTTGACTACCTTGATTATACGCAATGAACATGAAAAAATAATGCATGGAGGAGTATCTGGAACATTGTCAAAAATACGGTCTAAATATTGGATTCCCAAAGGTCGCCACACTGCAAATAAAGGTGTCTTAAAGTAAGACAAAAAAATGTCTGAAAATACATTTCAGACACGTAAATGTCTTAATATGAAGTGCAGACATAATATATATCTTAATTCAAGACACTTTTGTGTCTTAATAAACAGGTGGGGCAAAAGTGTCTTAAAGTAAGACATTTAAAATAAATCATTTCCCATTTCATCGTTAATTATTAGTGGTGGCGCCATCTATTAATAAAAATAAAAATCATCTTCGTCTTACTCGTTTTTTTTTTTTTTTTTCATATCAAGATACTATTTTAAAACAATGATGATTACTTAAAAAAAAATTTTAACTTAGCAGCGGATTTTTTTTTTTTTTTTTTTTTTTTTTTTTTTTTTTTATTGAAATTATAATGCAAATATCAAAAAATTAAATCTCTCTGTCTCTCTCTCTTTTTTTTTTAATAAATAAATAAAATTTTTTAATAAGTATTTTTATTTGTGAGATTTTTCCGAAAATCATGTCAAGTGAGAAAGGCTAATCACTCTGATTTTACTTCTAGTTTGAGATTTTTTCAATAAATAATAGATAAAAATACTTATTTTAATTACTTTTATTTAAATAAATATGCTATCTACTTTTTTTTTTTTTTTTAATATAAAACTTAATAAAATAAATTACAAAAATCGCGTTATTTAAAACGTTTATTTGGGAAATTTAAATAAGCTTATTAGAAATGTTTTATATTTAACATAACAAATATGCATAAATGGTAAATGCCGTTATCTTATTTGCGTGGAATTATGCTTGAAATACTTAATAAAAAACATTTTTCGGAGCAAAAATAATTTGGTTACAAAATAAATAAATATGTAAATAAAAAATGTTGCTTTTTATTTAAAGCTCGTTCATTTAATTGAATGAAAAAACAGTAAGATGAACTTGTAGCGAAGAATAACTTATTGCTTAAGAATAACTTGTAGCTAAGAAAGTGAATTTCAAACTAATTTTACGCAATTTGTAAATAGCTGCTTTTTTTTTTTTTTTTTTAATCTTTTTCGATTTAAAATTCTTTTTTTTTTACATTTTTACCTGTACCTGGAAGTAAAACAAAACTTTTCTGTTTTTTTTTCATAATCATATACATTTATATTTTTTCTTTCAAATAGCAGATTACAAAAAGAAATCGTTTTCAAAACATCACAGTCTGAGGTTTTGATATATTATTCGTATATTTTTACGAAATTATAAACTTCTACACATAAAATTTAATCGAATTAATATATATTGAGCTTTAGATTTAATCTCGATAGTTTTAGGAAAAAAATACTGATTATATATTCTAACACTGTAATTTATTTCGCGAATATTAAAGTGTATATTATCCAAACTTTCTGTGTGACGTCGTGGCGTGATTGGCAAGTACGCTCCTCTGTGGTACCGAAGATAGTGAGTTCAACTCCAGGGGCTGGTAGCGGTTTTTTTTTTTTTTTTTTTTTTTTTTATAATAATTATTATATTTTATTAGTGCTGTAGATAATTCTAAAATATATTTTAAACAGAAAAGCAGAATCATACGCCACCTTTATTTATTTATTAAAAAGGCATTGATATTTCAATTTAATATTTTGATTTGATCTTTTATTGATTTAGTTATAGTACTTTAGTAAATATTGTTTACATTTGTATTTGATATTAGATAACTGTTGATATTTTGAAAAAAAAAAAACTGATTATGTGATTTTAGTATTAATTGAATATTTAAAGTTTTGTATAATTTAAGATTGTAAGAATTTGTTCAGATTGAGATTTATTTTTGATTTAATGACATTTTTGATTTGTAAACTCTGTAAGAGTTCACGGCGGGGAGTTGTGTAGTAAAATCAATTCCCTTTAGACGGCGCTGCGTCGCCATTGAAAGAAAAAAAGAAGAACCTATATTTTGTTAAAAGATTTTGGCAACAGCCAATAAGTTTAGTTTTAGATTTTGATTCTTCGACTGCGTTCGAAGATGGAATTTTTCGATCTCTCATCATGAGAGTTTATTAGATTTGGATTTATGTTCCTTTAAGTATTTCTTTTTTGTATATAATGTACAAAATGTATATAGAATTTCTAATGTTATTATAATCATATTAATTGAAATTTTATTTTTCCGACTGAGTGAAAATAATGCCTGGACTGGGACTCTAACCCCGGATCTTTGACTTACAAGGTCAATGCTCTACCAATTGAGCTATCCAGGCTGACATCCCGGTCAGCATTACTCACTCAGACAACCTTTTAGGCAGAAACATCTCTGGTCTATCATATAGATAGCTCAACAGAAAATAAGCCGCAGGAAATGGAAAACACCATTAGATAATGGGAGAAAGAAATACAATTTTTTTTTTTCTATTAAAATCACACAATCAACTGTGGAAGAAAATCATATTAATTGAAATTTTATTTTTCCGACTGAGTGACAATAAAATTTCAATTAATATGATTTTCTTCCACAGTTGATTGTGTGATTTTAATAAAAAAAAATTGTTATTATAATCATTAAATTTTCAAGAAAAATAATGCATCGTTCTCCCTTTTTCATTCTCTTGCTTGAAGCAATCCGGCATTTTGATTTTGTTCTTTTTTTTCTTAGATTTCAAATACCACTGAACCGCAGATTTATTTTTCACCACTATTAATTCAGGTTACTGTGACTGTATGAATATTCTGTTGGAAGAATCAGGAAAAAAAGTCAGTTACGTATCAATTGTACCATATACATGTTTGAAACAGCTAGCAAATTTTATAAGAGTTTGCATATGAAGAAGATAATCTTCAGACGAAATGGCTGATGGTATTACTGCAATAAAATTAGACTAAAGTATAAAAATATAATGTGTTTTAAATGTCCTCCATTTTCTGTATTACATGAGATATAAAACATTTTAAGCATAATTTATTTTTCTTGTCCAAAAAAAAAAAAAAAAAAAAAAACGTAGCATCGCTTGTGCTTGCATAACAATTCCCTATAGTTTTAACATAAGAAATTATTCCTACGGTAGATATTACTTCCATAAAATTCAAACTATATAACAAAATGCAACCAACATCGCTGCTTTCTTTATTCTATTCTATTTCTTAAAAAATTTTACATGTGTCACACGCACCACATAAACTTTAAATTTTACATCTACTTTTTAAAATGGCACGCGATCATGTTTTATATAAAAATTAAATCATTAAATTCAATTTTTACTTATTTTTATTTCATTTTGCACGCGCACTTTTTATTTCCTAATTCAAAATTATTAAAAAAAACTTTTTCAATAGTGCTTGTTTCGATACTGATTATTATTAATTTTCTTTTCTTTTCTTTTTTTTTTTTTTTTTTTTTTTTTTTTTTTTTTTGAAAGAAAAAGATTTTGATGAAATTCTGGTAAAAGCAGAATTTAGTTTAAGACGGAGGACTATTATTATTATTATTTTTTTTCAAATTATAACATCGCCTTCAAATTATTCAATTATATTTTCAATAAATTTTAGATTTCGATAAATGTCCAACTATCGAAAAATGACACAGCAAAAATCCCAGATTGAGAGTAATAGTCCTCAGTCCTAAAAAAGGATTATCGAATAATTAATCAAGCTATTTTTTCCCAGAGTAATTGAAACTTCGAAAAAGTGTGTATAAAAATTGAAATCTGCAACATGCATACTGCACTCATGCCTATGTCTATTGTTTTCACATTCTTAATCATTTCGAACTCAAAAATAGGTACTGCGAATTTTAGAAATAAGGTATTCGATTTTTTTTTTTTTTTTTACTATTTTCAACGCTACTTTTTGTAACATACTGCAAAGGAAATTATCGCACAGCAAAATTTGCAGTAAATTCTAGAACAATAGAATGCAAAAAAGTAATAAAAATTTAATATTTCTTATCTAAAAATAAAATTTGTTTCTATAGATTTTAGTTTCATAAAAACCACTCTTCTCGCCACTCTTAATGTAACAACTAATAAATAAATAAAATGGCGAAAAAAAAAAAAAAAAACCTAACAACCAGTCTTTTTTTTTTTTTTTTTTTTTTTTTTTTTTTTTTTCAATTATCTTCGAATTATTTTTACCACAATGCGTAAAGCATAAATAAAAGAACGAAACAAACTTTTTTTTTTTCCCCAACGTCAGTAATTCATGCAATTATTTGCTTTTTAGTTTATAAAATGATATATGTCATTCAGGTTTACTATGGAATATTCCCTATTTAAAAGGACATTAATAGGTCTTCTACAATTCGTTTATGTTGCGGAACGCACAAAAAATGCCAATGCATTGCGTTTTGTTACAGACATTCTTATAAATTACGTTTAAATAACTTTCTACTGTAAAAATAATAAAACAATTCATATTTATTGTTAATATTGTAAAATAATATTTTGCGTAGAATATTATATGGTATTTATGTATAATTCTATGTCAGGGGGGGTTATTGCCCTTCTGTTTAATAATAGTTCCTACATTTATTAAAACAATAATCAAGTCTGTTATTAATTTCCTTAAACTTACAAATCTTGATCAACTTTTCAAGTGTTACTAGATATGGAGTCCAAAGTACCAAATTTAAATTTCCTACAGTTATTTGTTGTTGCTGATAACCAACACTTATACACAATACAACCTCTAAAAATATAATTTTTCGTATTCAGGTCACTTTAAAACGCATAATTATAGCAAAAAATTAGAATTAAAATTTGCGCTTCAAACAATGCTCTATCTACCATATAGTATGAGAAAGTAACTTTCATTTCTAATACTCCCTGGACTTGATAAAATTTAGTAAAATACTTCCATCAATTATATTCAATACCAAAGAATGTTTTCGTTTAATTTTATGTTGTCATGTATACTGTCTATAAATTATATAGACACACAACACAGTGTACTTTTAAATTTAAAACAATACAATAACGCATAATACAACTTGCACTTCCGGCAAATCCCAATTATACCATCATTATGTCCGAATTATTTATTGTGGCCCTGTAAATGAATGGTGAATGATTCTGATATTATAATATGTACGAAATAAATATAAATATGCGTTCATTTCATGTTTAGTTCAGTCTAATGATGCTAAACAACTCAACAGCAATTTCCTGTTCATACAATGTGTTATGATTCTATTTGATGACTCTGTATACCGAACTATTTGCACGATTTTAACAAAAAAAAAAAAAAAAAAAAGAGAACGTAAGAAACGCCGAAATAAAAAATATGGAATTGCTTCCCATACATTTTCACTTCGACGTTTCTTTCTTTGTAAATTTTATTTTATTATCCAGCGCCAAATTTCCATTTAACATTTAATATACATATCCTATTTTAGAATATAACATGCTTTTAAGCACCTTTATAATATATGTTAATTCCATTATGTTCAATGTAGCATAAACGCATTAAAATGCGCTTAAATAAAAGTTTAAGCGCATGCAAGTCAATCGGAGATCTAAAGTCACGAAATTCTTTTGTGTGTCTCTGTAAACGAACCAAAAACATTGTATACACCATCAAAAAATATTCATCTTTTGTTATATGTTTCACATGAATAATTTTTAGAAGTTTCACATAATTTGGATGATTACGTGACATTGTCGGAACACTTTTGTAAAGTCCTGTATATAAATTAGAAAGCCTAAGGGGACATATATTTTGTAGGAAACATAAACATCTGAGAAATGTACGCTAATTTCATTGCTTTGATCGCAAAGTAATGATGTGAAAATGCGTTTAAACGAAATTCCCCCCACATGCCGTAATGATAAGAATTTTGGCTTATCCCTGTATACAATCCATAAACAATATAGACATAAAAAAGTATATGGATATTTCTATATAGAGCCTAAATATGTATGCCAATTTGCAAGTCAATGAGGGGGAGGGGGGGTTGCGGCCGTTATTGCGGTACATATAAATTCTGCCTATAGGCGGTAATTATAAGAAAAAATTTGGTGTGTCCCTGTACACGAGTTAGTAGTGGAATACACACACAAAAGTATACATCTACTTCTATGTGGCTCATAAACATTGAGCCAATAGCGGGATATTTTCGGCCGTTATCACTGTACGTACAAATTCTTCCCATAGGCTGTACTGATAAGAAAAACTTTACTGTGTCCCTCTACACGAACTACAATTGAAATACACACCCAAAACTATACAGCTAATTTCGTGAGGCTCATTAACATGTGTACCAAATTGCAAGTCATGTGTACCAAATTTTTGCTCCCGTTATCGCGTGATAGGCAAGTACACAGACAAGCATACAGACAAACACACAGACGAAACCAAAATAGTTTTCAGTCTCAACAGGGAGGCCTCCACTGACGTTTCGGCAATTACATTAAAAAGAATTTAAGCTAGTTTAACGAACAATTTTGTTTGACAAATCACTCTCTGTGAAAGGGGCTACCATTCATTTAACCGACATTTGAAAATATCTACATTTTTATGAAATTCAAGGCTGTTATTAAATTTAAAAATTATTTTTTTCTAATTATTGATTATTTTCAGCCGCATTACTCGTCGAAACCTACACTGCAAAAAAAAAAAAAAAAGTTAAAAGTACAGGAATAATCTGGCAGCTTGAGTGCCAGTATTTCTCCTTCAAATATACACTTTAAAACCGTAAAATTGTATCAATGACATGTATTTTACACAGGAATCCTGTAAATCGAACAGGTACTTTGTTAAAAGTACAGTTTTGTCCTGTATATTTGACGGAGAAATACTGGCATCCCAGCTGCCAGTTGTCTGCCATTATTTAATTTAAAGGTTCGCTGAAAACAGAAATGCACAAAGAACAACCGTTAAAAACTTGATTTTATTATTCAGGGAACCTAAAGTTGCGTAATTATTAAACCAAGCTCTTTAAATTAAATGTTTTATTTATTGTATGGATATGACAAATTAATTTTTATTCCTGAGCAGTTTTCCTGGCCATGTTAAAATATAGTAAAGCCTTTCTACCATGTACATTAAAAAAAAATCTGATGTGGGCACCACATGACTTCCTTATACACTTTTCGAAATATACATAATGTTAAAAAACATTGTCATTGGACCCGAAACAGTTGGCTAAAATATTAAAAAAAATGAATTATCACCGTATTCTGAGCTTTTCTGAAAGTTAGTTAAAAACCGATGCAAAATTTATACTGGTAAAGCTGACGAAGGCAGCAGAGACCCGAAAAAATTGGCTAAAAGTATTTAAAAAATGCATTTTCACCGTGTTCTGAACTATTCTGAAAGTTTCAAATGTCTAGCTAGTCGGGAAGTTAGTTAAACAAATTTTCTGTTGAACCATATAAACGCTGTCGAAGGCAGCAGTCACATGAAACAATTGGGTAAAAACAATTTTAAAAATGCATTGTCACCGTGTTCTGAGTTTTTCCAGAAGTTTTAAATGTCTAGCTAGCCGGGAAGTTAGTTAAAAATAGATTGCCAGATTTGTACTGGTAACGCTGCCGAATACAGCAGGGACCCTAAACAGTTGGCTAAAAGTATTTAAAAAATGCATTTTCACCGTGTTCTGATCTAGTCTGAAAGTTTCAAATGTCTAGCTAGTCGAGAAGTTAGTTAAATAAATTTTCTGTTGAATCACATAAACGCTGCTGAAGGCAGCAGGTATTAGAAACAGTTCGCTAAAAATATTTTTAAAATGCATTGTCAACGTGTTCTGAACTTTTCTGAAAGTTTCAAATGTCTAGCTAGTCGGCAAGTCAGTTAAATTGCAAGATTTGTCCAAACCGTTTTTGAGTTACTACCGTTTTTTGATACATTTTGGCCATTATGAACCTAATTTTCCTAAATATCTCCAAAACGGAAAATCATACAGGAGGTGCACAACTAGATGTTATAACAACCCTATGTACCAATTCGCAACTTCCTACGTCCAACCGTTTTTGAGTTATGCGACATACACACACACACACAGACACACATACATACAGACGTCACGAAAAATCGTGTAAAGTCCCTTATATCTCTAAAACGAGAGCTCGTGTTAAGACGACACTTGCTGGTATACAACTAGACATCATGACAGTCACACGTATAAATTGGCAACATTCAGCGATCATTCGTTTTCGAGCAATGTGAAATGCAAAATCCATTTCGCAAATCGGGATTACTATACTTCCTTATACTTTGTATAAGGAAGTAAAAAAGTTAACGTAATAATAGGCTTATGGTTAAAAGTTAATATGGTATTATATCCATTTGTTTCCCCACTATTAAAAAACTAGTATGCTGTGGCCACCACAAGACTTTCTTCTATATTTTCCTATACAAATTCACGCAGTAACAATATTAAAAAAAAAAAAAAAAAAAAAAAAAAAAAAAAAACAATTTTTTTTCAAAGTTTTTTTTTGTTAAAAAAAAAATCGATAACTTTGTTTTAAATTATCACATATTTATAGTTCAACCATTCATTTTAAAGATATTGACGAGACCTTTCGAAAGATACCCATCTTGAAAATTTACCCCCCCCCGGGGGTACTTTCCCCTGGGGGGGAAGCGATGACCGAGATTTTTTTCCTAATTAACTACTACTATTATCAATAATTCATATTAATTTCACAATCACAGGTTAAGAATAACTCCCATTATGTACATTTATACGAAATTTTGTCCTATACTGCCATGTTAAAAATTTAGAAAAAATACGATCACAGCACCACCTGTTGAGTGATTGATCCCCCAAATCTAATCAGCCCCAGTTTATGTCAGGTGCCAACTAAATACCAAGTCTGGTTAAATTTCGTTAAAAAAAAAAAAAAAAAAAAAAAAAAAGATTTTTTTTCTAAGTTACTTTTTGTTAAAAGTAAAAAAAATCGATAACTTTGTTTTAAATTATCACAGATTTATAGTTTAACCATTCGTTTTAAAGGTATTGACGAGACCTTTCGAAAGATACCCATCTTGAAAATTTACTCCCCTCGAGGGGGGACTTCCCCCCCAGGGGGGTTCACGAGGCTCCTACGCATACAAAATTGTTTCCCCAGTTGACTACCTCTATTATAAATAATTCTTGTAAATTTCATAATGATTACTAAAAAATAATTCTCTTTATGCACATTTATACAAAATTTTGTCCTATATCTCCATGTTAAAAATTTAGAAAAAGCGGGATGGCAACGCAACCTGTAAGACAATTTTTACCAAAAGTTGATAGGCACTAATTTATGTCAAGGTGCAACTACATACTAATTTGTATGAAATTCTGTGCAGTAGTTCCTGAGATACAGTTGCCACAAAATTTTGTTACACACACACACACACAGACTGACAGACAGACAGACAGACATTTTCTAAAAAGGGTCAAATCGTGTTCTACAGCTCTCAAAACGTGTAAATCCATCAAAAACCCAAGGTCGAAAATTTTTACGAATCCAATACTTTCTCTATATTACATATAGAAGAAAGTAAAAATTAAAAAAAAAATACAACATCAAATGTCTAATGTGTCGATTTTATGCTCTACTAATGATATCTCAGGAGAAAAAAAATTACCAACTCAAACTTAATTTATCTTGTTTTATTACTTTCTTCTATATTCAATAGAAGAAAGTATTGGATTCGTAAAAATTTTCGACCTCGGGTTTTTCATGGAATTACACGTTTTGAGAGCTGTAGAACACGATTTCAACATTTTTTTGAAAATGTCTGTCTGTCTGTCAGTCTGTGTGTGTGTGACAAAATTTTGTGGCAACTGTATCTCAGAAACTACTACACAGAATTTCATACAAATTGGTATGTAGTTGCACCTTGACATAAATTAGTGCCTATCAACTTTTGGTAAAAAATGTTTTACAGGTTGCGTTGCCATCCCGCTTTTTCTAAATCTTTAACATGGTGATATAGGACAAAATTTTGTATAAATGCGCATAAAGAGAATTATTTTTTAGTAATCATTATGAAATTTACAAGAATTATTTATAATAGAGATAGTCAACTGGGAATTTTTGTGTAGGAGCCTCGCCACCCCCCACCCCCCCTGGAGAAATTCCCCCCTCGAGGGGAGTAAATTTTCATGATGGGTATCTTTCAAAAGAGCTCGCCAGTACCTTTAAAACGAATGCTTGAAGTATAAATATGCGATAATTTAAAACAAAGTTATCGATTTTTTTTTTTTACTTTTAACAAGAAAAAAAAAAAAAAAATCGTATTTGTTTTATTTATTTATTTTTTTTTTTAATATTATTACTGAGTGAATTTGTATAGGAAAATATAGAAGAAAGTCTTGTGGTGGCCACAACTTACTAGTTTTTTATTTGATTTAGCACGCACGCTTTTTATTTCCTAATTCAAAATTATTAAGAAAAACTTTTGGGTGTTATCCAACTGCACTCGCTAGTCTTAACCAACCTTTCACTTACTCTCTTGCAAGTTTCTATCTTACCACCCCTTCGCTCTAAATGGGAAGAACCCAAAAGTTTGTTGGTGGAATTATACTAACTGCCCTAGCTGGAAGTTTATAATTTTATTTGTAATTTAACCCAGTTACCTGCGTTTTCAGATTCATACAGAGCGAGGTAAGGGAGTCCAATGAAGTTTTTTTGCTTTTTAATTTCTCTTACCGAGTCTTACATACTTTCTCTCGTCGAGAAAGTATTGTTTTAGGGTCAAATTTTCGAACGCGAGTTTTTGTTATATTTACATGTTCTGAGGTCCACTGAAAACGAAAACCATGTTTATAGCGAATGGTCTGTGTATCTGTCGGTTATCAGCATGTCTCAAGAACAAATTGTAGCAGAAATTCCAAACTCGGTATTCTAAATGTGTATCATATAGGGATGCTACAGTAAACTTTTCGTTCAGATAAAGCAAATGGTTCGTTTACAGGGACACTCAAAAATATTAAAATACATTACGTCTATGGGGGAAATTGCAGGTAAGTAGAGTTTAACATCGATAGACTGCACTAAACCAAATGAAATGAATATATATTTTTTGTAATAGAGATCGTCAACTGGGAAAAAAAATTTGTGATGTAGGAGCTTCGCCTCTCTCCCTGGGGGGGGGGGGGAGTACCCCCTCGAGGGGAGTAAATTTTCCTGATGGGTATCTTCCAAAGAGCTCGCCAGTACCTTTAAAACGAATGGTTAAACCATCGATCTGCGATAATTAAAAATAAAGTTATCTTTTTTTTTTTCATTTTTAACAAAAAAAAAAAAAAAAAATCTGTAATACTGAGAATAAATTCAACTTTTTTAGGGGATATTTAGTGTTATACTACTTCTCTAATATGGCTAATATGGAAATCGTCTGCATCATCATAAAAGATAATTTGTTTAAATAATAATTTTAATAAATTATTTTTTTTAAACAGAATTATTTTTTAATAACAGAATTAAATTGTATATGAATGTAGGTGCATTAATCAATCTAAGGGTTGTGGGGGGGGGGGGGCGGTAGCTACCCTCACACAGAACTAATTATCATATAAAACTCTTCCGAAGCCTAATTTGAATTGTTTAACATAGGTTTACATAACAGTGCTCTTTATCTTACCTCTTAATCTCCAACCTGTATTTATAGTATTAAATTTCAGGGTAAGAGAAAATCGTGTGAATGACACACCAGATTATTACGTGTCTGATAGTGATTACTGCGGAACCGAGTTACGTGCGTTTTCCGATTCATGCACAACGAGGTAGGGGTGTCCAGTGATATTTTTTTTGTTTTAACGTGCGTGATAGTGATTGCCGCGGAACCGAGTTACGTGCGTTTTCAGATTCAAGCACAGTGAAGTAGGGGTGTCCAGTGATTTATTATTATTATTATTATTATTATTATTGGTTTTAACATGCGTGATAGTGATTGCCGCAGAACCGAGTTACGTGCGTATTCAGATTCATGCACAGAGTGTTAGGGGTGTCTAGTGATGTTTTTTTTTTTTTTTTTTTTTTTTTTTTAACGTCCATGATAGTGATTGCCGCGGAACAGAGTTACGTGCGTTTTCACATTCATGCACAGCAAAGCAGGGGTGTCCAGTGATGATTTTTTTTTTTTTTTTTAACGTGCGTGATAGAAATTGCCGCGGAACCGAGTTACGTGCGTTTTCAGATTCATGCACAGCGAAGTAGGGGTGTCCAGTGATTTATTATTATTATTATTATTTTGGTATTAACGTGCGTGATAGCGAGTGCCGCGGAACGTGCGTTTTCAGAATCAAGCACAGCGAGGTAGGGATGTCCAGTGATTTATTATTATTATTTTTTTCCTTTTTCTTGGTTTTAACGTGCGTGATAGCGATTGCCGCAGAACCGAGTTACGTGCGTATTCAGACTCATGCACAGCGAGTTAGGGGTGTCCAGTGATGTTTTTTTTTTTTTTTTTCTACGTGCGTGGTAGTAATTACCGTGTTACAGACGTTCTCAGATTCATGCACAGCGAGATAGGGAAGTCCATTGATTTTATTTATTTATTATATTACATTTTATTTTATTTCTTGCTTCCTATTCCATCTCTCGTTTTCTATTTCATTACTTTCAGTATAAGGTTCTAAATTCATAACAGGGAATTTAGTTGGCAGGAGGCGTTTGCATGTCCGAGCGCAGTTGGTAGTTTTTTAAAGTGGGGGAAAAATAAGCGAGAGCAGTTGGTAGTCGCCCAAACCTTTTCGATACTATCCATTTCAAGCTGATTATTATCAATTTTCTTTTCTTTTCTTAAAAAAAAAGGGGGGGGAGAGTTCTGGCAAAAGCAGAATTTAGTTTAGTACTGAGGACTATTAGTTTTTTATTTTTCAAATTATACCATCGCCTTCAATTTATTCAATTATATTTTCGATAATTTTTTGATTTCGATAAATATCCAACTATCGTAAAACTGGTATCGTAAAAATCCGTAGATTGAGACTAATAGTCCTCAGTCCTAAAAAGGCTTTCGTTTTTCCAATAACTGACTTCTTAATTTTGTCAAAATAGCAAATTTAGATTTTAAAATAGTCTGAAAAGAAAATAATTTTTATGCATAATTTGAACGTTAACAATATTCAATCACTGTAAAACATTTCTGTAAAAATAAAGCCTTTTTTTAACATAAATACAATACACAAATAAATTGCTGTATATTTTTACGGCTAATTCTGTAAAAATAATTGAAGAATGGTTAATTCACATTGTTCTGTAAATCGGTATCCAAAATTTTTCAGAAGTCTTTTGGTGCGTATGACATGATTTATCAACCAATCAGCGCTGTTGCTGACCATTATCTGTTTTTGTAAAGAAATGTCGTTGTCCAACGACGCGATTGGCAATGTGCTGCCCTTTAGAACAGAAAATTGTTATTTCGAATCCCGGGCTACCCAAGAACGCTTGCTTCGCATCAAAAAGTAAATTATGTGTGCAAAAAAATAATTAAGTTGCTTAGTATTGTGGATTTCTGTCTGCACGCATGTGTAATAATTGCAGAAAATATTTGTAAAGCATTCGAGAAACGCAAACTTTAACTTTTAATTTTACGGTCAATACTACTTTTCTTACAGGTTTTTGTATGTTTCATCACAACGTAAAATTACTGGCGATTCATCATTCATCGTCTAAATGTTTTTTTACGGGCATTGTCTGGAATCTCTGCTGCCGGGCTTTGCCCGTAATTTCACTGCAGCTTTTTTTACAGTTCAAATGTTATTTTTAGATTTATTTCTTTAGAAATAGACCTATTGCAATCACTTCGTTTATCTATCTATATATATATATAGATAATATACTAGCAGGCTTTGCCCGCTTCGCTGGTCACTATTTAAAGGAAACTTTTTTCAACATAGCTTTATGGAAAAAAGAAAAAAAACTGAAATCGCTCAAATGTTCGCTTTGGGTTCCCGCTGCCGAAGGCAGCGGGACCATAGTGAGAAACCAAACATTCATTCTTTTCTTTTTTTTTTATTATTATGTTTTTCTCTCTGAACATATTCGTAAAAACAGAAGTACTTTTATTCTTTAGTGATAGACATTCGAACAGTCATGCTGAAGTCTTGCAGTAAAATAATTCATTAATTGTTATATATTATTTAAGTAATAAGTCTTATTCTGTATCGTCTTTATAATTCATTCAAGGCATAAAAAAAGCCTTTATACGTATTCGCAATGTTTTAAACCTGTGCTCAAATAAGTGAGCAATTCTGTTTTGTTAATCAAAATTCTCAAAGGAAAATCTCTGATTAAAGTCAAGTATAGTAATCAATCGGATTTGCATCTTTATTTATGTGTGGCCTAAAATGTATTTCAGGCGACCAGGAAATGCAAGAGAGAGGTGAGTTAGATTTAACTTAATATTATGCATACTAAAATTAATTTCGTTTTAGAAAAAAAAAATTTATGCAAGTCAGAATTCTTTATGCATGAGTCTAAGTCTAATTAATCAATATGTTATGGTCCGTCGAGCCGTAAGGCTATCGATGATAAATATATATATATATATATATATATATATTTAATATGTATTTGATATTCTTATTCTTTTTCTTATTCGTAATCATTTATTCTTGAAATGATTTATTTTTGTTCTTGAATGTTTGTTCTGTAATTCGAAGGCCTATAGTTATGTGTATTTAAACTTATATATTCTAAAATGCCGAAATTACCTAAGCAAGTTTTATTATTTGAAAATTTATGTAAGGAAATCGATAGTTTTAGAGATAGAGTAAAGGGGTGTAGTAAAGATGAACAATCTAGAGTTAAATTATTAAAAACCAAAGTTCAATCGTATGATCAGGAAATCGCGGAAATATTTAAAAATTTATCCACTAAAGAGAATGAGGATTATATGGATATGTATTTGAGATATAAGGGAGTGGTTTTTGATTTACTAGTGGAGTTAGAGGACAAAACAGAAGTAGACGCGTGCGATTCAGATACTCACACGGAAAATAAAGATGAGAAAAATGGTAAATCGTCTCTTATTAAATTACCGAAATTTGATTTCCGCGATTTTTTGGTGAAACCGAAAATTGGATTTCTTTTAAAGAAATTTTTAATTCGACAATTCTACAGAATAATCAATTATCCAAAATTGAAAAACTGCAATTTTTACATTCTTGAGTGCGCGGAAACGCAGCTAAATTAATTCGAGGATTCGCTCTAAAAGAGGAAAATTTAGATCAATGTTGGGAAATATTAAATGAAAGATATGAAAATAAAAGACAATTAGCATTGAGTCAAATTAACAAAATATTTTCTATGAAAATTGTAAAAGCAAACAATGCTAAAACTTTACTTGAGTTATTAGATACTGGTAATGAAGCCGTCAGAAATTTAAAAACTTTGGGTTTAGATTCTAATGCGTTAAGCGACTTAATTATAATAAAATTCATGATGGGGAAATTGGATGAATCGTTAAAACAGAGATGGGAATTAATGTTGGATAGTGATAAATTGCCTGATCTTGATCTTTTTAGGAAATTCGTTGAGCGCGAAGCGCGCGGTGTTGAAGAGATAAAATGTAAACAAGACGTAAAATTCACTAATTCGAAGAAATCAAACAACGTATTGAGTACAATTGTGAAAAAGGAAAATATGTGCACTCTTTGTAATGAGCGTCATGCGCTATTTAAATGTCCGACATTTAATTCAAAACCGGTTAAAAAAAGATGGAAATTCGTTGAATTAAATAAGTTGTGTCAAAATTGCTTACGCCAAAATCATAGGCTGGAGAATTGTAGGATAAAAATTAATTGTAAAAATTATGCAGAAAAACATCATACATTATTGCATGTTTTTGGTAGAAATTAAAATTCTGAAAGGGCGAATTATGTATCGCCAGACATTTCAGTTTCAAATAGTGCTCAGTTGTATTCGAGTAATGTTTTGTTATCAACAGCACTAATTAAAATTAAATCGAGTAAAGTAAAATTATGCACTGTAAAGCTTTGATAGATAATGCTAGTCAAAATTCATTAATTACTAAGGAATATGCTAAGCGACTAAATTTGCCCTTACGGAGCACGTCGCATAGTATAATAGGGATTAATTGCGTTTTAGCAGAGACTGCTCTCAACGAAACAGAATTTAAATTCACTTCGCATATTTCGTCGGAGTCATTTTCAGTCAGCGCTTTTATAGTTGATAAGGTTACCTCACCTCTCTCTAATTCCCAACTAGCGCAACATGATTGGCCACATATACAGGGATTACAACTAGCTGATCCACAGTATTATGTAAGTGGTCCCATAGATATTTTTCTTGGGGCAGAAATAGTCGCATCAATCTGCAATGGCAGTCCCATTCAAGGGCCAGCTGGAACTCCTACAGCATTTCCCACAAAACTGGGTTACCTCCTTTCAGGACGCGTAGACAGTTTTCATTGTACAAATATCAGTTTAACATGTCATACTACTGTGGATGATGACTTAAACAACACTTTAAAAAAGTTTTTTGATACAGAATCAATTCAAAATGTAGAAACGAAAAATATAGAAAATGATCCTGTAGAAAATATTTATTTGACAACAACTAAAAGGAATAGTCAGGGAAGATACCTTTTAAGGAAGATACCTTTATACCTTTCATCTACCTTTTAAGCCAGATAAGGCACTAGGTGACAGTAAGTCAGGTGCTATTTCAAGATTTCTTTCCATTGAAAATAAACTTAAAAGGAATCCACAATTAAAGACAGCTTATTCTAATTTCATGAACGAATATATATCTTTGGGTCATATGACAAAATTAAATCCAAACAAAATTAATAAAACGCCACATTATTATTTACCGCATCATGCGGTGGTAAATGAAAACTCTGAAACAACAAAATTACGTGTGGTATTTGACGCCTCGTTTAAAACAACCAATAACAAATCATTAAATGACATTCTATATATTGGTCCTAAACTACAGTCAAATATTTTTAATAATTTAGTAAAATTTCGAGCCAACCCTGTAGCGTTCAGTGCGGACATCGCAAAAATGTATCGGCAAATCTTAATTGAAAGGAAACATAGAATCTACCAAAGAATTGTTTGGAGAGAATCTCCCAATGACCAATTATCTTTTTACGAATTGAATACTGTCACCTACGGAACAGCTTGTGCACCCTATTTAGCGTTACGCAAGCTTAAGCAATTATGTGAGGATGAAAAACAGAATTTCCCATTAGCAACAGAAATTGCCAAAGACAATTTTTACATCGACGACTTATTGTCAGGGGGCACCATCCCTTCAATTAGCAAAAGATAGAATAATGGAGCTGCAGGCTCTAATGCATGCTGGAGGGTTTAAACTTAGGAAATGGGCTTGTAGCCATCCAGAAGCCCTCTCTGAAATTCCAGAGGAAGAGAAAGCTAATTCGGTCATTCATTTTTTTGAGGATAAAGAAAAAATAAATCAAAAAGTACTAGGAATGTTTTGGAATTTAAGTGAAGATACTCTTCAAGTTAGAACCTTAGCTGATCAGCAAATCCATACTAAGAGACAGTTGCTCTCCGTAATTGCGCAAATTTATGATCCCCTCGGGATTATTTCGCCATCTACAATAATATTAAAACTAATTCTACAAAAATTATGGAAACTACAATCAACGTGGGATGAGCCGATACCCCCAGATATTTTGCAAGAATGGAAAATTTTTATGAAGAAATTGATGAGTTTAAATCTATGTCAATTCCACGCTATTTAGGTTCAAATACTACAGACTGTACATTTGAAATTCATGGGTTTTGTGATGCCTCTCCGAGGGTGTATGCGGCAGTCGCATATTTAAAAATCATCACAAACACTATCGAGATATTTTTAATTGCGTCTAAAACTAGAGTCGCACCCTTAAAGGAAATAACTTTGCCCAAATTAGAGTTATGCGGGGCTGTACTCGTATCTGAGTTAATTCTCGACATTCAAAAATCCCTTAACTTTATTCCTTCAACATACTTGTACACGGACTCCTCAATAACATTAAACTGGATCAATAACCCTCCAAACAAAGTAAATAGTTTCGTGGCCCATAGAGCCACCAAAATAAGAGCTCTTACTCACTTGGAATCCTGGAGACATATCCCAGGAAAAGAAAACCCGGCCGATGGTGCCACGCTTGGATTGTCCCCAGCTAAGCTGAAAGCTAGAACTGAGTGGTGGGAAGGGCCAAAATGGCTCCATAGTTTTGAGCTACTACCCATGTGCACTTTATATTCAGTTACAGTCCAAGAACAATTTAATGACCATTCGATAGACTCAAGTTCTAAACCTCCACTTGCTAATAACATTCTCATATCACATATTACAAAATATTCTAACTGTCTAAAACTTTTAAGAATTCTAGCGTATGTACTAAGATTTATCAATAACCTTAAAGCCAAATCCAAGGAAAGTGGTCCTTTAAAGGCCCTAGAGCTAAATCAAGCGGAAATTTGTCTTGTAAAAATTATTCAAAATGCCGAATTTAGTGATAAAATTGCCGTACTAAGGAAAGGAAAACTTTTAAAACCTTCACACCATCTATTATGTCTTGATCCTTTTCTGGATGAAGCAGGCTTTCTTCGTGTTGGAGGACGCCTGCGGAAAAACCCATCCTTACGATTTCAAGAAAAACACCCCATTTTACTGCCAAAATTAAATCACGTCACTTCCTTGATAATAACATATTATCACCACTTAAGTTCACATGCTGGTCCCAACTTAGTACTGTCACTCATCAGAAACAAATTCTGGATTCCCCACGGCCACTCCACGGTTAAGGCAGTGTTAAGAAAATGTCTACTCTGTTTTCGTCTATCAGCTAAGCCAATAATGCAAAAGATGGGGGATCTACCCTCAGAAAGAATCACTCCCATTCGTCCTTTTTCGACTGTTGGTGTCGATTTCGCGGGACCAGTAATGACAAAATGTCAACATAAACGAAAAGCGACAACCTTTAAATCATATATTGCCCTGTTCATCTGTATGGCTACAAAAGCAGTGCATCTTGAATGTGTGTCAAATCTTTCTACAGAAGCGTTTCTCGCAGCATTGAAACGCTTCATAGGTAGGCGGGGATACCTTTCTGACATATTTTCGGACAATGGCAGAAATTTTGTCGGAGCCCATTCTTACCTCAAACAGTTACTTTCTTTATTCAAAGAAGAAAAATTACAAAATTTTGCTTCCCAACACCAAATAACCTGGCACTTTATTCCCCAGTATGCACCAAATTTTGGGGGGCTCTGGGAAGCGTCGATAAAATTAGCCAAAACCCATTTGCTAAAAGTTACACAAGGAGCAATTTTAACGTTTGAGGAACTTTCCACGCTTCTATGTCAAATAGAGGCTGTTATAAATTCGCGGCCTCTAACACCATTGTCCAATGCTCCTAATGATTGCGCAGTTTTAACGCCAGGACATTTATTGATTGGATCTGCATTATTAGAATTGCCAGAACCTTCTTTAACAAACAATTCTCTTAGTCTTTCTTCTAGGAATAAGCTCTTATTGCAGATGAAGGAGACGTTCTGGAAGAGGTGGACAGCTCAATACCTGCCAACCTTGCTTCAGAGAGCCAAAAGAACAAACCAAAATCACAACTTTTTACCAGGGCAACTCGTCATTCTGAAAAATAAAGCATCACCTCCCCTCCATTGGGATCTCGCAAGAATCATCAAGGTGATTCCGGGACCAGACGGAATCACCCGAGTCGTAAAACTTCAGACATCTTCTGCTGGAAATCTTATTCGACCAGTCTCCCAAGTTATCCCTCTTCCAAGTATTTCGACTCCTGCTCCGGTGCCTCCCCGCCCCGCCCAGTATGTTGATTCATTGGGAGCGGGGACCACGACAGTCGATCAGAGGTAGACAGTCACGTGACCATAGAGAGAAACCAAACTTTCATTCTTTTCTTTTTTATTATTATTATGTTTTTCTCTCTGAACATATTCGTAAAAACAGAAGTACTTTTATTCTTTAGTGATAGACATTCGAACAGTCATGCTGAAGTATTGCAGTAAAATAATTCATTAATTGTTATATATTATTTAAGTAATAAGTCTTATTCTGTATCGTCTTTATAATTCATTCAAGGCATAAAAAAATGCCTTTATACGTATTCGCAAAGTTTTAAACCTGTGCTCAAATAAGTGAGCAATTCTGTTTTGTTAATGAAAATTCTCAAAGCAAAATCTCTGATTAAAGTCAAGTATAGTAATCAATCGGATTTGCAACTTTATTTATGTGTGGCCTAAAATGTATTTCAAGCGACCAGGAAATGCAAGAGAGAGGTGAGTTAGATTTAACTTAATATTATGCATGCTAAAATTAATTTCGTTTTAGAAAAAAAAATTTATGCAAGTCAGAATTCTTTATGCATGAGTCTAAGTATAATTAATCAACACTATTATTTATTGTCAGATCAGTTAATGTAACAGTTAAACTGGAACATACAAAAATCGATTCTTACAGTTGAAAATAATTAAACACATAAAGTGTTTTTAAAAAATTCTTAAATTTACAAATACAACTATTCTACTGTTTACAAATGCACAATATTACTTTTATTTTATTTTATATTAAATATTAACACTTTTGTTCTTAAGAACAATACTTAATTGAATTCGATTCTCAGAATTCTATTATTCGTTTCCTTCTATCACGTGATTGAGCAGACGACGGTAGGAAGAGCCCATTAAATATTTCAAACCCGTGTTGTAAAAAGCGTATTTAAAGCAAGATTTGCTTGAATTTTGATGTAAATATAGACTACATAAGGGTCTCAATGAAGTTTATTAATGAACTTTATCCGCCATTTTTAATAAAGTTGCGGATAGCTTAAGTTAAATGGGGCCACTTGAAATCAGGCTATCACTTGAAAATTTAAAATCACTATAACTTCCGAAATAATACTCCAAATCGCACCAAATTTGGACAGTGTCTTAACTCATCTTATAAATATCTTAGATGAGTTTGTAAACCACGTTGCTCCTCCATTTTGTTTTCAAGTGGAGACCACTTGAAAATTTTAAATTCAAATTGTAAAAAGCGTATTTCGAATTCGTTTGAATTTTGATGTATACATATTTTATGTAACTGTCTCAATGAAGTTTATTAAGGAACTTTGTCCGCCATTTTTAAACAAGTGGCAGATACCTTAAGCTAAGCGGGGTCACTTGAAATTTTAAAATCATAATAACTTCCGAAAAAATACTCCAAATCGAACCAAATTTGGACAGTGTCTTAACTTATCTTGTAAATATCTTAGATGAGTTTGTTATCCAAGTTGCTCCTCTATTTTGCTTTCAAGTGGAGACCACTTGAAAATTTCAAATTCAAATTGTAAAAAGCGTATTCCGAATTTGTTTGAATTTTGATGTATGGGGTCACAATCAAGTTTATTAATGAACTTTATCCGCCACTTTTAAAAAAATGCGAATGTTATAAACTAAGCGAGACAACTTGAAATTAGGCTACCACTTGAAAATTTATAAATATGATAACTTTTTAAATTCTGATTCAATTCTAACCAAAGTTGAACACTGATCTTATCATATAATTATCTTGGATGAGTTCACTGGGCAACTTGTTTCAACTTCTTGTTTCCAAGTTGTCTTGTTTTCACGGTAACTTTTGAAATACTTAATCAATTCAAAACAAAGTTGAAAAACGGATTTATCATTCAAATATCACCAAGTCCATTATCTATCACCGATTCCATTAATAATTTGTAACTGCCAATGGCAGCTACTTGATAAAGAGAAAGAAATCAACCTACACTTGCGATTCAGCCGGAAGGACTTGTTTTCTTATTAGACCAAAGCTGAAACCGCGTGCTTAAATATTGTCTATTTATAAATATAGTTCCTGCCGCTTATTAAAATCCCATTCGTTCTGAGCCAAAATGATTTTATTAAGCGGTTTATTTTTATATCCGGCGAACGCTCCTGCGCTTATAAGGAAAAGATATTACTTCCCTGAATTTGGAGGAAAACTTCAAAAAGTAACGAATAATTGAACTAGCAAGCAATATTAATTAATTTTTGATAGATAATTAATTGTTCTTTCGATATAAGTAAATTAAACGCATTCCAAGTTCCCATGAGTTTTACTTTGAGGAAAATCATCATTTACTTTACCAAAAGTTCACGTTGTTCTTATAAATTTAAAATCTTTCCGTCTAAACCTCATGAATTATAGTAATTTCAAAATAAGAACTAGAAATTGCTTTTTAATACTTAGAAATTAAAAATACATATATATCATTTCAAACCAAATTTGTAACTTGTTAATGTGCGTTGAAGAATACGTCTCTTGAAATTGTTACAGAGATAAGTTATGGGACGTGTTGAATTTGTAACTGTGCTGCAAGTGTAAAATCTTCGACAATGAGCGATAATGGAGTGTTTGTTGTGCTTTAATTTCTTTTTCTATTTTAAAAAATAATAATAATAACAATCCGCGATTGTAATGAAATGCTCGCCCTCTGGTGGGCTAAGGTGAAATTACAATTAACATGCTTTAATTCGGCTTTCATTAAGCCGCCATTGCTTGCCGATGTTTAGTTTCACATATATTTATTGAATAAAAATGAATAAATCCAGTAAAAAGATAACACGCACTGTTGTGTGCTACAGTGTAACTCCAAAGGATCAAGAAATCCAGAATTAAGCTTCCATTTATTTCCATATGACAAATTTAAGATTTCAATTGCTTCGGCTAATGGAAGTAAAGAATTAATCAGATGATTTGAAACTAATATTTGTTCAACTTCAGTTAAAAATCTACTTCCGATCGAACTTTGAATAAACTGAAATATTTTTTTCCAAAAGCAATCAATTTCCCATGCTGTAATGGCGGAGAAATTATAGTATGAATATTAAGTAGAATGACAAAAAGAACAATAATAAATACACGTGGCTATTATATTTACTAACAAGAAAAACTGAAAAAGCGCCATCTATCGATCATTACAAACGCGGATAATGTAAATAAAAAAAAAATAGTGTGCATAAATGATATTTTTGGTTGCTGAGGAGATATTTTTATTAACCGTCGATGCTGATTTTATTAAGCGACGGCTTTAAAAGTAGTTTATATTAGTTTGATTGGTCCTGGCAATTTGATCAGATTAAGCGGCTGATTATATTAAGCAGTGAATTTATTAAGCGGCGCGGCGGTTACTGTATTATTATTATTTTTTATTTTTGCGTATTTTATTAATTACATCCCTATCATATCATTTCGACAAAATGTAATCGTAATTGGTCCACGTTAGAGAAATATTAGGATAAGTGCACCAGTAATTGACACTTTTAGAGCAATCTCTGATGTTTTTAATCTTCTAGTCATCAGAAAATATTTTTAGAAATCTTAAGTTAATACATATGGCATGAAAGACATTCAGAACCACATATATATTAAAATATATAGGGGAGATCCGTGTACCTAGGGCCGCTTTTTTTCAATGCCCAAAAACAGAGCTCTTGACCTGTTTAAAATTATGAAACTGATATGTACATATCTTTAGGACAAATTTCTTCCAATTAGGATTAATATAAATACCTAAAATAATAAATTCCGACAAATAGAAGGTTTTTAAAAAACCTTCACTCGTGGCCCTAGGTACGTCCTCATTGTACCTGGGACCAGACCTCATTGTACCTAGGGCCATTCTCTCAAATTTAGATGTAACTTTGTAATGAATAGAAAAATAAGCATATAAAATGTATTTTATAAAAGAAACAATATCAAGTAATATCTATATATTAATAGGCAAGCATAAAATTTGTAGTCCCTTTTTAACATATTAATTATGGGAGTAGAGGGTTAAAAATGGTACTATTCGAAAGGTACGGTTAGCCGGAAAGGTGCGAATACAAATATTATTTTCTTACGATGTCAAGAAGGTATTTAAAAATACATTTATTTTTTATGCATTTTCCCCCATTTTTCCCTTTTATACGCGTATTCCTTTACATCACGGAGTAAAAAGACAGGAGAAGAAGGTAACGCTGAAATTTTGTGATGTTGTTTTATAATGTTTACAGATGGCGCCAGCGTTCAATACTTCCTTCTCTCCAGCTTCCGCAATGTTATTCAATGGGCAAATGTCTCGTTTTAATTATTTTTTTTTAAATAATATCAATCTGAAAAAAAGTTCGATTAAAAGCAAATTTTATTAAATAGAGTATTCTAACCAACATGTTTTTTTTTAAGAGCCATTTTATACTAATTTTACTTTGAAAGAGAGCTTTTAAAAAATGACGATCCTTATGAACCGAAGACAATTAAACCGAAGACTAAAACAGACAATTGGGAGGAAGGAGAATGGATGAAATTTTGTAAAGAAAAAAAATAAACTTACTTTAGGTGCAGAAAACACGAACTCGGACATTATTTCTCTCCTGGGGCTTTTTTTTTTTTCTTACCAGTATCATAGCCTGTATTACAACTACGAACGAAGCATTTATTTGAAACATCTGAATTATGCTGTTTTAAGAACTTACAAACAAATTAAATTGCTTAAAATAAAAATTTTAAAATGTATTCCAGCAAAATTCTATTGAAAACAACACTATATCAGCTCCGAAGTAGGGAGTAATGACAAGTGGCGCCCTCAATATTTACCAAAAATTTGCATCAGTTTCGTAGCTGTCTCCCATTGGACCTTCAACTCCTATTAATATTACTCCGTGCTTTACATTAAAAAATACCTAAAAGTAGAAAGTTGTTAAATCTGGCAATTTCATAAATCTCAAATAAAACTATAGACATAGTAATAATGTAGCGTCACTATACGCAAGCGAAGTGATGACGTCACTGTCTGTCCATGGAGCCATGAAAAAGATTTTCTATGTTAATCGTCCATTGGATTTTTTGTAAAAAAAAATTAAAAAATAACGGAAATTATATGCCGATTTTAATTCCGATATTTGGGTATAGTTATATATAAGTTACTGTCTACATGTGTTTGACTGAGTTATTTTTTCTGTAACATTGATAAAATTTTAATTTAAAATCACAAAACTCCAGAAAAAAAAAAAAAAAAAGAAGCAAACTTCCAGTTTCGAATGTAAACATAAACATTTCATTTCAAAGGGTGATATCACGGAGTAATATTAATAGGAGTTGAAGGTCCAATGGGAGAAAGCTACGAAACTGTGATGTAAATTTTTGGTAAATATTGAGGGCGCCACTTGTCATTACTCCCTACCTCGGAGCGGATATAGTGTTGTTTTCAATAGAATTTTGCTGGAGTACATTTTAAATTTTTTATTTTAAGCAATTTAATTTTTTTGTAAATTCTTAAAACTGCATAATTCAGATGTTTCAAATAAATGCTTCGTTTCTAGTTGTAATACAGGCTATGATAGTGGTAAGAAAAAAAAAAAAAAAAAAGAGCCCCAGGAGAGAAATAATGTCCGAGTTCGTGTTTTCTGCACCTAAAGTAAGTTTATCATTTTTCTTTACAAAATTTCATCCATTCTCCTTCCTCCCAATTGTCTATTTAGCTAGCTTCGGTTCATAAAGATCGTCATTTTTTAAAAGCTCTCTTTCAAAGTAAAATTAGTATAAAATGGCTCTTAAAAAAACATGCTGGTTAGAATACTCTATTTAATGAAATTTCCTTTCAATCGAACTTTTTTCAGCTTGATATTATTTTTTAAAAAATAATTAAAACGAGACATTTCCCCATTGAATAACATTGCGGAAGCTGGAGAGAAGGAAGTATTGTACGCTGGCGCCATCTGTAAATATTATAAAACAACATCACAAAATTTCAGCATTACCTTCTTCTCCTGTCTTTTTACTCCGTGGGTGATATTTAAACAATAAATATTCAACTAATATACTAAATAAAAGGAAAATGGATTTGTTACTAACTGCTGCATGTATAAGTAGACGATACGGAAAAAATTCCGATTTCCGTTTTTTGCTGAATTTACATGTTTTGAGCTTTCTTTACGTTTCAATTAACTGAAATTGGCTACTTATTTTTTAAAAAAGTGTCTTTATTGCTAGCTTTTGTGGGTAGAAGAAGCAAGTAGAAGATACATAAAAACTTTTGATTTCCGGTTTTCGATGAATTTACACGTTTTGAGATTTCATTGCATTTTAATTAAGTGAAATTGACTACTTATTTTTATTTTTTAAAAAGTGGATTTATTATTCTTTCCTCTGTATATATAAGTAGAAAATATAAGATTCAGAAAAGTTTTAAATTTTCGGTTTTCGATAAAGTTACACGTTTTGAAATTTCCCTAATTCGATCATTTTTGAAAAATATCTTCCTTTTTTTTTTTTTTTTTTTTTTTTTTTTTTTTTTCAAACACTGTACTTTTTGAACCAATCGAATTAATTTAACAGAATTTGATACTTGGTTGGGCCTTGGTTTGACATGGTACCTATTAGCTTCTGGGCTGTATCACACAACAAGGGGCGTTTTCACGTTGCGATTTTCCCTCATTTCAGGAAAGGCTAACATCTACAGAGAGAAATAGTTATATTAAGTGAAACTCTGCTGATTCAGTTAGAGTGAATATCGGCAAACAATTGCCGCAGCTGTGTTGCAATTGCATTACGTTAAGGACAGGGCAATAACTTTGCTTTGCCTCGGTTTGCAAAAAAAATGGTCGAGTTTCGACCACTGGGCGATACTAGTATTTATTTATTATATAATAATTTTCATGTTGTTTCCTTAATTTAAAACACAAAATTTTTCACTTTTTTTTTCTTTGGGATATTCTAACAGAACGTTTTTTTTTTTTTTTTTTTTTTTCCCTTCAATCTCTTTTTTTTTTTTTTTCTGGAGTGTCTCTTGGATTTCTAGATCTCTCTGGCTTTCGGTCACATCTTTTCTTTGATGTGAGACGTTTTGCTTTAGGTAAAGATTTTGCATAGGTTCCTACCTGTTAAAGCATGACACACGAAAAGATGTTAGATGTTGAAGGTTTCGAAATTTCAACAGGACACGAAACAGAGACATCCAATTCTATTATTGTTGGTCTACTTTCTTCCTGGAAAATCTTCTTCTTCTTCTTTTTTTTTTTTTTTTTTTAATTTATGGAGGGGACTTGTCTTTCAGTTACATTTGAACTTAAATTATATTCATCCTCAGTGAATGTGTTTTGATTTATTGGCTATATGCTGGATACACGAAAGCCTGATAGAATGTTTACAGGAGTAAAGGCCGACGGATAGGACTTGCCAACACTTTCAGCAACGTCATATATAGTGATTGGTTTACCAGGGTTTGCCAACATTTAATTACTATAGGCTGTACTGTGTTTCTTAACATTTTCTCGACCGCTGACGTAGATTCACGTCATTTAAAATTATGAAACTCCACCAGTGGGCGTTTCTTTTGCAATTTGTATGTTGTTTGTTTCTAAAAAATATACACTATTCATATTTGTACAATCAGTGTACTATGGATGCAAATACTTTGATTAGAGAGAGAGTATGATTATAATGCATATCCATTTGTAATATAAAAGTGAATACGGAAAATTTTGTTTTGAAAAACTGTAACTTATGAAAAAAACGCCCACAGGCGTACTTTACTGTCAAAAAGACAAAAACATGCGGTCGCGAAAGTGTTAAAAGGTCCAAACACACTGGCCTAAGGTACAAGGCAGCGATGTAGCACTAGGTACAAATTTTGGTAACTTCATTCAAAATGCCTTCCACTAAAAAATTCACATGCAGGGAGGACTAATTAAGTATCTCATTTATTACTCAATATAGCAAGCAAAATTATACACCAGAAATGAAAGAAAAATATTTGACTTGCCTTTGTAAAATAGCAAAAGAGATGAGCTGCAAAATTTTACTTCAAACCATGTAAAATCGTTTTCTGCATGTAACTTGTCAAAACTCTCTCCTCAAAAGTTCCAAAGTAGTTGTAAAAGCAGCAATTGGTGTTGTTACTCGCCTAATTGAGTATTAAAACTTAAAATTAAATATTATTCAAATAAAGTGGGGTGGCCCTAGGTACATGATGGCTCTAGGTACACTTGTCTCCTCTACATTTGATAACAATTATTTCTTTTATGAATTTTTATTTGACTTCCACTCAATGTTCCAGTAATTGACACTGACAGTTTTTCCTTTTATTAGTAATTGGCACCCTATGTTCCAGTGTTTGACACTGCTAGTTATTCATTTTACCAATCATTAGCACCCTATGCTCCAGTGTTTGACATAAAATGTTAAAATTCTTATCCGTAAAATATGATTTTATTATTTTTCTTATTTATTAATTATTTTAGGATAGATGTCAATTACTGGAGCATGCCAATCACTGGAGCCCTACCCTATTTAAATAGTTGAGAAAATATTATTTGTCGACAAATATAGCTCTTTTAAAAATATAAACTTTCTTTATAAACACTTTTCAACTTTGTTAGAAAATAATTAAAAAATGAAGTATTTTATTATTAAATATAATGTGAAATATCTAAATAATTATTTTAAAAACAATTTGTTTCGGTTACAGTGCTGTCGTGTTAATAATAAATAATGTTAAGTTCTGGAATTAAAATTTTAAATGCCAACATAGCGATAAATGGTCAAACATAGCAATCTATTTTCTTACTCTGGTTCATATCACTTGGTTCATCTTGGATCATGGAAAGCTAATCCTTTATCCATTGAATAAGCATTCTACTTTATTTATCTCATTGTAAAAAATGCACATTTTTACTAATCACAATATTCACGCGAGTTAATTACTCGTAATTTTTGCCGAAACGTCAGTGGAGGCCCTACATTGAGACTCAAAACGGTTTTGGGCTGTGTCTGTCTGTCTGTCCGTCTGTCTGTCTGTCTGTCGCGCGATAGTGGCCGCAAAATTAGCGCTATTGACTTGAAATTTGGTACACATGTTCATGAGCCCCACGAAATTAGCTGTATAGTTTTTGGTATGTATTCCATTTGTGGTTCGTGTACAGGGACACGCCAAAGTTTTTCTTATCATTACGGCCTATGGGAGGAATTTGTACGTATCGCGATAGCGGCCGCAAAAAAAGAGCTATTGACTTGAAATTTGGTACACATGTTCATGGGCCCCACGAAATTAGCTGTATAGTTTTTGGTATGTATTCCATTTGTAGTTCGTATACAGGGACGCGACAAAGTTTTTCTGATCATTACGGCTTATGGGAGGAATTTGTATGTATCGCGGTAGAGGCCGCAAAAAAAGCGCTATTGACTTGAAATTTGGTACACATGTTCATGAGCTCCACGAAATCAGCTGTATAGTTTTTGGTATATATTGCATTTGTAGTTCGTATACAGGGACACGCCAAAGTTTTTCTTATCATTACGGCCTAAGGGAGGAATTTGTATGTATTGCGATAGCGGCCACAAAAATCACGCTATTGACTTGCAATTTGGTACACATATTCATGAGCCCAACGGAATTAGCTGTATAGTTTTAGGTGTGTATTCTATTTGTAGTTCGTGTACAGGGACACGCCAAAGTCATTCTATTATTACGGCCTATGGGAAGAATCTGTATGTACCGCGATAGCCACCGCAAAAATCAAGCTATTGACTTCGAATTTTTACCGAAACTTCAGTGGAGTGCCTCTGTTGAGACTCAAAAGGATTTTGTGTTCCGTCTGTCCGTCTGTCTGTCTGTCTGTCTGTCGTGCGATAGCGGCCGCAAAAATCACGCTATTGACTTGAAATTTGGTACACATGTTCATGATCCCCACGTAATTAGCTGTATAGTTTTGGGTGTGCATTCCATTTGCAGTTCGTGTACAGGGACACGCCAAATTTTTTTTATCATTACGGCCTGTGGGAAGAATTTGTATGTACCGCAATAGCGGCCGCAAAAATTCCCCGATTGATTTGCAAATTGACACATATATTCAGGCTCGGTATAGAAATAGCTACTTATTTTTTTAGGCCTATACTTTTTATGGATTGCATGGATTGTAGACAGGGACACGCCAAAATACTTCACATTACGGCGTATGAGGTGAATTGCGTTTAAACGCATTTTAACATCTTTACTTTGCAATCAAGAAAATTAAACTAGCGTACGTGAGTAAGATGTTTAAACTTATGTTGTTTGAAGAAAATATGTGCTCTTAAGCTTTCTAATTAATGTACAGGACCTTACAAAATTGTTCTGACAATGTCACGTAGTCATCCAAACGATGTTAAATTTGGAACAATTATTAATTTTAAACGCAAAGTAAGCTGAATAGTTTTTACAGGTGTATAGAATGTTTATGGTTTGTTTACAGAGACACGCAAAAGAATTTCGTAGCATTAGAGCCTATGGACAAACTTTTATTTAAGAGCGCACTTTAATGCGTTTATGCTGCATTGAACTTAATAAAATTATCATACATTATAAAGATGCTTAAAATTATGTTTACTCTTAAAAAAGGTTATGTATAGACTAAATAATTTATGGGATCACACAAAATAATTCCGAGTATGTACTGTAAACATCCGAATGATGTCAAATTAGTTTGAAAAATTAATGAGTTATAATTAATTAAGTTTATTCTTATTATTGGCGTTTATAATGACTGTGGCTACTTTTCCGGGATATATAAAATAATTTCGAACTATTACGGTCTATAGTCGATATTTCTTAAAAGTTAATGGTTACACCCCATCAAATATAATGAATTTATGTTAGAATTTTAAAAGCATGTTTTCTTGTTGATAATTGTGGGCATAGAATTGGAAATTAGTTTAAAGGTTACGCAAAATATTTCCGATATGCTATGTAATTTTTTTTTTTTTTTTTTTGTATGAAATTTGGAGTTATGAAATTTGGTATTTATGAATTTCAGGGAAATAATACAAGACCGTCGTTCATTAAGAATACATATTGTTGCGTACTTGGGGGTCCGTAAGTTGTCCGAGAATGAAAGGCAAAACTTGCAAAAATTCAGTGATGTATTCACAGGAAGTTCCAGAAAAATACAGGTCTATAAACCAAGTATCAGCTTCAATTCAACCAGTAAACACAGCTTAAACAACAGCCGTTAACAGCAACACAACGGTACAATCTATTTAGCAATAACACATAAAGAAAGTCTCATCTAAAGAGGCTCAAAGCAAAGCAAGAATTTCACGAAACTGACACAGATCTGAGACTGACTGCCTTGGCGAAAAAATGCTCCTTTTATACTTTTCTATCGAACACAAACTGTTCTGGAAAATTCTCATATCTCATAATGAGATTAGAGCTTCCATATTTGGTATATCCGTAATAAGGATTTTCTCGCAAAGGTCGCCAAAAAAAATCGCCAAGGAGGGAAACAGTCGCCAAATTTGGCGCCAAATCCATTTCTTCCCTTATTGGAGCTTTTTTAAGTGTTTTTAAGGGAAAATTAGGCTGTTTTAACGCTAAAACGACTAAAAATGCACAAAGTTAGCATTTTATTAACTTTACTAAACTTCTTTGAAAGAATTGATACAAAAATAAATGCAATTATTTACAATTCCGTAACACTTTATAAGATATGCAAATAGAGACATAGCGGGGGGTTGAGGGGGGCGGCAGCCCCCTTCAGGAATGTATCTGATTATGGTAACAAGTCGATCGAATCAATATATACGATTATATAATAAGGAATAAATAAAAATGACCTATTGAATAATGTCTGATGTAAATAGGACGTTGAGGCTCCTGATCTGCAGATCCACTAGTAGTAATATATAAGAAAGCAGCAATTATACATAATCAATTTTTGCCAAAGGTAAGTTTAACGGAAAATCGAATAAAAGCTTACGAATAAAAGGTATTTAAAAATTTTTAATTAATTTAAATACTAATCTATCACCTAAAAAGAGTTGACGTAGAAAGATTAGTTGAAATGAACTACTTGGAAGACGTTCGTTTTATCTCTATGTCAGATGCACGTTTGCGTACTGAAGATGGGTATGGCTTTCATATTCATAAAGTTTGGGTAGCCAAAAACTGCAAATATTTTTATAAAATGTTTTGCCAAGTTGAACAAAACTTGAGAGATGTATTGATTCGGGATATTAGAGGTGAAATTTTAGGCAAGATAATATCATTTCTTTATACTGGGGAAATTGAAATAGGAAACAAAGATGTTACGGAACTCTTGAAAGCGGCGTATGACTTTGACCTGTACGACCTTCTTTCTAAAATAAAGAAGTTTATAAAAAATAATTTATCTATTGAAAACTGCATTGACATATATTTAGTGGCAAGGAAAACAAACAGTAGTGATATTTTACACGATTGTTATAGATTTATTCTACTAAATTTCGAAAAACTTATTTCGATGGAAAATGTAAAATTTGCTGATTTACCTTTTGAAATCATTAAGAATTTGCTTAAAAACAGGAGTCTCTGCGTCACCAGTGAAAGAACTGTGCATTCTGCCATTGTACAGTGGATAAAACATAATATTCATAGTTGTTTACCGTTAATGCCGGAATTGCTAACGTGCTTATCAATATCGGATATGGATGAAGGCCTAGCTACTGAAGTCTTAGAACATGAATCAGTTTCTAAAAATCCTTATTGTGACTATATAGTGTTTATAAAAGCCTTTTTCCCTAATTGGAGCAAATTACAGGTATTTGAGTATTATGTTAAAGACCAAGATGTGACACCTTTTCTTGGCAGCAGGATTCCACCAAAGTTAAATTTAATCGTGAAACATTGCGTTATCAATGGCATTGAAAGTATCCGGATTCATTTAACATTCGATGAAAATATCGATATGTGGCGAAAAATCTTAGTAACAGATTTCTACTCTGAATATCTAATTTGTTCAGACGATAATATATATTTTTTTGAAACAAAAGAAAACTCTAATTTCCGCTACAATATATTCGACAATGAATGGCACATATTGAACGATTTTTTTGTACCTCGTTGTAACTATGACATAGTCGTTTTGGAAAGGCAGATTTACGTTTTAGGCGGAGTTTGTAGAATTACAGGAGAAGTATATGATGTGGAAATTTATAATCCCCTTTTTGACACATGGCATCGGGCATCGGAAATGTTCCCGGTCTCCTGCTTTTCATCGGTCGTACTAAATAAATGCATCTATGTAGTCGGGTATAAATTAAGTTTCGGAAATTTTGAAATGATTGCGCAAGTCTATGATTCAAGATCAGCAATTTGGAATTTACTGCCTGTAATGTCTATAAGCCGATCGCATTTTGCATTGGTTTCATATCAAGAGAAGATATTCGTTATTGGTGGAGTTAATAGAAATGATCTTCTAAAAGATGTTGAAGTATTTGATCCCTTTAAGAATAAATGGAAAACTGAAGCGAATCTTCCTTTTGTATATTATGAACCTAAAGCTGTTGTTCTTTTTGATGTATTAATTGTGTATGATAGTCATACGCGTGACCGTGAATATATAAAAACAAACCCACCTGTCTTCTGGAGTACTGAAAACAAATGTTGGGAAATTTTTGAAGAAACATCCACTAACAATAATTTTCATTTGAATGAATTTTTCCCGATAGAAAATCTTGAAGTTATAAGAAAACTTACAAGTGTTAATAGACAATCTAACACACGCTTTGAAAAAAGTCCGTTTGATTTAACTCTGAAAAAACGATTTATTTGAATAATATAATTGTGATTTAAAAGAAATAATATATATAGAAATTGATTTTTATATGGAATGAGATTTAAAATAAAATTTGTAGAAAATATGTATTATTTATTTAAGAAATCTATAGTAAACTTTTTCATACTTTTCTGCTAGGTGGACTCAAATTTGGTCAATATCAGATTTTTCGTTTTGGGGACAACGCATCAATACAATAATGACACGCACGAAAACAAACCATATTTTTTTTCATTTAAACATAAACACACACACAAATGACACCGCGTTAGTATGAGACCCATTTGGCAATAATTTTTTACACATTTTGACGATGAATTAAAATGGCTATCACAATTGCGTAAGTAAAGAACTTGGCGAGAAAAGTCTGAGCTACTTCAGTGCCAAATTTCAAATTTCGCCAAAAGGGTCTCGTACTAAAGCTTTGCCAAACATATATATATATGATTTTATCTGCTATATGGACCATGCTCACACACACGTAAGAACAACGCCAAGTTCATGTGGAGCTTTTTTAAAATAGTAATTTTTTCTAATTCAGTGCATTTTTATTCCTGTTAAACTGTTATATATGGCTATTATCTCGTAGAAATTATGTGGCGGGAGATAGTTGGTAGCGATAAATTTAATGAAATTTTACCTGCAAGAAATGAGCTATCGCCACAAATTTCGCCACAAATTTAGTACAAAAAATTTCTAGAAAATAATGTTGATCTAACATCATTGTAACCCAAATTTTTATTACAGAGTTTATATTGAATTTCGGTTGTTGTTTATGGTAACATATCACAATATTTTTTTCTATTAAGTAAACAAACTAAGTCATAAACATTATAATTCAAATTTCTATGTTCTAAGCTTCTATAACCAATAAGGAGAAAATATTTTGTATAACTATAGTATCTCCCCACAACTGGATTTGGCGATTTTTCTTTGGCGCCGTTTTGAACGATAACGATGTCGTTCTGGATTCTTTGCAATATAATATGGCAGCCCTACATGTTGTTTGTTTTAGATTTATGATTTAGTTTATGATTTTATCATTTATTATTTATGATGGAGTTTATGATTTATGATTTTTAGATTTATGATTTAGCCATAATCGCCAAAAAAATATCGTCAAATGCAGCTGTGGGTAGATACTATAGTTTTTCCAAATATTTTTCAAATAAAGTGGTGCGGATTAAAGGCGAGGCTAAAAATGCTCTGGAACATATTAAAAATTTGACAACTACGAGTATGATATAGCACAACTGAAAATGCACTTCACTTCGAACAATTTTCAGGTATGTCGTGTAATGTATCTAAATATTTTTGTGTAGGTCTATAAATAAATAATACTAATCATATCATATTCTATGAGAAATATGCTTTCATATATCTCAATAACGTAGGTTCATTTCATGTTTTGTACAGTATAAAGATGTCAAAATATGGATTAGAAAAATCACACCGTAATATTCATAAACACTTTATTTATTTATTTATTTATTTATTTTAGTGTTAAAAATAATGAAAAGATATTTTTATTTAGTTAAAAAAATAAATAAAAAAAAAGTTGGATGGGGCATCTAATACAGCATTTGTCAGTTTTTTAAAACCTAACACATCGTTAGCATATTGAGCCCTGAAATTAAGCAATAATTCACATTGTATATGGAGGGGTAGGGGTAATCACTGAGATATTTCATTATGCGCTTAAAAAATTAATAATTAATTAAAAAAAAAACAAGCATCTATAGTCATCACAAACGTTTCTTCTATATCAATCTGATATATTACTGGTCGGAAATCTGGGGAAAATCCTGAAAAGGGCTGCATAACAAGTAGTGCTACCAGTCCTCTGATGTATATTAAAATTAAATTAGCGTAATATTTCATAATAGTTACCTCTTATATCAAGTTTTGTGTCTTTTTACACCATAGAATTTGAAATATAGCCTTACCATAATTTTGAAAAATGGCAACATAACAGCGCTACTTTGCCGATAAACACCTAAATTGAATCACTATAGCCTTTCATAATAATAATCATCTCACACGCCAAGTTATACGCCAAGCCAATATACACTAAAAGCTGAGATAAAGCCTTTCCATAAATGGTGTGAAATGACAACATAGCAGTGCCACCTATCGGCCGATAAGCACTTAACATTTAAATCTAATCAGCATGATTTTCATAACCGCCATCACACATATAAAATATGGGATACTTATGTACTATCGCTATCCCATAAATGAGATAAATTGCAGTGTAGACGGCGCGTGCATGTGTGTTTGGGATTAAAGTCGATTGTATACATTACGGACCCAGGCCTGGTGGGTTGCCCTTAGTTGTTAAAAAGAACCCCAAGTTCCTCTTTCCAAGTGATCCTAATCCAAGTGATTTTTGGATAAAACCAGAAGACTCCAAACCGCTAATTCGACGATCGCGACCGCAATCCAAATATGGCACCTCCCGTCTAACAACTTAGAAAGCATTGGCGGGGAATCTTTTAAGCGATACGTGCCAAAATTTACATAGCACTAATTTCTATCAAGATGAAAGCAAATATAAAGTTTTATGGAATTCCATGACCTTCTTTGTGAGATACAGTGCCTACAAAATGCACTAAGTAATACACACACAGGGACAAACGTTTACTTTTTTAAATCGTCTTAATGGCATCTGAAAACGTGTAAACCGAAACCGGAAGTCAAAAATGTTCACAAATCCAATAGATTAATTTTTCTCTTTACGTAGTTAGAAGAAAGCAAAAAATTAAGAACATACAGTCGGTAACAAAAGTCTCCGAACACTAGCAAAAATTCCTATGTAAAAAAAGTACACTTAATACAGTTTTTTTAAATAAAACCTTGTCGAATCCTGTTTTTTGACTGACTAAGAACAGGATTCGACAAGGATTTACTTAACAAAACTGTATTAAGTGTACTTTTTTTATATAGGAATTTTTGCTGGTGTTCGGAGACTTTCGTTACCGACTGTACACAAGTGTCAGTGGTTTAAAAGTCGAGCATTACACAAGTATTTTGAGGCCCAGTAGTTACAAAATTCTCATTGTATTTGAGGGGGGAGGGGGGAAATAGCGGACATTACATTATACAATTAGGGGAAGCCGTATAAATAGCATAAAAATGAAATACATTCAGTCGGCAACCGGAGAATCTAGATATAAATTAGTAAGGGAGGCATACTATTGTAACAATCGCAGCTATCGTAAATCACAAGTCGGATCGTACATTCCGCAGCAAAAGTATCCGAGCACTAGCAATAATCCCTGTCTAAAAAAAGTGCACTTAATACTGCTTTGCTAAATAAATCCTTGTCGATTCATGTTCTTAGACAGACTAAGAACATGTCTCGACAAGGATTTATTTAACAAAGCAGTATTAAGTGTGTTTTTTTAGACGGGGATTATTGCTAGTGCTCGGATACTTTTGCTGCGGAATGTACGATCCGACTTATGATATACGATATCTGCGATTGTTACAATAGTATGCCTCTTTAAGTTTAATAGATTAAGTCTCTGATTTAAAGTATTAGCATGATTAAATAAACGTAATTAATGTTTCAGGTTCGTCTCATATATTTCATGCGATTTAAAATACAAAATTTTTTTAAAATGTAACAAAAAGAAAAAAGACAATTTTGTTTTGCTACAGATATTTTTGTATAATTCTCAATCTTAGATTGTTAAACAGTCGACGAATCAAATATATCTTTTACATATTTCTGAGTATTAAAACTAGTTTTTAACAGTAAAACGCGAAAGTAATAACTTGAGTATATTATTATTATAAGAAATTCTTTTCGTTCTTCGCTCGGGAAAAATAATTAAAAAAGAAAAATGATGAAATCGAAGCTTTGTACGAATCTATTGGAAAACATTAAATAATGTATTATTTTTTAAAATTCCATTTTCACGTTTAGAAAATTCACAACCATTAGATTGATTCCCATTTTTCAAAAATGGGCTCTTCCCACCTGACGTCAGAGGTCACATGATAGAGGAAAAACAAATAGAAGACGAAGTTTTGTTTACCTATAGCGATTGCTGAAATAACATATTTTCTATTCTTTTTTTTAGTTCCCCATCATACTATAGGTATGGGGAACTTAGGTAATCGTGAAAATTTTCGACCTCGGTTTTTTGACTTTTCTACACGTTTTCAGGTGTGAGGAATCCGAAAATTACAAAATTTCTATGGTGTCTGTCTGTAGGGTGTCTGTTAGTGTGTTAGTGTGTTAGTGGGTTAGTCTGTTAGTGGGTCAGTCCATTAGTTTGTTAGTCTGTGTACACGATATCTCAAGAACAAATTGTCGCAGAGAGGTCAGATCAGTTTTAAAATATTACTTTCGACACTGGCAAGAACCCTATTCATTTGCAACATTCGGTTTTAAAAACTTCGTAAGTTATTAGAAATTTACGATTTTCTTAACATGGGAGAATAGGACAAAAATTCACTGAAACGTGCATTAAATGAAAACTTTTTACTGTAAAAATGTCAGACCAGTTTTAAAATATCAGTTTTGATGCCGGAATGAACATCAGTAACTATAAATATGCTACTTTGAAAATTTCGCAAGTTACTGGAAATTTACGAATTTCTTAACATGGCAGTATAGGGCAAAATTTCACATAAACGTCAATTTTTAGAGATATTTTCATCGTAAAGATGTCAGACTACTTTTGAAATATTATTTAGGACACTGGTATGAATATTAATGACTATGAATTTTCCAATATAAAGATTTCGTAAGTTATTGGAAATTTACGAATTTCTTAACATGTCAGAATAGAGCAAAATTTCACATAAACGTCAATCTTGAGGGATATTTTCAGCGTAAGGATGTCAAACCACTTTCGAAATATTATTTAGGATACTGGCATGAATATCATAGACTATGATTTTTCCAATTAAAAAAAATTCGTAAGTTATTTGGAATTTACGATTTACTTAACATGTCAGAATAAGGCAAAATTGATCATTTTGAGGATCCTAAATACATTAGACAACTTCAAAATTAAGTGTATGATATTTGTTTGAACATGATTGAATACAAATATTCTACTAGGAAATTTTCGTAAATTATTCGTAATTTACGATTTTATCAACATAGCGAAATTGTAAATTTTTTATATAAATATGAATTTTGAGGTTTATTGCATTGGAAATAGTAGCATGAAAACTAAACAACAGAATTGACCCTGATAAAATAAATTAATAAATTAGAATAAGATAATTATATCCAAGTGAACGGTGGATAGCCTATTAGGCGGGGATTTCATTCTGTCACTGTATCAAGCTTTGGTCAAATTCATTTCTTTTAACATGATTATAATATGTCTCGCACTAGAAATTTCTGAGAACATAAATATGATGGGGAACTGAGCAGAGTCCACCTATGCCAACTAGTTTTTTTATCAATCGTATTTAATATGTGTTATTTTTTATAAATCATAATTTTTAATCCATTTTATAACATTATTCATCATCTTTTGTTTGCTGTATACATTTACAATCATCATTTAGTTTATGTTTGTTATTGATGTTCATGTAGAACACGTTTAATACTCTGATTTTTGGTACTTAAATCAGTGACAGTGCAATATCGTACTACGTAAATCCATTTAGACCAGTAACTAAGTTAATTAACTTGTTGTAACACCTTTATGCAATTAAATTAAATGAAAACATTTTAAAATTTCAAATTATAATCCATAAACATTCCACAAGAAGCTACTATTTATTGCTAGATCAGTTAATGTTACAGTTACACTACAATATACAAAAATCGATTCTTATAGGTAAAAATAAATAAACACGTAAAATGTTTTTTAAAAATTATTAAATTTACAAATACAATTATTCTACTGTTTACAAATGCACAATATTACTTTTATTTTATTTTATAGTAAATATTAAAATTTTTATTCTTAAGAACAATATTTAATTGAATTCGATTCTCAGAATTCGATTATTCGTTTTCCTCTATCACGTGATTGAGCAGACGACGGTGGGAAGAGCCCATTGTTATTATTATTTTTTAATCTTTACTATTTCATTTTAAATCTTTAAAGTGCAAAAAATTCACTAAGGGCCGTATTCATCAAACTTCATTGATCGAGGATTAAACCATGGATCAGCAAATCCGAGAATCAAAGCTAACACTGGATTAAATTCCTACGGTATTCACCATCAACCGATTACGTGATCCATGGATTAACTGGAAGAGAAATAAAAGCTTCGTTTTGATTGGCCAAGAACGAAAATTGCATTTATTCACCATTCCGCTTCAATTAACTAATCAATCGGATTAAAAGATTAGAAAGGGTAAAAAGCAAATTGGCAACACTGATACTCTTGTTTACTTCGCTTTTGTTTACGCACGGATTAAGAACCAATTTTACTTTAGAACTTTTTTAAAAAGAATAATCACGCAGACGACAACTGTTTACGCTACGATTAAAAATTTTGATTGTTATGATTAAGAGAATCTTAAAGCTATTATTATTATTATTTTTTTTTTTTTTTTTTTTTTTTTTTTTTTTGCCGAATTTAATGAATTATTCTTTTCTGTGGCAGATGACTGCCTATTATCTAACGTTTGTATTAGAAATTCCACGGAATCTTTATTTAATCGATAGCGATATCCAAATGCCACATTATCCAAAGAATCCAAATCATTTACTCTAATTTGATGCACTGTCTTTTTCCTTCTTTCAAATGTTTCCAATAGTTCTAAGCTTTCAATATCATCTAGTGAGAATAGTAGATCGTCAACTTCAGCTATGTTTGTTATTTGTTTACGAAGCTGAGCTGCGGAGTGCGCATGCGTTACGAAAAGATCCGAGAATTAACTCTGTTAATCCTCCGATATTCGAGGATCAAAAACGAAGTGTTAAAGTAGCCGGTGAACTGCGGATTTTCGTTGGAGAATACCGATTTTCCTATAATCGAGCGATTACTGCTGAACCGAGGTTTAATCCGAGTGTTAAGAAGTTGGTGAATATGGCCCTAAGTGCATTTTTTCACTTTCGCGCTTCAAAATGAAAATAATAATAATAATAACAATAATAACAATAATAATAATAATTTTCAAAAAACGGAAATCAGTCTAATGGTTGTGAATTTTCTAAATATGAAAATGGAATTTCTAAATATAGTTAATGAGTAAGTTTGAAAACAAATTTCCCCATAAATAACATGGGATAAGGGTACCGCCAACGTTATGTGAAGTGTTACCTTAAGCAGGGGTTGAAATTAAGAAAGTAATGTTACTGGTCCGTAGGACCAGTAATTTTCAGATTTCACTGGTCCGTACATAATTTGACTAGTTCGTTCTTCCATTCTACAGGGTTAGTCAAAATGAATAGGACAATAAGAAAACTATTTTTAGACGAATGTATGTTTATTGTAACCAAACTACAGCTACGTATGGACAGATAAACTATCAAAGTTTTATTTGGCAACACACATGTACGTTAATGCCGCTAGGAGACGCTGTTTTCAAAATGGCGCAATCAGGCAAGGAGAAGACGTTTTGTGTGATATTTGCTAAAACAATGTCAGTAATTACGGTCCAGCGACAATTTCGAGCCAAGTATGACAAGGAACCACCTCATCGACATTCCATTGCGAGGTGGGTAAAGCAATTTGAGGAGACGGGCTGCTTATGCAAGGGTAAAAGCACAGGACGACCACGTGTCTCCGAAGAAACTGTGGAATCCATTCGTGCATCCTTCCAACGAAGTCCCCAGAAGTCGACAAATCGTGCAGCCATAGAATTGGAAGTTCCATGAGAAAAAACTTTGATAGTTTATCTGTCCTTACGTAGCTGTAGTTTGGTTACAATAAACATACATTCGTCTAAAAATAGTTTTCTTATTGTCCTATTCTTTTTGACTAACCCTGTATTATATTTTTAAAAAATATTTATAAATTTGTAAACTGTTTGTTTTACTAAGACTTTGTTTGTTTATAAATTTACAAATCAAATATATTTTTTTATAAATTAATTAAAAAGTACAAATAAAGTCTTATACTCGTGTAACTCAAAAATCTAAGCTTTAATAAGCGAGCTTAGTGTCATTTTTTTACTATTAAGAATTAAAAGTAAAATAAATAAATAAATAAATAAATAACCTCTCAGTTATTGGCATTATTATTATCATTTTAGAATATGTTGTTCCCAGATTAATTATTTATACGAGTTATTTTATTTTATTTTAAAGTACGATAAAACATGCACACTTATCCATAAAGAAGTTAATTTGTTGTGCAAGTCTGTAAATCTGAAAAGTTGTTATTTACAATTTTCCATTAAAGTCTCACCTTAAATGTTAATGAAGATAATCATAGTGTTCAGGTCCAGAATATACAGGGACTTAATGTGAAACAGGTATAGCATCTTCATAAATATGATGAACAATTACGGGGGCATGGTGTCCTCTGTCATGGTAGCTGTGGTGATAAGAGCCATCATGTCCGAGAGCCTTTCCGTATTTAGAATAACCATGCCCTCCATGGTGACTCTTCTTAGAGTGTTTTGCATTACCATGAGTCCCTTCATCTGCTAACATTTGAAGACCCGCGCTACTATGGTGAGCATGTTTGCAATCCTGGTCGGCATGAGAAGAAACTTTATCGTGATGCTTCTTTATTTTATTATAAGCGTAAGCCGTAAAAAGACATTCAAGTGTTAGTGCATTGTTATGATAAATATATTATAGTAAGTATGGCAACAAAAAGCATTAACAGGTATTTAGATATAAATGAAAAGCGAGTTATGTAAAAATGTAGGTTAAAGAAAAAAATTCATTTTTAATTCAATACGATTGAACTTTCCAGTACACCTAACATAACTATGTTTTTTCTTATTGCTGTGGATAAGTGATGTTTTGTATTTTTAGGTTAAAGCAGCACTTAAAAGTAGAGATGGAACGAAGCTTCGGTAAGGCCGAAGCTTCTGCCAGGCTGAATAATGAGCTGTGATTCGGCCTACAACAATTTATGTTGTGAATATTCTTTTTACAATTACCATTATATAAAATATTGTCCTATAAGTTACGTACAGTTGAACCTTATAATAAAACTTAGTAGAAATTTATATTTAATTTTTAAAATTGTGTGTATTGAACCCTTGGAACTAGAAACAATTCAATGATTCAATATATTCAATTTAATTTGAAAGTTCCTAAGAAATAAGTTACATTATATTTTATTTAGTTAATACTTTTATGAATAGCTTTACTTACTTTAAAATGAAACTAGTAAAATATTGCACGAAACATTTTTTAAACATTTCTAGCTTTGTATCTTACGAAAACTATAGTGTCATTTTTATTATATACTAGGGCAGATGTGCCAGTAATGAGCATCCTTAAGAAATTTTGTTTAAAATTATATTTTATTTAATAGTTATAGGTATAATATTTCTTTTTTTTATTATTATTAATCTGTCGTCAAAATTTAACCAATTTCATTGTCATTGATCAAGACATCAACAATAACTCAGGATTATAAAACATGCAGAGACTTATCGAAAAATAAATAAAAGCTGAGTTATTATTATTTATTTTTTTATGAACCAAATTATTGGAAGGATACCTATTACTTGCACGTCCACCATAGATCTAAATTCTAAATACATTTATTCTAGATAATTAGAGTTATAAAATTTATTCTAGGTTAGTTATTGTCACACGATAAAATGTTTTCTAGGTTAATAAATGACAGACTGAAAAATGTTTTCTATATTTACTATCATCTTATTACATATATAAGTTTAATTAACCTCACTTCATTTCATCATTTATCACGCAGCTTTGAATTATGACGTAAAAAACCCAATGTTTCTACATTTTAAAGAAGAATTCTATTCCTTTTGTCATCATACATATTTCCAGCTTCGGAAAATATCCTTTCGCTCTATATACTGCTGGAGCAGATAAATAGCGTTTGGCCAAGTCAGATAATCTTCGAAATATTTTTTTATTCTCTCTCCATCTTCATCAATCCAACAGACAATATGTTCTATTTAACAAAAGGGGATTGTTTATATAATTCCAGCTCGTTAGCCGAGGAATTTTCAAAGCGTTCTGTGAGTAATTTATTGTTTGTGATTTCTGCAAAACAATCCCAAACTAATGCCGAAGCTTCGATATTCGGCGCTTCGGCCAAACTGCGCTTCGTGCCATCACTACTTGAAAGCTATATAATAATAATAAAAAAAGAAAAAAGAAAAAACATTTATAAAGTAATTATCATTAATAATTATCATTTATCACAAATAATAATCGTTACAAAATAATTAGCTAAATTTATTTCATTGGGTTTAAAACTGAAAAAAAAATTAAAATAAATAATCATTTATTATTATTTATTATTATTTTTTTTAATGGTTAAACTCTTTTTTTCAACAACGGAAATAACAAATAAAGCATATTGACTTCCGCGATTATAATTAAATAACCCCTTCAGGCACTTAAAAATGTACTTTTATGAAATTAAAGTGTAAAGAATAATTTGAAACGAATAAATAAATTGCATATCTATCGTATTTGGAATTAAAATTTTAGAAATTTAATTTGCTTTATACGGCATTTTTAAATATTATTTTGAAAAAGTGTAATTTTTTAATTTTTCTAATTAAATAAAATCTTTTTACTTCTCTTTTTAGATACAATGTTTTAAATACTAAGGATTTGGATTATATAAACTTAATTAGATTTTATTCTTTGAATTATTAAAATTAGTTACGAACATAAGAAATGAATTTTTAGAAATCTTAAATAAATAACGTTAAAGAAATAAATTCATGAAAGATTTAAATCTATCAGTAAATGCTTAAGAAAATAATTTTGTCACTTCAATGTATTATAAAGTACTTTTTTTTTTTTTTAATAGAGATTTCATTTTCAAAATATTTATTAATTTTTTAAGAAAAAAACACAAAATGTTTGCTCAATAAAATAAATATTTTTGAGATTTTTTTTAGTGTAGAGAGGAAGAAATATAAATATTGGAAATTTAATAATAAATGTTATGTAAAAATTTCATCAAACTCTAGTAAGAAATAAAATATAAAATTAAATGTAACAAGTTATTAAAATGTGAGAAATTATAAAAATGATTGAAAAAAAAAAGAAGTCTAAAACTATTATTATTCAAAGAACTTCCTTTCAAAATTACTTGCATATCAGTTATCTCATTTAAATGAAACAAACTAAAATTTAACATTTTGTTGGAAAAAATAAATTAATTCCCATAATTATTTGGTATAAAATTAAAGAAAATTTGCAAATTAATATATATATATATATATATATATATATATATATATATATATATATATATATAACATAAAATAAATCAACTGTAATTAATTAATGGGAAAAAAGGAAATCTCAAACTACGACAACAATTGTTTTACTAATTTCCATGGAAAAATATTGTTTCATAATTTCAGGTTCAAATACAGCTCAAAAGCAGTTTAAATAAAAAAAAAAAAAATTGTATGATACAAAATACTAATTAGTAAAATTTATTTCATTATGCTTTAAGTTTAGACATAATTTACAAAAATAAAAAAAAAATATTTAATCTTATATTTTTTAATATATTTCTTTTTAATTCGGAAAACTTTTAAAGAACAGAAATTTTAAACCTTGGAGAAAAATTTAAGAATTTTTGAATAGAAATTTTAATTATATATATATTTTTTTTATTCCAATCCACATAGAACCGTAAAGCAAGTTATTTTATATATGGGTCATTTTCAAAAGAATTGCCAATTCACTGTCCATGCTATTCTAAGACTTTTAATTATTTTAATATTTAACGAAACAAAAATTGCTTTAGCACTCTAATTTATGAAAGTATTTCTAACATGATGTATGAAGAAAATTAACCATTTCAAGGTTCATATCACTGAAAAAAATATAAATAAATAAATAAAAGCAGGAGAAGTAAGATTTTCAGCTGTACATGGTTCCTTTCTGTAAAGAACAAACTTTTTTTTTTTTTTTTTTTTTTTTTTTTTTTTTTATAAATAACGTAATTTAAATTATTCATAATTATTTTTTTTTTTTACATATTATCTAATATAGAACTAAAACAAGAAAGAGAAATCATGCAGTACGCATTGATTAGTAACACTTTCCAACTGTACGTAATTGTTGTATCGAATAACTTTTAATATTCTTTGCCTACGTTATCACACAACAGACAGAAGGACAGAAAAATATACAGATAGACTAATTGATTTTAAAATTCAAGTTCATAATCATTCAAAAGATAGAAGCCATAAAGATATACAATTTGGTGACAAAACTTGCGACTTAGCAATGAAATTTGTGATTTGGCGGAAAATTTTAAAAGTTGGCGACGAAATTCGTTGTTAGATGACAAAATTTGGCGAGCTTGGCGATGAAAAACGGCAGCTTTGATGTCATTATATTTCCTTCCCACGCAGAAACCTCATATATCTTCACAGACCAATGTCTTGTTTACACAAGATAAAAAATCAAAGGAAGCTGTATACTCTCAATTTCAATCGTAAATTTTAAATTCTTTCGTAAACCGGCGTTCTAAACTATTCACCACCATCGATATTTTTATCAAGATTTTTTTGATCAAGTATTTTTTTAATTTTATACTTTTAAATGATTAATTAAAGCTGTTATCATGGTTTTTATATTTTCAGTGATCTTTTTTATTATCGTTTGCACGTGACGTAAGCATCAGATTATAAATTTAAGCAATTAAAGCTATAGAAAAAGTCGGCTTCATTACAATTGACGAAAAATCACTTTTTAACTTGTAACTTTTAGACAATTGCAGTTATAGTAAAAGTTTAAATACAAAAGTTGTTCTTTAGGGTAAGGCGGCAATTCGCCTGATATGAAGTATTTTCCTATTTTCAATAGTAAAGAAATTATGGGCAAATGAAAATTTCCACCTTCCACCATTTCCACCCCCTTTGTGATGGATGCCCCATCTACGAACTCGACCGAGATTTTTACTGTCCTGACAACATATCCCAAGCTGGTTAAATTTAAGTAAAAATTACTACAGTTATCGTGTTCACAACTTAACATGGGAAAAAGCGTTATACATACATACATATATATATAAACTTTTGAACGGAGGGTGGTTTTGGGTTCTAGGGGTCATGATCGGTGAAGATATGAAGAAATTTTCCAGAAGTCGTGTCATGAGAACCATTGCAATAGGTCAATCTCCTATAAGGAATCTACCTAAAAACTGCTATTATAACACCATTCTGACTTTTTGAGTTCAATGTAATGAGTTTTTGCTTATGAAATGCGCCATCAACTTTTCAACAATTTATTAACGAAGTGGATTAAATTTTACTTTTCCCTTTTTGAATGACATCCTTATTGCTTCAGAATCTGAGGAGCAGCATGAAAAACATCTCACGGAAGTATTCCAAAGACTGCAAAATTATGGTCTACGAATTAACCTTTCAAAAACAGTTATGGGAGTGAATAAATTAGAATTTTTGGTATATTTAATAACGACAAACGGCTCAAAACCTCTTCCAGAAAAAATTCAAACCATAACGAATTACAAGTTTTCTAAAACTATTTACGATCTTCGTAAATTTTTAGGAATGATTCATTTTTATAGAAGATACTTGAAGGATGCAGCAGACACCCAAGCCTCCCTAAATGAATATTTGAAAGGTTCAACAAAAAAAGATCGAAGAAAATTTCATGGACCGACGAAGCGAAAAAAGCCTTTGAAAAATGCAAAGAAAATTTAGCCAATGCTGCTTTACTAATGTTTCCAAATCCAGATTTACCATTAACTTTATGTACAGATGCCTCTAATTTTGCAATTGGATCTGTTCGACAGCAATATGAAGACGGAAATTGGAAACCAATAGCATTTTATTCCAAAAAGTTAAATGAAACTCAAAAATCTTACAGTACATATGATAGGGAACTCTTAAGCATTTACCTTTCAATCAAACACTTTAAACACATGTTAGAGGGCAGAGAATTCACGATATACACAGATCATAAGCCAATTACATTTGCATCCAAAAGAGAAAGTGATAAAGCATCACCCAGACAGCTAAGACATCTCCACTATATTTCTCAATTTTCGACCAATATAAAATACATAACTGGGGGAGATAACATTGTTGCAGAGTCGATGTGTAGAAATGAATCCATTTCGGACATCCATTACGACAAAATTCCAGATGAGCAAAGCAACAATGAAGAACTAAAGAAATTACTAAACAATGCCAAAAATTTAAACTTTAAACAATATCAACTACCCTCAGGAAAAATAATTTGGTGTGATGTTTCAACTCAAAATATTCGACCATATATACCATGTAACCTCTATGCGCCATATATATAATCTTTCTTTCCCCAACTTTATTTTTATATTGTATGGCAACGGAGATTAAAAAGTTATTCATGAAAAACAATGTTGAAAAAAAGAACAGCGTTTAAAAAATAAATAATATTATTATTCTAAAACTAAAAAGTACAATTTTATTTGTTTTTAACTGAAAAATGATGTTTTAGAATGTAGCAACCGCTACAAAGTTCTCACCAAATTCGACGTCTTCCATCAATCCAAAACAATGAATATCGTAAGTCATCCATCACTTAACTTATAAATAACTTTTTTCCAGTCCTCAGTTGTCCATTTTAGTCTTCCATGATACTACTGCAAACGATTCTGGCATTCCGGACAAAAAGGATAGTTTTCCTCACAGGCCATCCAACTACGTATTACTATCCTGTGCACATGGTTTTCACCGATATCAGTTGGGACGAACATTGATTGAACGTTTCTTTCACTAGAAGCACAATAATAGTACCTTTTCTGCCATAAAATCCGTCGGAGATGGCGCCAATCGCTGTCTTGGTTTATTGTGTTCGAACAACAGTTATGCCTTTTAGACAAGGATTAGGCTTCCAACTTTTAAAAAATCTTCAAAATTACTGCTTTTGATTAACCCAGTAAATTCTGTTGTTTTCACAATTGTGGTTCCTACTAAACGGGCATCAACAATAAGTCCTTTTTTCAAGTGGCGAAAGATCTGTCATTTTTCACATTCTATTGCGTTTTTTATGAAATACAACGGAACACCATGCTTATACTAGCATTCGATCACATGTCAATACCGTCATAAATAGGTTTTGCATGCCTACGTTACTAACGAACATTTGTAGAAACTGTCACAGGTTTCTAATTCATTGGCCAGTGTGTGTATAATGATGGTGACTATGCAAACAAGTCTTAAGAATAATAAATAAAAATTATTTTTTATAATTATTTTAAACATATTTAAAACTTTGCGACATCCTCTCATATTTGAAATTAAAACATACAAAAAAGTGATGGCGAAAAGTTTAGTGACAATTTTACATTACAAAAATAAAATAAATGAATAAATAAATAAATAAATAAAAGGAATCTTTCTTTCTTTAAACAACAAAAAATATGTATATTTTTAAAAATTAGTTTAAAGTTTTCTGTTGACGTTTCTGACAGAAGTTGAAAAAAATGTTGCTTCAAAATATTGAATCGTAAACGTTTAACCGCACGATTTTCCCTCGGGCTCCAAATCTATATAAAGAAAAAGCATTAGAATTCCAATTTTATGCAACAGCATAAATAGTTATATATACTTTGAGAAAATCTTTCAGCATACTATCGAAAAAAAAAACTATCAGCTTCAAAATTTGCATTAATAGAAACGAAATGAAAAGTATTATAAAATATTGAAAAAAAAAAAAAAAAATATATATATATATATATATAATAATAATAACATGCTTGTTTTCAGTACAAGAATTAATTTAAAATTCTTTTTAAAAACGACTACATTTTCGTAGATATAGGATTCTACGGACATGTACAATATATATATTCAAAATAATACATTTTCTTACTCAGATTAAAATAAATTTTCAAAAATATAAGTTAATAAACAAAATGTAACCAACTGCATACGGTATTTTACATAAAGCTAATTTATTCACTTTAAGGATATTAATTTACACCTTTTAAAGTAGCACTTCAACTTTTCACCAAATAAATAGTACCAATTAGGTAAACTTAGCTGAAAACAGTATTTTGGTATTATGTATTACTATTTTAGTAGTGTTTACGACTAACCTTTTTAAATGATTTCGTAAATTAAAAACCCTGTCATTAAATATTTAAAACTTTTTTGTTCATCACCGGTAAATCTTTATAAATTATTAAAAACGGAAAAACAGCAGGATATACTGTAAATATATTTCTCAGCATTCAAACTCATTGATTCACAAACGCTGGTAGACTATTTTCTGCAGTCTTAGGTGTCATTTAATGATCATACCTCGAATGTCATACGAATTACCGTTTTATTTACTTTAATTTCATGCATTGTTTAAGAAAAATCACTTTAAACTAATAGTAAAGTGAAATATCACAGTGAAATATTGTTGTTTTCTACTAAATAGAAACAAGTATAAATATAATAAAAATGTTAGATACGAATGAGAAAATATGACCTTTATTGAAACAAATTTTCTTTTTATAATAAATATTTATTGAAAAAATAATGGATTTTTTCTAAGTAAATAAAATGTAAAAGGAAATGAAAATAAATCTACTTAATGCACAAATTTATCAAAATCTGATATGTTATATATATATATATATATATATATATATATATATATAATATATACACTAAAAATAATGTATGTAAAAGTTTTAAAATGTTAATTATAATGCTTTGATAAAAACTAAAGACAACAGTGAGAATTATAGTCCGAGAGCCAAGAGCCACATTTTATACTTTAAACTGGAATTTATTAAGAAATGCGACATCATTGCATGCAAGGATTTAATTTTTTCAAGAGTGTTAACTTGTGTAGAATATAATTGCAAACTACTTAATATATATTTATTAGGGATGGATCTATTATCGATTATATTTCTTAACTTTTAAATATAATTATTAGAAAAAGACTCCCATTACTTTTTTTTTCTGAATAAATAAAGTAAAAATGTAAATGTGTTTATTTCCGTTTGAGAAACGAAAGGGTTTAGGAATAACTGTTCTACAGACGGACGGTGATCATTGTTGCCAGATCTGGCGAGTTTTCATTCAATAAACACCAATAAATTTGAGAAGCGATATTTGATATACATAATAGACTGTGAATCTTCGAAGTGATTAGGCAAACGTTACAATTAAAAATTATTGGTGATAATTGAATAAAAATCCGCCAGACATGGCAACACTGTTCCTGTATTTTGGAAGGGTGAACTAATCATTTTAGTGAAGAAAGTTGGTTTGATTGGAAGGTGAGATCTCTGAACATGTTTCCGGCCGAATCAAAATGCTACTTTTGTTTTCTGAGCAACAAACAATTTACAGCGCAAGAACAGCAAAGCTGTAATTTTACCGCAAAATGTACTGGCACGAAATTCATCAATATTTATGTGGTAAAGTTAAGTGATGTTTTTTTATTGGTGTACCAAATTATACCAGCTTACAAAAAAAAAAAAAAAAAAAAAAAAAAAAGTTATTTATAAATTAGTATGTATATATATTTATAGTTACAAGCAAATGTAATGTAAATGACAGCTTTAGATCATCAAATGAAATGTGTGTATGTACACATCATGTACAAGAAAAATTTATTTAAAAAAAGTCTTTGTTCCATTTTCTTTTAATCATCATTTTTTTTTTCCTTTTTTTTAGTTTTAAATTAAAGCTCTAGGTATTCCTTAAATGCATTCGAGATTATCTTCAGCTAGATGTAAAAATGTATTTCAGTGTTATAAGATGGGGAAATGAAAAATATAACTGTAATACTAAATTTCATGACAGAACCTGTTGAATTCTTGTACAAATGGAAAAAAAAATCATGTGAATGATTGTTATACATTGGATTTTTTCATTAATCATTGGCTTAACGCAAGAAGTAAACCGCTAGATGGTGCAAGGAAATTCAGACGATGTGGATGAATGAAACTGGTTAAAGTACGCTCGTTAGCGAATAATATATTACAGTGAATCATGTGAAATATACTGCAGCAACAAACCTGAAAATAGGACGAGTTTCCAATGATCGGCATGTGACGAGGATTGCACCTGCTGTTCACGATATTGGTGTAAACTTTCCTCTCTTAAAAAATCGCCAATGGTCATTTGAGAGATCTATTCCAAAGGCGCTTCTTTACCCGTACATCACGGTAAACCGTTACGTATTTTTTATCGGTTATCCTCATTTCTCTGCAAAATCACTTCTGCAGTTGGCGGTGTCCTCACATTCTTTACATGACGTATATACTGCAGTTGGCCGAAAAAGAATGTGTTTTACAAAAACATTGATGTAACCATTCAATGATCCTTTGATGCAGCTCGCGTCTATATATCGTAAAAAATGACGGTAGTTTTTACAGCAGAAACAACTGTAAAAGAGTTTCTCTTTACAGATGTTTCTTTGCAGATGTAAATTACCTTATTTAACAGCAGAATGTGCTGGCAATATGGGTGCCAGCCCATTCTGCTGTAAAAACTACCGTTAATTTTTAGAATATAGTGTGAAACGCGTCCGATAGTCGTACGGCTTCCAAAGCATTTCTACCCGCAACTCTATACATAAAATAAATATCCACGTCACGTATTTTTGACTCTTACAGCCAGCCATCTCTACGGCAAGCCGCCATTGGAAATTATACTAACAAGGAACACTCAAAAACTGTGACACACCGATCGTAACCAAATTTTACAGGTTGTTAAAGGGTACGAAGATATATACTCCAACCATTTTATATCGGCAAACGTTACCTTGGAACAGAGGTATTAGTGTTCGAAGTTGGAACTAAGTTTTTTCAATACTGTGATGTCATTCAGTTCATCTATCTGACTTATCTATTTTTTTCCCTCACCAAACATGTGCTGTTTATTTATTTATTTTAATTGTATTTTAGATTTCTTACAAGAAAGGATGTAGACGTACACTAAGCGACAAAAAAAAAAAAAAAAAAAAATGCCGCACTGCAGAAGAAATTACTTATACCTTTTTTATTTGTAATAAGTTTAAAATTAATGGTTGAAACAAATAAAACTGTCATGTTTGCATAATATGAAAGGGATGAAATGATACCTATGTACATTTTCGATTTAATAACTCACTTTATTACACTCTACGAAGTAATTTACAAAAGTCTACATAAAACTTTCTTTTTAAAGATAATGCAATAACCATACACTTTGTGTTCTATTATGATTTATTATATGAAATGAACAAGTTATATTTTGATATATGAAATAAAACTATTTATTTGTTAGATCTAAGCAATTTTTAATAAAAATATGTATTCTGCATATGGCTAATTCTACCTTTATGTGAAATGACTGCTTTAATGCACAGTGGCATAGTATTATACCATTTTTTTTATATAAATCTCAAAAATTTCACTGGGCTAAATATTGTAAATAATTTTTCAAATTCTTGCAAAGTTGTAGGCTGCAAATTTCGAATCCTCCTCTCTCTATCCGTGCCTTTTTATGACTAAACATTTTCGAGCGAATTGAGATTAGGACTGTTTTCAAGTCTAATAAAGAAAAAATTCTACGATATTCTTTGTGGGATTTAACTTAGAGTGAAAAAAGATATTATTACTTGCAGAATTATAGATGCTCATCGGAATGGATAGGTAATTTTTTTATAGCAAAATGTAAAATAAAGCAGCTCTGAAACCACATCATAAGTTACAAAGAATGTTGTGGGCTCGAAAGCATATGTCATATGGACAGAAATGGCAATCAGTCATATTTAGCGAGGAAAAAAAGTAGAATCTAGATGGTCCAGATGTCTGGTCATCGTATTGGCATGATTGCGGAAGGAACCTTTAGGTTTTTTCAGTCGCAGACAAGGAGGGGTATGCTATTGCCTAGCACTGTCAGGTTTCTTTGTTCTTCTATCGTTACAAACACATTGATCTACGAATAAAATAAGCAATTTTTATATCAGGGTTTTTGAAAAATAGTATGTTTATACATTTTCCCCGGATGGATTAAATCAATTTAGCCATAATTATTTATTTTCAGAGGGTAATTTAAAAAGCCGTTATCAACATATTTATAGCATATACAGCTATTAATAAAATAAAATGATCATTTTATTTTATTAATAGCTGTATATGCTATAAATATGTTGATAACGGCTTTTTAAATTACCCTCTGAAAATAAATAATTATGGCTAAATTGATTTAATCCATCCGGGGAAAATGTATAAACATACTATTTTTCAAAAACCCTGATATAAAAATTGCTTATTTTATTCGTAGATCAGTGTTTTTGTAACGATAGAAGAACAAAGAAATCAAAATTTTGATTTAAAAATAAAACGGGAAATTCTCTATAATTAATTAATTGAGTTAGATAAATTTAAAAAGATTTATTTTATATAATCTATATTAATCCCTCCTTTTTGTTATATATTAAATTTGGATAAATAAATAAGCTTTTAAAGGACATATGTGTGAGAACACTCACACAAGGGGGCTCTGTGATGATTTGGGCAACCATTTGCTATAATGGAGAAGTATCTCTGACCTTTACCAGTAGTCGTCAAATATCACAGCATTATACAAAGACATTAGAAAAGAACTTAATGCCATTTGCTGAGCTTCTAGGTGGCCCTCAGTGGCAATTTCAACAAGACAATGTTTCGATTCACACTGCAAACAATACAAAATCTTGGTTTAATTCCCATAATATAAGAGTTCTCGACTGGTCAGCGTGTAACACAGATGTTAACACTACAGAAAATCTTTGGGGCATCATGTCTCGCAAAGTTTATAGCAATGGTAGACAATACTTTTCTGTACAGGAACTCAAGACATCTATTGTGGATGCATAGTACGACATCAGTCCCCAAACTATGCAAAATTTAGTTTCTTCAATGGAATCTCGTATTTATGAAGTAATACAGAAGCACGGATGCACAATTAGATTTAAAAAATTGTTTATTTAGATTTTATTTAATTTCTGTCTAAACTTTTGAAACAGTTTTATATTTTTGTTACCATTTAATTACTTGCAAATGTTAGGAAAATTGATTAAATACTTTTCAAAATTTGCATGAACTAATTGTCTAAACTTTTGCTTCGTACTGTATAAACGAGTGCAGCGTGAAAGAAATAATGTAACACAATAGACTAAGTGGCACTGGTATAGAAGTTTGAAAATAAATAAAATTATACTTTTTAAAAATTAAAGAACACGCTTTTATTAAAATGTGAACTAAAAAGCACAAAATATCTATCTTTATAGTATTAAAATACAGGGTAAGAAAAAATTGTGTGAGTGACACAACATATTACAGGGTGATTATAAAATAATTTAGAATTAAACAAAAACCATTTTTAAAAAATCTCCCCTGACTGGGCTCGGTTCGGCTTAGGTTCGTAGCCCTGAGCTTTACCTCACAGCCACAGCGTTCACGTAGGGAAAGACTTTTTTTACAATATAGATTTTTTGTTTGCTCCAAGAGCGGTTACAAACATGCATACAAGTGAAGCTAGTAAAAGCGTGTTAAAAACATTGAAGTCGAACATTGATGTTTGTATACAAACAATGAAAGTTCGACTTACAACTTTATTTTAAATTCGTTTATTTAGAATTTTATAAGATTTCTTTGTGAAAAGTTTTAAAGATGTCAAAATATATTAGTTTCCATTATTTTTATAAATAAGTAAATAAAAAATACATTTTTCATAAATTATTTTGGGCGACAACTTCTCGTCCATGTCCCATATTTTAGCGACATCTCTTAATGACTTGACGACTAATGTCGCTATGTCACCATGCGGTCGTGAACTCGACTAATTAAATTATTAATTAGCATTTTCGTTCTCAGTACTTTTCACCAAATTCTTATGTATATACTGTCATTCACTACGGTATGTTTGTGAATCTCAAGCTAATAAAAAATGCGACTACATTTTAAGGTAAATATAAGCTTTTTCATTTGTTTCTCCGTGGCTCAGGTGGTTAGAGCGTCATGTTAGTAACGTGGTGGTCGCTGTTCGATACCCAGAAGGTCCGGAGTGTTAATTTTTGCAGATAATTAGTAGAAAAGATGTCAGTTGATAAAAGAAAATTTTTCGTTGACTACACAGTATCCTAAGAATTTTTGAAGAGTTTTTTTAAGAAGCCTTTTTTTTTTATGTTCGAATGCTGAAATTTAAGGCAAAAATTTAGTATTCAAACATAAAAATGCTTTATAAAAATTAATTCATCGATAAATTCACGAAGTTGTACACAAACATATTTGAAATATTTTTTTTAACTCAAAATTAAAAAATTGTTTGCAGGGAGCAAAATTGTATACATATTTTTATAATTCTAAAACAATTATGCAGTTATTTACAAAAAAAAAAAAAAAAAAAGAAAAAGAAAAAAATTTTTTTATGCATATTTACGTTTGTAATGACCGATAGATGGCACAACCAGAGCAATAACTAATAGCCAATCATAGTAAAGCATCGGTCAATGGATCAAGTGCCGACGTCACGTTTCGTGGTTTATAAAAGAGTACAAATTCTTTTCCGATGAAATTTATCATTTCACCTTAATACATAAAAATTTTCAAAATCATAAATTCGAAAAGATTTATGTGATATGATACATTAAGAATTTGGGTTTTAAAAGTTTTTTTAAATAGATTATTTGATATATCAATGAGTTGAGTTTCATAAATAAATATATGTTGCAAAACTGAAATATTTAATAGTCGCATACGAATATGAAGAAAATTTGAAAAAGTTTTCTGTCATAGAAGAATCCTTGTGGAAAATGTAATGCAATGGCATGGTTACTAACAGGGAAAGTGCATAATCTAAGTATTCTAAGAGAAATTCTACTAATACTACTTACTTTCTTAATATTAGATCAGTAAAATTTATCGGCGGAATCCCAGTAGATAAATCGTAAAAAAAAAAAAAAAAAAAAAAAAAAAAAGTATTTAAAAAGCCAAAAATAGCATAGGATTTGGCGACAACGTATGAGGCGTTGCGGATACGAAGGGCGAACTCGACATCGGGTCATTTTTTTTTTTTTTTTCACCATGGGTTTACCATTAATAAACGAAGAAATGGGCATCATTCAACGAAAATAAGTTTAACCTTTTTCGTTGAGTTCGTCCTTCGCATAGGCAATGGAAAAATTATTTTTAAATGCGTTTTTCTTTAAACCTACTTTTGTTGAGTTCGCCCTTCTTATCCGAAACGCCTCATATTTTCTCGCTAAATGCAAGTAATATTTATAAATTTTAAAATTGCTTGCTAAACAAGTGTTTTCCGAAGACAGTAATATTGAATAACTTTAACACTTTAACGTTCATTGGTTTCACAGCGAAACCAAATATTTGACATAATTTAACAATTTTTATCCAGCAGTTTTTAAACATTTCCCTCTTGTTTTAATCAAGTTTTAAACTTGTGTTCCTTTTCTGTTCGGTAGATAGCACCACTATTCCAAATTTAACAAATAATGCTTCAAAGGAAGCTAAATGCATAAGTCACTTGAAGTTTTTTAGTGTGCGCAGATGCGAATTGCTGGTTTAATGATGCACTCATGTCTAGTTTTTTTTTTTTTTTTTTTTTTTTTCATTTAATGTAGAGCTAGACTATTATTTTCACCTGAAACAACTTTTACGAGTTTTTGTGGTCAATAATGTTTGCATACAAAGTGTTTTATTTATTAAATTAAATTTTATTTGAATTTACTAAGGTTAATTTATAGATTTTTCAAACCAAAAATTTCTCGAAAAGGAACAAAGTTTTTTTTTTTTTTTAATTTTTGAAATATTTGTGATCAGCTATGTGTCTAAAAGCCATTTTTTAAATTAGTTTAATAGTTTTAAAAATAAATTAAGTAGTGAACGTTAAAGGGTTAAACTACCAGATATGTATATATATATATATATATATATATATATATATATATATATATATATATATATATATATTTTTTTTTTTTTTTTTTTTTTTTTTTTTCCCAAGTACGACAGAACTATTTCTTTCAGAAGCGATTTTACGTTGTTACCATTTTGTGGTGTTCCACTTCCAATATACTAGGATGATTGCCAATATCCAATTTTACCATTTAATTTCTTAAACTACCTTAAAATATTTAGAAATTTTATTGATAAACTCATCAATCGGGAGAAATCATTTCAAGTAGTTTGGGGTTAAGGTTGATTTTTTTATACCAACTATGTGGAAAATGCCAGAGCCGGGAATCAAAACCGAGCCCTCTGCTAACATGCTCTTCTACTGAGCCACCCTGGCTAATAACTAGCTCGACATTTCTCGCATAATAACCGTTACATATGCGTTTACAAATACGGTGACCTTGCCAACGGTTATTATGTAAGAAATGTCGAGCTGGCTATCAGTCAAGATGGCTCGGTGGAAGAGCATCCACACGTTAAGCGGAGGGCCCAGGTTTGATTCAAAACTCTGTTACTTTTTTACATAATTGGTATAAAAAATCAACCTTATTCTCCAAACTACTTAAAATATCATAAAATATTTTGTCAAAGCCGTAAAAACATTTACATTTTTAAAAACCTACTCTTAAGCTAAAGATTCTTCCTCGATTGCATGTAACAACCATTTGCCTATCTTGGTATCTAAGAATATCAATATTCATAAATTGGATGGCTTCTGAATATTTGTTGGCTATATCTTCCAAATATATATTGATGATGGTTTCTGGATATTAGAGATATCTTTTCCAGATATATTAATAATGACTTTTTCATATTGTTTGGCAATGTCTTCCGAATATACCGGGTGATCCAAAAGTCAGGACGAACTTTAAAAATGAATAATTCGAAAACGAATCAAGATAAAAAGATACGGTTTGCATGAAACGGATGGAAAAGAAGCCGGGTTTTGTGTGGCAACGGAAAAAAGAATAGTTCTGTTAGCGACCAACAGATGGCTCGGTCGGATTTCTGATATAGGATTATGCAAAGCAACAAATGATATAAAAAGGAGCAACTGCAGCAGGTAATGGTAGTCGAAGCTCATATGCATCGAAATGCTGTCCATAGTTGAGATAGTTTAATCACGCATGGCCTCCAAGATCTCCCGATCTGACACCCTGTGACCTTTGGCTGTGGGGATTCTTTTGATACACTTCCTCACACTAAAACTTAAATTCAGTGTGCATTTAAAATTTTTAATTCTTCATAATTTACCATTGAAAATTAGTTTAACATTTGATTAAATGAATGTTGTATGTACACATATTTGACAAAATTGTAGTCATAAAAACATATTTATTTAATATATTATCGAAGTACAAGAAGCATAATATCACAAATTAAAAAATAAAATAACCTTACATTACTTCTTGAAAATTGCCTTAGTACTTGCGGGAAGGGGCCCCTCCCATCGTCAGAGGCAGCTCTGTGGTGGCTTGCTTAGTTGCTCTGTGATGACTTGTTCTCTTGCAGTCCTCACGATTCTGCACCAGTTACGGTTAATTTCTTTTACTTCTTGAAAATTGCCTTAGTACTTGCGGGAAGGGGCCCCTCCCATCGTCAGAGACAGCTCTGTGGTGGCTTGCTTTGCACTGTGATGACTTGTTCTCTTGCAGTCCTCACGATTCTGCACCAGTTACGGTTAATTTCTTTTACTTCTTGAAAATTGCCTTAGTACTTGCGGGAAGGGGCCCCTCCCATCGTCAGAGACAGCTCTGTGGTGGCTTGCTTAGTTGCTCTGTGATGACTTGTTCTGCACCAGTTACGGTTTTTTCTCTTCTTTCTTTCTTTTCTTTTCTTTTTTTTTTTTAATTTGTGATATTTATTTAAGTTAAATTTATTTAAAGTACTTTAGCACGTAGAATCGGGGAAAAGTTTATTGTAAAATTTTATACAACCTGTGTAATAAAAAGTTAATGAATGTATATTTCAATTGCATATTGTCAATAAAATTGCATAAAAATGTATATTTTCAATATTAATATGCATGCTATAGTGAAAACTGATGTTGAGTAATCATTTTAATTGCTTTCTCTAATTCAGTAGGGTAAAGACACCAGTATTAGCCATCCTCACAAAATACATGTTAAAATGTTAATTAACATCTATGAATTTGAATCGCGCGAGCTAGATTCTTCGGTTTTAGGGAATCTTGCGTGGGTGGATTCGAATTAAACGCTTATCTTAACATGTCTTTTGTCAGGGTGGCGAACACTAGTGTCTTTACCTTATATTTTGACCGGCTTTCAATGAACATACAAAATGTATTCCGATAAAATTTTAAGTTAATTTAAGTGTTCCGCAATTAACAAAGGTTATTAACATAGGATTATTAGATTTAAATTTACAGATTTATAATTATATACATATATATATATATATATATATATATATATATATATATATATATGGAAAAAATTGCAGTTAAAAATGTGTTTATTTGAAGTAATCTTACTTAAATTATTTAAAGGTGAAAAGTATAGAAAAAGGTTTTCCATAAAGGTCACAAAAAAAAAAAATTTTGTTTGAAATTTCCTCGTGTCACCAGTGAGCGATAAATAACGAAGAAATAGACTTTTTCATTATTTTCTTAATAGTTTATATATACAGATTCCAGCTTTTTTTTTTTTTTTCTTTTTTTAACATAAATAGATTCATGAAAAGAATCTTCTGTAATATTTTTTTTTTCAAAATTTTCTGAACATGCGCCTATGGAGACTTTACTTGTAAGAGTAATAAAAATTTTCTTTCCTTGGAAAACATATATTTATTTATTCAAAAAAGTGTAGATGTTAAAATAGTAGGGGAGAATAGGGTGACTTGATCCCTTGGGAGACTTGATCCCCAGGCCTTAAATCAAAATTGATTAGCAATTATATTTTTTAAACTGGCAACACTGATAAAGTTATTCCTTAGCAACAAATCTGGCAACAAAATTTCATTCAGCCATTTTTATTTTTATTGTTAAGAAGGAATCTTTGATTTCTTAAATTCAGATCTTTTTTTCAGTAAGTAGTTTGATTTATTTATTTTTTGCTACATATATTCAATTACTAATGCCCATTGATATAATATACTAACATAGTTTGCTGCTTAAATGATGCTATTTAAAACCAAAATAGTTTGTTTACTTTTGGTTGAAGAATTATTTTTAGAAAGCATACACATATAGGGACACATGATCCCCATTGTACGGGGAGACTTGATCCTGGGGATCAAGTGTCCCCAGAGATAAGTTAAATTAGTTAAAGAGTTTTTTAATTCTATTGCAATGATTATATTTTCTCTCTGCAGGCATGCCACGTATTTACACACGTAAAGAGGGTGTTCAACCCAGAAAAACTATCAATGCTGGAGATTTGCGGGCAGCAGTAAATGCTGTATTAGATGGATCCAGTTTAAAAGGTGCAGCAAAATCATATAATATTAATGTGATGACCTTAAAGCGTTATGTCATGAAACAAAAAGTTGAAGAAAGTGACATTTCTTATGAATCGAACTATAAGCACTCACAAATATTTTCTGTTAAGGAAGAAGATCTTTTATGTGAATATTTAAAAACATCCAGTAAATTACATCATGGACTTACGCCTATGCAGTTGAGAAAGTTAGCATTTCAATATGCTGTGAATAATGATAAGAAAGTTCCTGAATCTTGGAAAACAGAAGAGTGTGCTGGATACGACTGGTATAGAGGTTTCATGGATCATAATAAAACATTAGCACTTCGTACGCCAGAGGCAACTAGTCTTAATCGTGCAGTTAGTTTCAATAAGCATAATGTTAATATGTTTTTTTCAAATTTAGAAAAAATATACAAAGAAGAAAAACTAAATCCACAGTGTGTGTGGAATATAGATGAAACTGGCTTTACTACTGTTCACAAGCCTCCAAAAATAGTAGCTATAAAAGGGGAAAAACAAGTTGGAGCTGTTACTTCAGCAGAACGAGGAGAATTAGTCACAGTTTGTGCAGCAGTAAATGCAGCTGGCAACCACATACCACCATATATGATATTTCCTAGAGTTAAGTGGCAAGATCGAATGACACAAGGAGCTCCACCAGGAACAATAGGAGTGTCACATGTAACAGGTTGGATGAATACTTTTAGCTTTGTAAGATTTTTACAGCATTTTGTACAGAATGTAAAATGCAATAAAAACAGCAAAGTGTTAGTCATAATGGACAATCACGATAGCCATATAAGCATTGAGAGTTTGAACTATGCCAAACAAAATGGAATAATTTTGTTGACAATACCACCGCACACATCTCACAAGTTACAGCCACTAGACCATACCGTATATGGACCGCTTAAAAGGTATTTTAATGTGGCTGCTCAAGACTGGATGACCAATCATCCTGCTCAAAGAATAACAATTTATCAAGTATCGGAATTACTTGGAATTGCCTACCCTAAAGCCATGACACCAACTAACATAACAAATGGATTTAAAATCACTGGAATTTATCCTTTAAACATGAATATTTTCTCAGAAGATGAATTTTTATCATCTTATGTCACAGATCAACCACAAACTTCAACAAGCAATAATCCTACAAGTGAACCAAACATATTAACACCAGAAGATATACAACCATTCCCTAAAGTTTCAGTACTCAAAACGAAGCAATCGCAAAGAAAAAAAAGGATATTCAAAAATTTTGACTAGCACACCAACTAAAAGACAGATTGAAGAAGAAATACAAGATCGTCAACAGAAAAAGAAATCAAAACAAAATCTTTTTATATCAAGTAAGAAAACTAAAAAAGAAAGTGCTGAATTTTCAGAAAGTGATGATAGTTACAGCATTCATGATTCAACCAGACCAGAAACATTTGATGAACAGTCTCTTGAAACCGACGAAGATCCACAAATTTTTTCCATTGATGAAAATGATTTTGTTATCGTACAATTTCGAGGAAAGAAGAAAATCACTCATTTCGTAGGAAAAATTGAAAAGAAGATTTCACCGTCTGAATTTGAAATAAATTTCTTAAGAAAACGAGGGCTTAATTCCAACCAATTTATCTATCCAGAAAACGTAGACATAAGTGTTGTGGATAGTGATGATATTGTCAAAAAATTACCTAAACCATCCATGCTTGGTGGAACTCTTCGAACTGCAACAGTTTTAACATTTATGTTTGATTTTTCATGCTTTGAAAATATTTCTTGATTAATTTGAGTGATTGCAATCATTCATATGGAAAACAGGGATTTTCATTAAATGTACATTTTTCTCCATAAGTTTTTCTTTCTTTTTTCCTGTTTTACAAATCAGGTGACAATAAATTTGAGACATTTAAATGTGTCTGTGTTTCAAGGATCAAGTCTCCCTTGGTAAGGGATCAAGTCTCCCTGCTGTTAGGGAGACTTGATCCTTTTTTCAATGTTTTATTATTTTTAATTTCATAATTTTAAAAATGGTTCTATAAAAGTAAAAAAAATACTAAAACAAAGTAAAAAGCAGGAGCTTTAATAATAACTCAAAACATCCAAATAAAAACCTGTTTTTTCCCCCAAAAAAAATTAAAAACTGCAAGAAAATGATCAAGGGGATCAAGTCACCCTAATCTCCCCTACCCAGTTTGATGCTATTATTCTTGGACATTGTTCATCTAACTGGTTTATGTATATATATATATATATATATATATACATCAAATGTTTTTTAAACTATCGTTAATGTTGAATTTCCGTAAAAGTTTCGTCATATATAAGATAATTTTTTTAACTACTTTTTTACGCATTCCAAAATTTTGCTTATTGATGAAATGATAAACAGTTTTCATATTAATTAAAAAATTAAATCCTGATGTAATCGAGATATTCTGGCTTGAAGGAATTATGTTGAAGACCTGCACTTTTATTCTATTAGAGCCAGGCAATTCGATTTAGTAATATGTGTTACTTTTTTTATAAAGCCTACACTAGGCAATCATAAATACTAAACAAAATTGCTTTTAGTAGTTTTGATAGTTAAGAAACTGCTTCCTCTCGCAACTTGAGAGGTTCATAAAAGTGTATCTGGCGTTAATTTTTAAGCTAATATTTTTTTTTTTTGAAAAAAAAAAAAAAAAAAAATATATATATATATATATATATATATATATATCAAGGTAGATAGTTTTACTATATCTAAAAGTACTAAAGAAAAAAACCTAAGTTAGTTACCTAATAAATTGTGTAATTTGTCAAACGTGCTATACCCCGCCTGTTTTTAACGCTAAGGAGCAAAACTATAATTCTGGCAACATTTTCTTTTATTAAGTGCGTAAAAGAATAAATAAATTTCAATAAATTAAAAATTTTTATTGTATTATTCTAATTGATAAAGAAAACAAAATAAAAAAAAAGGGGAGGGGGCAGAAAGACAAGCCTTCCACATTCTTTGTCAGTGAAAAGAAAACTACATTGGAAGATGTCCCATATTAATAACTATATTACTTAGTACAAAAGGGAGGTCTAGATTATTTGCTATAAGTAAGGTAAGGATTAACCGTTTTTAAAGTCTTTTTAAATTTTATTTTTAAAAATAATATTTTTTCATAGAATAAAGAAGTTTGTGAATTGTTGATACATGAACACTTTTATCTGCTATTACTTGCATTCATAAATTCTTTAAATATTTAGATAGGGAGTCTTCAACCATTTAACATTCATTAGTTTCGTACTGAAACCAAATATTTTTACATAGCAATATTTCGATATTTTTCCATATTCTATTCCTTTTTTCACCGTTTGTTCCTTTTAGGTTCGGTAGATAACAGTAGTACACTGAAATTTATCAAAGTGGTGTTTTAAAGTAAGCCAGAAATCACTTTATCCGGAAGTTGCTTTAAATTTCTTAGTTGGCGCGAATGCACATAGCTGCTCTACTGAGGCATTCGTGCCTAGTTTTTTCTCTGGTGAAAAGACAGACTATTTTGACCTAAAACAACTCATGCAGATTTTTAAAGTTAATAATATTTACTTGCAAATTTATACACTGGTATTCAAAATTTAAGCAACAACCTGTTTTTCTCGTTTTCTTGTTTTGCGCATAATTTTTAAACAAATAAACATATGGACATGAAATTTAGATGACATGTTCGTTATCATACCATTAATCGAATTTTATATAATTTTAGCATAATTAATAATTTTTAAAGTAATAGTTATTCATTTTTTTCCCTCAAAAGTATGCATTGGAAAAAAGGAAAAACTTCAATAATTTTAGAAAAGAATACTTAAGGGGTCTGGATACCTTTAAACTTTCAAAAAAATCTCTCTCTATATATTTTTTTTAATACCTGGGCATTTCTGAACGCTACGCAAAAAACCGCATTAAAAAATTCGCATTAATTACCGAGTTATGATTTTTTATATAACACTCACTCTGGAAATACCTGCTGATTGAAAGGGACGCCAATGTTTGTTTGCGTTGATATTTGTCTCCGACATTCATGTTTTCAAGATCATAGCCTTTTTTTTCTGTTACTTTCCTCCATGGTTTTCAGTTTCTTTCTTCCGTGGTTTTCTTAATTTGTGTTTATGCAGCAGGACTGCTACCACTCAACTCTACTCTCTTTACATACTCTCTCATACAGCAAAAATAATAATATAAAACATGTGAAACTAATAGTTCATGGTAGAGAATTCGCAGACTCAGAGAATTTAATGGTTATTAAACACATTGTATAAATTATTAACGTTACAATAAAATTTTTAACTTTAAGTGCGTTTTTCTCTGTTTGCATATTTTGAACTTGCGCACACCATAATTAAAAAGTTACTAATCTATTAATCTATGATATTAAAACTTTTTATATACAATGTATGGATCATATTAAACAACGTATACATCAATTTAAATATTATAAATTAATTAAAATATATATATATATATATATATTCATAATTTTTTTTTCAATTTTTGATTTTTTAAGTTTATTACAATTTAAAAAATAAATTTTACTCTTATTTCTTAAAAATGTTGTATACGTCATAGAAGTCAATATATAGATTAATTTGAGACTATATTTGTGCAGTTTCACCAGTATTTGAGCTTGCAGCTGTACGCGCAGTGAGAAATGTATATTTGGATTAAAAAAATTTAACAAACATGAAAAATGTCCATATATTTATCCTTAAAAATTTATATAATATATATTGCGATATATTTAGATACATTAGTATGGTACGTATACACTGTTAAAATTTTAATATTATTTGACGTTATTTAAAGTAAATATCGAATATTAAAAATACATGTTTTTTCAAGATTTTTCTATGGTTTTAAGAGTATCTAGACCCCTTAATAAAACGTGGTGTTAAGGATGTATTACAGATAGATAAAGACGCACATTCCATGAAATATTACTCTAAATCTCATTATTATTTTATTATTATTATTATTTTGGATTAACTTTTCTTTTACTTTTATAATAGACTTTTTAAATATATATATATAAGTAATAATTTGTAAACTATGAGCATCACCAGAATAATAAAAATGTCGATAAATAGTTTTATAATGAACATCTTATCCAGTTTTCATGTTTGTTTGTATATTCTTTAAAAAGTTATTCACATGCGAAAAAAAGAAGAGAACAGAAGAAACAGAAAAGTGAATACAGGTATAAAGATCCGGTTTTAATCTAGCAAATGGATGCATGTACGTCCTCACCTATCTGCAATGCATCCTTATGACCATTTTACATTAAGTTTTCTTTTCTAAAATTCTTGAATTTTTTCATTTTTTTCCAAAGTTTATTTTTGAGAAAAAATGAATATTTATTAGCTCAAAAATCATTACTTATGTTAAAATTATATAAAATTCAGTTCATAATATGATAACGAACATGCCATCCAAATTTTATGTTCTCATATGTTTGTTTATCTAAAAATTATGCGCAAAAGAAGAAAACGAGAAAACATGTTGTTGCTTATTGAACATCAGTGTATATTAAGACAATTCATGTTTCAGTTTAACAGGTTAACAGGTTAACATATAAATGTTTCAAACATAAAATTTCTCAAAAATAATTTTTTTTTTATTTATTCTTTTTTTTACATAAGTATAATCAGATATGTGTCTAATGGCCAATTATCGAATTTAATTTAGAAATTTTAGAAAGAAAATATATGTTAAAAGTTTAAGGGTTAAAATACTAATTTAATCTGCTTGTACAGACCTATCATATATTGATCTGAAATTTAGTGTCATGTACGTTACATTAGGCGTTAAAAGGCTTTGCAATAATTGATTTAGAAGTGAAGCAATTCTGACATTTAAACGTTGAAAAATGTCTGAGATTTATAATTTGAATTTGTTTTCTTTATATATGTAAATAATAAAGAGAAAACATAGAATTGATATTATTTCTGACAAAGATTAATTTTCTTTTGAAAGATATAAGCAGTTAAACATAAATTTACTTTTTTCTTTCTTTCTTTTTTTTTTTTTTTCTTTCTTTTTTTTTTTTTTATTATTGCTAACTAACAATATTTATCTGCACTACGGATAAAAGTCCATTAATAACCACTTGTAAAACATAAGAAAAAGCATAAAATATTACAAATGCAGCAATTAAAAATTCAAAGTAATATCGTACATTTATTATTCATTAATTAGTATTTTAAGTTTAAAACGTTTTTTACAAACATATTGTAAGCAATTAAAATGTTTTTATAATTGCATTGTAAACTTTTTAATTACTTGCTAATAATTTGTTCGAAAACCTACGCAATTATTGAATTTTTTTTGGTAATGTACTTTGTTTTGCTGGTTTATGGGTATTTTTATTACTATCAAAGAAATATATTTTTAAAATATATTAATATTTTTTCAAGTAATTAAATTTCAAAGCCAGTTTTACAAATTAATTATGTTTCCATTCATATGAGAAATTTTAATTTTCAAAACGTAATTACCTTTAATATATTTAATTTACTTTCAAATGTGAATAACATTTAATAATTACCGTAATAATGGCTCTTATATCTCTTCTTATTTTTGTTAAATTTGTCTGATTAACTTTCGAAACAAATCAATTTTCATTTACCAATTACTATTGTAACGTCCTGAAAATCTATCATAAATTAACAAATACAACATAAATTACTGACAAAAACTTTTATTGAATTATAAACCGAAATTTTTTTCAAATATTGAAAGATGTTTAAATGTTTAAAGGAAAAGAAAAAGTTTCATAAAAAGATTAAGAAAACACAACTACATTAATAAAATAATGTTGAAAAAAAAAAAGAAATTTACTGTTAACCTTAACCATTTTATTCAAACTTGAATAATTAAAAGTAATCTGGTGTGTCACTCACACGACTTTCGCTTACACTGAAATATAATACTATAAATACAGGTTGGAGATTAAGAGGTAAGATAACGATGTTATGTAAACCTCTGTTAAAAAATTCAAATTAGGCTTCGGGAGAGTTTTATATGACAATTAGTTGTGTGTGAGGGGGACTACCGCCCCCTCAACCCCCCTTTCATTAATGCACAATGCACCTACATTTATATAGAATTCAATTAGGTTATTTAAAAAACATTTAAAAAAGTTATTTTTTATGATAATGCAGACGATTTCCATGTTAGAGAAGTAGTATAACACCAAGTATCCAAAAAAAAAGTCCATTTTATTCTCAAAAAAAAAATCGATAACTTTCTTTTAAATTATCGCAGTTCGATGGTTTAACAATTCGTTTTAAAGGTATTGGCGAGCTCTTTTGAAAGATACCCATCATGAAAATTTACTCCCCTCAAGGGGGGACTTCCTCCCCCCCCCAGGGGGGGGGGAAGCGAGGCTCCTACATACACAATTTTTTTTCCCCTGTTGACTATCTCTATTACAAAAAATACATATTCGTTTCATTTGGTTTAGTGCAGTCTATAGATATTAAACTCTACTTACCTGCAATTCCCCCCATAGACGTAATGTATTTGAATACTTTTAAGTATCCCTGTACACGAACCATTTGCTTGATCTTAACGAAAAGTTTAATGTAGCATCCTTATATGATACACATTTAGAATACCAAGTTTGATCTTTCTGCCATAATTTGTTTTTGAGATATGCTGATAACAGACAGACATACGCACTGACATGCACAGAAACCATTTGCTAAAAACATGTTTTTCGTATTCAGAGTACCTCAGAACGTGTAAATATAACAAAAACTCGCGTTTGCAAATTTGACCCAAAAACAATACTTTCTCTACCTTATGGTTAAGAGAAAGTTTAAAAAAAAAAAAAAAAAATGTTCCATCAAAAATGAAAATATATATATATATATATATATATATATATATATGTATGTATATATAAACCAATTATGAATAATTAGTAAAATTTTCCTTCTCGCTGGATTTCATCACTTTTACTCACACATGGGCGTAGAATTGTTTTAATATAGAAAGATTCTGAATATCAGAAAAACATGATTCATTATCATTAATTCTCTGGTATAACGTGATTTGTAATCTATATGCTGCCACACTGAATTTTTTTTAGACCGTTCCTATCGTTTGGCATTTCAAGTATATGATATACCAAGGTTGTTATTTTGTCCACTTTTTTGTGAAAAGTCCGGAACTTTGGACAAAACTGGAAAAAAACCTAAAAAAAAAAAAAAAAAAAAAAAACCTAAAAAAAAAAAAAAAAGATGAAACTGGACAAAGTATAATGCTCTGAATTTCATATGTTTGATACATAAAATTTTTCTATTAAAGCAATGAATTGTATTTTATAAACTTTGCATTAGCAATTAAACAATCAAAATATTTTATTAAAAATTAATAATTTGATTAATAAAAAATGTGATTTCATTTAAATCATGATAAATTAAAAAAATATATAAAGAAAATTCTAATTACCAAGTTATATATAGTTTACAAATGTAACGAAGTATATCTGTTGACTATTATTACATTATCATATTTGATATTAAGAGTAGGGGAAAAAAAGGTTATTTCATGTTATACCTAAATTTTTTTAAACAAAATAAACCGACAAGGCTGTAACTAGAAAAAAAAATCATGTAATAATGTTGAGTTAACATAATGTTGACAGTGAAAAATGAAGAATAACTCAATTCCCCTCAACACCTCCTACCCCTCTTGAAAGAAAACAGTAAACTACACAAATGCGGTTTATACGCACAACAACCAGTGCGGTCAATAGCACCAGGGCGTGTCTAATAAATTTGTGTCCTTGGCAGTTTTCTAAGTGCCAAGAAGAGGGAGTTCGAGGAATATACGCCCGAATTACTTGGGACCAGATGTTCTGCACCTTCGGAAAACAGACATAAACAGCAGACAGGAATCAGGCATGTACCAGATGCTGCAGAAAAAAAAAAGGAGCAAGGGTTATGAAAGGCTACCAGATGTTAAAGAGTCAAAATATTCATTGCAATTTTATTAGGAATAGAAAAACAGACTTCCAATTAAAGAAGTGCCTGTTTTCCGAAAACTTCCCATAAGATTTCAATTTTGGTCAGGAGGTTGTTGACACTTTTTATTTTATTAAGTACATATTTAAGTTTAATGGTAAGTTCAGAGAAGTTTTGGACGTTTAATTCATTGGCGATACTATTTAAGATGTTCTTGAGTTCAGATAATTGACTAGTGCTATTTTGCTGAAGTCTCACTGAAGATGATATGGCGATCCCGGCATAGAAGATTTCGGATTGGACAGGAACGGAGCTTCCGAGGGGAGCTCGGGAAAGTTGGACTTAATAATTTTCGTGTGAATTTTATTTTCCGGAAATTTCGGACATCCACGAAAATTTGAAAGATGATTCCCGCCACAATCACAGCATTTTGGTTCTTTAAGTTTTTCCTGTCCTAAGTTGCAGTCTTTGGTAAGATGCTCACCTGAGTATCTTACTCATCTAGCCTTCATATGGCAATTCTTTGCAGAATGAAAATATAATTGACATTTGTAGCATTGGAGGGTTCTAGTGGGATTTCGATAATTTTCAACAATAACTCTGTAGTAAAGGAGTTTTTGAATTTTTAATATGGATTTATTATGTTCTTTATTAGTGAGCTGAATCTGAACTAGAGGCAGGGGCTGTTTGGTTTTGAAACTGACAAGGCGATTGATTTTTAAGCTTTCAAATTTAAGCTCGGTGAGAGCATCCTCGATGTCTAACTCGGAGTTTTCAGTGGGAAATCCCCGGATAACAGCCTTGAGGGACGCCAGAGTTCTAAATAGTACTGAACACTCATTTCATCAAGTTTCATAGTGATGATATCATGAGCGTCAGGAGTTTCAGGATAGATTCTTAAGAAATTTCCAGAAGGTGCGGCAATGAAATTGCAATTACCTAACCTTTTCTCAAGATTTCTGAGGAGTTGATTCTTGTTACAGTATTTAACAGTAATAAATCGGCCTTTCGGCAAAGGCATTTTAGAGTTTTTCTTGATAGATTGTGTTTTTGGAGCATTTTTCCTGGCGCCATCTAGTGGCACCGAATCATCCGAAAGTAACTTTTCTTCCAGGTTTTTGAATTTATTTTGGATAGGTACGTTAAACAGAGTTTCTAATTTACTATAGTTTTTGTTTTGGGGCTATCAGTATATATCTTACGTTTAGTAGCTTTAATGTTATTAGTATTATTAGTTGCAGAAATATAATTGTTAGTGTATTAATGTATTAGGTGCATCTGATACCTGAGAAGACGCTTCCATCATCTCTGTGACGTCATCATATCTCGTCTTGTCAGACGTTTCAATCTTTCTGAATCCAATTCGAAAATCAGCGAACTCTGGGATAACAGTTCGTATTTCAGAAGCTATGAAATATTTAAAAATTCCGGAGGTGACTTGTCCAGAGTTGGGATCAAAATAGATAAAGTTGAAGTTTAATAACGTTTGACAATCATTGTCAGATAGAAGGTCTATCATTCCAGCTTGGATATAGTTGAATCTTTTAGAGATGAGGAGCCAATTCAAAACCTCTAAAACAGTGAAGTTTCTATTTTTGTTCGATGTTTCATCGATCGATTGATCCGTATCGGCTTTCGGACTAAGTGCCAAGAACTATAACTCGACACGGCTATATAGAAGTCAATTTCTCATTACTGGTGAGAGCGGATTTCGGGTAATGAACAAATCTAAACATATACAGATCTAATGAAAAAAAAAAAAAAATCAAGAATTTCTGTAACATCATCGGCCTTTTTGGAAGCTCCGGACTCCCCTCAGTATCATGCTTGATATCCATATTTACTCCACATCTTACAAGGAGATTTCGTGACTTGTTTCTATTACTATACCAAAGTTATTATACCTTCTGTGCGTTTCTTTTGAGATACTGTAGGTCAGCACGTTCTTTTAAAGGTCGACAGTGCTACACATTATCATATATTGTCCCTTGGATAGTGAAAAGTTACGTAAGAATGTCTGCAAAATCCCCTGCAAAATATCCTATAAGATATATAAGACCTTTTATGGGAGACTTTTAGCAGCTCCTGGCTAACTACAGTACTAATTCCGCGGCTGCGATACCCGCTTCAAAAGGAATGGGAGGATTATATCTTAAGAGTTCAGTGGCAACCTCTACAGCATTGCCTGCCGTTGTAAATCCTGCTTCGTACACAGGAGTGATTATATCTCTTACTCGTGATTAAATTTCTATATCGAGTCCTCTAATAAAGGTCAGTTGCATTTAAAAATAGAATTTCAATTAAGTTACCTTTGTCCTTTTAATTCCTCCTTACTCATCAGTCCTATGTTTTAACATTCTGCGAACCTTATGGTATACATATGATTGAAGTCAATGTCGAACACTTTTGAATAACGCTGCATGTGAAAAACTGCATCATTCTTAAATTTTATACTCAAGATATACGGCATTCTTTATTAAATGCTTTTAAAGTGAGTGTCGTTCATGATTGTATAAATTATACATTTTATGCTTTTTTAAAGGGCAATGCTTTTCTGAGAGAATTTCTTAAAAACATGTGTGAATTTAAAATATTATGTTAGCAATTATATATTCAAAATTATCAAATGCTAATGATGAAAAAACCTATTATAGTACTAATGCTTTGCATACGGAAAATTCACATTAATAAGGGTCTATTTACCATTTTAAGTACGTTACTGTAAGTGTACTTCTGAATAATATTATCCGTTTAATTTTAGAAATAATTTTCTGTAGTAAAATTTAAGGAAATTTTAAATCAATATTACTAAAAAGAATAAGTATGCCAATTAATATCATAATATTAATTTTTACAACAACGTTTAGATATATTTGTTCCCTATATTGAGTAAATACATTTCAGACAGTACAAGTCAGACAGTACATGTCAGACATACATGTTTGATAAGTAAGATATGTATTAAAACATACAAAAAATCAAAATTAATTGAAAATTTTTAAACAAAAGAAAATTCCTATAAAAAATAAAATAAATAAATAATGAAAAAGCTTTAAAAAATTCTTTTGCATTTTATTCCACAAAAGTACCTCCTCTTACTCTAATTTTCTACATTTTTATTAATACACGGAAAAAAAAAATTCTGTTATATTATAGAGAAAGCCTGGCAGCAAAAGTTTCAAGAAAATATCCATATGTTACGGAAAAATATTTTAGACAGAAATTTACCGTAACCGAACAATACAGAAAATATTCATACAAACAGATTTTTTCCGTAGTGCACATTGTAAAAATTAATTCACTTAAAATAAAAATTTCCGTTAGACCAGCCAGAATCGAACTAGAAACTTCCGCATTGACGAAGATTTTGCCTCAAAACCATGGAATCATGATTTATCCTAATTTTTAACACTTCCCAATCCTGCTTTGTTAAAACTAAGTTTTTCGTATACAAAAGAGAAAAAATATGTCTTTCGACAGGATATAATTTTATAGTAAATTTTTCCATTTTAGAAAACAGAAAGTTTCTGCGTGAAAGTTACAGAATCGTTCCGTTTTTTACCAGATTTTTTTTTTTTTTTTTTTTTTTTTTTGTACAATATATTGATTTGCCTATAAATAAGAAAATTTCAGAAATTTATTTTAGATGTTTCTAAAATCATTAACAGCTTGATTGATTGTTTATTTTTATTTATGTATTTTTTAATCCAACAGGATATTAAATTATCAGGTTGTAACATATGAAATGTCCGATTTTCATGGTCTACTTAATGAAAAACATATTTTTACAGAACAAACTTTATTAATCAAAATAGGAACCATTAGCTTCAATACACATTTTCCAACGAGAAACAAGTTTTTTTATGCCGGTATTATAGTGGTCCTGGAGGCAACAAATTCATTGAATGCCGTTTCAGCATCCTTTGGATTTAAGAAGCATTTCTCCTGCAGGAAGTTATCGAGATGTTTGAAAAAGTGGAAATCTGTAGGTGAGAAGTCAGGTGAATATGGTGGATAGCTAAAACTGCATAGTTTAACGTGTGCAGCTTCTGACGAGTGATCATTGAAACATCCGGTCTAGCGTTATCATGCAGAAGAATAGGGCCCTCCCTACTGGCCAGTGCCGGCTGTTTACGTGTAAGTTTTCGGTGTATTTCATCGATTTCTCTACAATATTTCTCCTCTGTGATGGTTTCGCCTGGTTTTAGAAAGCTATGGTGAATTAAACAGCTGAGGACCATCAAATAAATACCATAACTTTCTTTGATGGCTTTGGGAAGTGTTGTGGAGCCTTGCCAGCATCCAACCACTGTGCTGAACGTTTACGATTGTCATACAGAATCCACTTTTCAGCACAAGTTACAATTCGATTGAGAAAAGGATCATTTTGGTTGCGAAGAAGAAGGGCAGACGAGATTTCAAAACGTTTGCGTTTCTGATTCTCATTCAATTCCATTTATTCATTTTTTTAACTTGCCAATCAATTTTAGATGACGTGAAATGGTTGTAGGAGATACCTAGTTCTTCTGCATAATCTCTAACAGTTTGCCTGGATTTTTTTTTCAACTATTGCTCGTAAAGCTTCATTGTCCACAACAGTCTCTGGTCTGCCCCGGTCTTCGTTTGTGAGACTCTCATCCCCAGTTTCGAACTTTGCATACCAACGTCGAATGGTATGTCGAATCGTACGTTCATTTACAGAACCGTTTCCAAATGCAACATTCAGGCAGCTGCTGCAGCATTATAATTACTTTTCCACTCATACAAAAATAGCACTCTAGAATCTCTAGAATTCATCCTACGATTAAAGCTATAAACTTACCACCAAATCACAATATTTTTATTTGAACAAGGAGAAATCCTTGGAGGAATCCTTGTTATCAGATGAAAAAGACAAGGTTTTAGCTTTAAAATGATACATAATTAACGACTGTATCAAAAAAGTTTATAAGGAACCAAGTATAAAAATTTTTACTGGTGAGAATCGGACATTTCATATGTTACAACCTGATATTATATTGAAAATCTCTATCATTGTATCTTAACATTCACTTAAAAATCTGGTGTGTAACAACCACACAATTTCCACTACCCACTATTACACGTATTCCATGCACATTTTGGATATAATGTGTTCCGACGATATAAAATTTACCTAACAAATTAGGCATATAACGATTTTCCTGTAAGAGAAAGCTGGTACACGTATAAAGACATATAAAATAGAGTATGCATAGCGAGTTAAAAAAAAAATCGGCGGATCCGTTTTTTGAAACACCTTTTTCTGAGATCTAAAACGGACCTACCTAATCGGGATAATTATTAATTTTTATGTAATTCCCACGTAATACATAAAAAGGGTGTTTAAGAAAAATTAAAAAAAAAAAAAAAAAAAAAAGCCGTTTTTGAGATACCGACTTTAATCAGAACTTGGCAAACTCATTCTTTGACCGGAAAACAACAATTACATGCTAAAAGATGTCTAATAGGGAGTTAATATAGTGAATTTAAAAAAAAAAAAATCCGTAAAAAAATTCCTTTAGAAAATTTTTTAAAGGAATGCGCTTGTGAGATGTCGGATTGAGCTACTTATACAGAACGCCTATCAATTTTTCTGATCTAATAAACTATTGCACATCTAATGGGGTGTTTATATAGCAACTTTGAAGAAAATCATTAGAGTCGTTTTTTAGATACTGATTTACTTTCGATTTCCAATGATCCACTTTCCAATTTTCACCAAAAGTTTAAAGAATCATCTGTATACCAGACCTGTCTTAATTCTAAAGTTTTATGGTGCTATCTTTATTAGTTTTGGAGATATGATAGTCAGAATAATCCTCTTCCCTCCCTCCTTCGTTGACCAATTGCCGAAAGCAACTTTTTTGGACTCATGAGACCTTAAAACATGTAAATCAGGTGAAAACTCGATATCAGAATTTTGGACGGAATGCAATACTTCCGTTACCTACAGTAGTCAGAAAATGGATGTAAAAATAGGCATTGTAAAATGTAAAATTAGGCTTAATAAAATATAGACATAGAAAAAAAGAAAATATAAAAAACAAATAAAACTTACGATTTCTACGATTAAATTTCACTTTTAAAAGCATTGAACTTTTTAATATTAATGAATGATTAATCTGAAGTAAATAAAAAATAAATAAATAAATGAGATTATTTTAGTAATGCCATAACAGTTTTTTTTTTTTTAAATAAAAGGTCGATAATCTTTTTAAGTAACCTTTCAAAAAATTTTAATTAAATATGTAAATCGAAAAAAAAAGAAAACACTTTCAATTACAGTTTAGCACAGAAGCAATCCCGGAAGTATTTATTTATTTATTTTGAATATGTTACATAACTCTCAAATAGAATTTAAAAACCACTTTTTAAAGCAAAATAATTGATATCTCTTTGACATTCAATGAAGTAGGCTTGTATAAAAAATGAAAACGAATTTTTAAAAAGTTATTTGCAATTAACTCATATCCAATGCAAAACCATCAAATTTGTAATACTAATTTATTTTGTCATGATATACGTAATAGTTAAAAGAACTCAAGTGAAAACGCTTTAAAATGAATAAAAAAAAAATATTTTAAAAAAGGTAATTACCAATCCAAATTAATAATAAAAAAATTTTATTAGAAATCAAAGGAAAATTAATTTATAAATTCATTATTTTTTCTTTCAAAATTAAACATGAAAAATACTTTTTAAGATTTGATTTCTTATATATATATATATATATATATATATATATTAATGATTTGTTTATCAATGCATATTTATTATATCACTGATATTAATTGTGTACTTCATTTACAATTTACCACTGAAAAAAGACAGACATATATCAAAGAAAATAAAATTTTAGTTTTTTTTATAATTTAAAAGAAAGCGTCATTATATTTTTTAGAAGAGCTAATAAAGAAAGTTCTAAAGGCACGTTAAAAATCCCATTAAAAGATTTTTGAATTTCATGGTATCTCATTGAAATGTTATGCAGAGATGAATGGAATTGTTCGAAAAGTAAACCCCCCGTGGGTAACATTATTTACGCTAGAACACATACACATACAGATTTGCCAACCGAATTTTTTTTAAATGTCAGGTTTTTTATTTATTTATTTATTTATTTATTTCTAACACACACGCACAGAGAGAGAGAGAGAGAGAGAGAGAGAGAGATAGTAAAGTGGGAAATATGGAGTAGTCGAGTAATATGGAATACCTTTATATCTCACTTGTACAGTGCTACTACCTACCGTAAGTACGTCAAACATAATTACTGCACCTAAAATATGAACGGTAATTCACCTTATGTCAGTGAGAAAAGCATATTTTATGTCACTGCAACTTCTTTGGTTTATCAAGATTCAGATTTTTTGGAGATAAGTATTATGAATTCTGTAATCTACTTACGAAGCAGTAAAATGAGTGAAAGCCTAATCGCAATTCCGTTAGGAGAGTTGAGTTGTTTAGTAATCTGATTTCCATGAACTTATTTCTACTAACAGGTGTTTGAGGTTGATTTATTCTCCATGATGGCGATTTGGGTTACATGGAATTCCAACTAATCCATATTATTTGCTATTTTTATAAAACTTGAATGATGATATTTTTTCAGTACTGTTAAGTTTCAATAGTAATTTCAAAATAAGTGTTTATATTGCAGTTATTCATAATTTTTTGTAAAAACACTACCCTATGCCATATTATCCATTAAGGAAATGCGTATTTCATATTTCGCTTCTTAACTATTCTATATTATCCGCTTGGTCCACATTATCTGAAAATAGTTCTTTTTTTTTTTTCCCCTTAACTAAAAAATGTTGCATGTAAACTCTACTTCTTGAAACATAAAACCATCAAAACACATTAACGACTATTGAAAATTTGCAATAGTCGAATCCACAGTGATCCAAAATGCTTCAGTTTATTATGGTGAGTTCAAACAGAAATGGTATTCCGTGTTCACCTAGACCGTGTTCATCTATACCGTGTTCACCTATATGAAAAAGAAATTTTAAAAATAGTTTCAGATATCTTTTGCCTCATAAAATTTTGTTACGTTGAAATATTTTATATAGTGTCTTAATAGTAAAGTAGGTAGATAAATGCAGTACATAAAAGAAATATTCTATTTTATAAAGTAATTCCAAACAAAAAATCAGTTTTTGTTCTTGAAAGTTTCCCTTTTCATGAAAAAAGAAAATTAAATAATGATATGAAAATTAAATAATGATTTTTTTTATCTTTTGTCCATTGTTTTTTCTTATTGCGACGCATATCTTACAAAACATAAAAAAATATTTGCAATTAAAAGAATTGATGCTTTTTATTCTTTTTGGCAACCAATTCAGAAATTATGACGTTATGTTTCTGTTTTTTATATTGGTTACTACCTGCATCAAAGTTTTTTTTTTCCCCCCACTGAAATAAAATTCATCATTTCTTTTTTTCAAGTTTTGTCTTTAATCAAGGCTCAAAACTTGTCACAGCAATTTTTGTGATGATGTGATGGCATACCATCCCATATACAACAAAGCAGAATTAGCTGTTAACAATTACAAACGAAATTGGTGAAAGGGATTCCAATTTCGAAGCTTATTCAAAATTGTAAAATAAATTTTAAGTTAAAAGTTACCGTTAAATTCAGGAATATTTTCAGTTTAATAGTTTTAGGAGTTTATGAGTTATCTCTGCCAAATATCACTTCTCTTGGGAGACTTTCTCGTAATTTGAAAAAAAAAAAAAAATTATTTACTAGATATGTATATATAAAAGAACAAACAAAACACACACAAAATAAATTAATAAATAAACCAGTAAACAAGTCAAACAAAGAAAACACGAAAACATTAAAGGCATCATTAGGGGACCTTTTATGTATTAGGTAAGGTACTTCAAGTTATTTTTAGTATGGCACTAAAAAGCTTCATAGATTTCATACGTCTTGCTAATAGAAAAGAAAAATAGTCGAACAGTTCAACTATCTTTCACCTTTTAAGAAGGGTGTAAAATTAACCATCATAAAAAATACTTTTTGAAGCATTAAGGATAAATTTATTGATTTTTTTTTCACTTATTTTTGTGCGAAATACTGAATCAGTTTTATCAAGAGCAAATAACTGTATTCCGTAAAATAAGACTGCGATATCTTTACAAGAAAAAAATTATGTGCGATTTACTGCAGTCCATATATCCACCTGGTCGTTCAGTTGATAGAATATTGGCATTTAGGACTCAGGTTTGATTCTTGGCTAGGTTACTTATTGCTGTTGGTAAAATTAATTCGGACTTTCTATCAAAGATGTGTTCAGCAGATTATATGATTTGATACTAGAAATTTTTGATTTTTATATTTTATAAAACTATTTATATATAACTTGAACGGGAATTTTTCGAATTGTGTGCACTATAAGATGAAGCTCATTCCTGTCAAAGGTGTGCAACAAGAAATGAAATTTTATAGTGGAGCAGTAAAACTGTTCCCGGTATCTTTGTAAAATGTGGAAAAAAATGAATTTCTCATTTCAGAAAAAGGATTCACCCTCTTTTCCTTTCTTAGTAGTCCTATGGAATTTCTGTTGCTTTGTATTATAAGGATATTTCCTTCAAAAATGAGGCTTTCAAATTCTGTTATTTCAATAACACTTTTTGAACATATGCCCTCTTTTAGTTTACTGATTTTTTTTTTTTTTCTTTTAAAATAAATAAATTTAAATACCTTATTTCATTAAGTAAATTTATGACTCTTAATTTCAATCTCTGAAAGAAATATTAATATTTTTTTTTTATTTTTTTAACAAGAAAGAAAAATCATGCAGTACGCAATGATTAGTAACAATTTTCAACTGTAAGTAATTGTTGTATCGAATAACTTTTAATATTCTTTGCCTACGTTATCACACAACGGACAGAAGGACTGAAAAATATACAGATAGACTAATTGATTTTAAAATTAGTCATAGGCATCTGTAAATCAGAAAGTTAATCATTTCATATTCTACACAAAACATTCTTTTAGAATATTAGCAATACATTTCAATATTTTTATGATTTTTACAGTAGAAAGATTTCAAAAATTCTGTCCTAAAACGTAATGCATTGGCATTTTTTTTTCTATTGTTGTTGTCCCTGTAAACAAACTTGTTATACAGGACCTATTAATGTCATTTTAAATGGGGAACATTCTATAGGAAAATATTTATAAAAATAACACTCATAGAACACAATGCTTTCGAATGCTTTTGGGTGTCCTTGTACACATACCAGAAGAGATATTCACTCCATTTTCAATATAGAACATCCGATAGTGAACTTCAATAAAATAAATCAGTTTCGAGAAATTCCATAAATATTTACAGGAGTTAGAGCGCGGGCAGGCACACAGGCAGACAGAGGGACAGATACACAAACTGAAATCATATTCACACTTAAAAATGTTAGAAAGTGTTAAAAACATGTAAACGAAAGTACAATTCTAGCAATTTTTTATTAAGATCTCTTAATATAAATGGATATTTTTGTGTCACCCTGTAAATCTAATGCTAATTATGCTATATTCTATGCAAAGCATTTCTTTGTGCATATAAATAACATATTTCAATTTCCTAAAACTTCGTGGAAAGTAAAGTTATTAAAATTTGATTTATAGAAATATCGCTCATAGAACGCAATGTTTTGAAATACTTTTAAGTGTCCCTATACATAAATCGGCGGTGGTATTTCCTCCATTTTATACAGGAAACATCCAATAGTGAACTTGAATAACATATTTCAATTTCATTGACATATGTCTACAGTAATGGTATGAAAATATGGTTTATAGCAATACCTCTCTTAGAACACAATGTTTTGAAATACTTTCGGGTGCCCCTGTACACAAACCATTAGAGGTATAAACTCCATTTTCAATAGGGAACATCCGATAGTGAACGTGTATAACATATATCAGTTTCAAGAATTTCCATAAATATTTACGGGAGTTAGAGCTCGGGCAGGCCGGCAGACAGACAGACGGACAGGCAGATACACAAAACTTAAATCATATTAACACTTAAAAAATGTTAGAAAGTGTTAAAAACGCTTAACGTAAACGAAAATACAATTCTAGCAATTTTTTATTAATAGCTCTTAATATAATAGGATATTTCTGTGCCACCCTGTAAATCTAATGCTAATCATGCTATATTCTGTGCAAAGCATTCTTTTGTGCATATAAATAACATATTTGAATTTCCAAAAACTTCTTGGAAAGTAAAGTTATTAAAATTTGATTTATAGAAATATCTCTCATAGAACGCAGTGCTTTGGAATACTTCTGATTGTCTCTGTAAATAAACCGATAGTGGTATTTCCTCCATTTTATACAGGAAGCCTCCAATAGTGAACTTGAATAACATATTTTAATTTCATTCAGATATGTCTACAGTAAAGGTATGAAAATATGGTTTATAGAAATACCTCTCTTAGAACACAATGCTTTGAAATAGTCTTGGGTGTCCCTGTACACAAACCAGTAGAGGTATAAACTCCATTTTTAATAGAGAACATCAAGATAGTGAACTTGAATAACATATATCAGTTTCAAGAAATTCCATAAATATTTACGGGAGTTAGAGCTCGGACAGACAGACAGGCAGACAGACAGACGGACAGGCAGATACAAAAATCTGAAATCATATTGACACTGAAAAAATGTTAGAAAGTTTTAAAAATTCTTAACGTAAACGAAAGTACAATTCTAGCAATTTTTTTAATTATAGCTCTTAATGTAACTGGATATTTTTGTAACACCCTGTAAATCTAATGCTATTCATGCTATATTCTGTACAAAGAATTCTTTTGTGCATATAAATAACATATTTCAATTTCCAAAAACTTCGTGGAAAGTAATGTTATTAAAATTTGATTTATAGAAATATCTCTTACAGAACGCAACGCTTTGGAATACTTTTGAGTGTCCCTGTACATAAACCGATGGTGGTATTTCCTCCATTTTATACAGGAAACAACCAATAGTGAACTTGAATAGCATATTCCAATTTCATTCAGCTATGTCTACAGTAAAGGTATGAAAATATGGTTTATAGAAATACCTCTCATAGAACACAATGCTTTGAAATACTCTTGGGTGTCCCTGTACACAAACCAGTAGAGGTATAAACTCCATTTTCAATAGGGAACGTCCGATAGTGAACATATTTCAATTTCATTAAGTAATGTCTACAGTAAAGGTATGAAAATATGGTTTACAGAAATACCTCTCATAGAACACAATGCTTTGAAATACTTTCGGGTGTCCCTGTACACAAACCAGTAGAGCTATAAACTCCATTTTCAATAGGGAACGTCCGATAGTGAACTTGAATAACATATATCAGTTTCAGAAAATTCCATAAATATTTACGGAAGTTAGAGCGCAGACAGACAGACGGACAGACAGACAGACGAACAGACGTACAGACAGACAGACAAACCGAAGTCATAAACACTTTTCAACCTTGTTGGAAAGTGTTTTAAAAAAGCTCACTAAGGTAAAAAGCGACGTGTTCAGAGAATGATTCAAAAAACGGGGTTCAAAAAATCTTCATTTTTGAATGAAATATCCTTAAAATATGAAGAAAAAAAATCTCATAGAGTTACTTGGGAAAGAAAAAAGAGTCAATCAGACTGATGTGCAGCCTTCAGAGCAGACAATACCTAATCTCGTCGATAGGCAAAGCCCATGTTATTTTAAAGGGACAATTGTTTCTACAATAACTAATTGTTTATTTTTTATTATTATTTTTCTGATTTCACATTCAGAAAATTCACAACTGTTAAACGAATACTCCTTTAATAAAAATTTATTATTATTATTATTTCAGTTTATGTTTCAGAACTAAAAAATGCGCTGAGGGTTTTTTTTTTTTTTTTTTTTGTATTGTTAAACGACGAATATATATATATATATATATATGTTACCGTTAAAGCTCAAAATCCGTTAATGTGCAGATTACCTAGCTAATCTGCAGATTAACTAAAATGACCCGTTAAAGTGTGGAATCAAGAGTTTTCTGCATTTTAACTAGGTAATCTGTGGATTAGCGGCTTCTGTGTCGTTCAAGTTCAAATGTTTGTTTCGAGCCTTAGTTTTTTTACATTCACTATGACGTCAAACAGTCATGTGATACATATACGCGAATGACCTTCAAACACAAACCAAAACTTTCATCCTTTCCACTCCGCTTCCGCCTATGATAATTAGTAAACGCAAAACTTGGAGCATCGAAGACATGGTTATTATAGGTTTCTTATCATGACCAACACAAAACTTAAAGTAACAAGTGAGTTATAATTGTTTTAATTTTGATTTTATTTCTTCTCTTTTTTAATTCTGTCAATATAAGTTTGATAAGGGTCTGCACTGCATTTTATTATTGAAATCTAATCTTAATCTAAACACTCTATCTCCTGAAACTTCATTTTGAATTATGAATATTAAAATTTACAGCACAGTAATTATTTCCTCCCGAAATAAAACTATTAAAACACAACTTTTTTAAAACTAATTTATTTAAAAATTGATTTAAATTACTATTACTTACTGAAAAAAAAAGTTTTAATTTTTAACTCTGAAAAATATGGCATTCAATATTATGGCTTTCTTTAATAAATACTTAATATGAAATTTTTGTGCATTTTTTAGCATTTCATTACATTTTGTTGTTGTTTCTTTCAATTTCAAGTTTCCTTTATATATTTTATCTATCATGATTGCATTTTTATTTTTATTTTGTTCGCTTTTTCATATAATTTCGTTGTAGTTTATCACATAAAATGTGTTAATAAAGTTTTTTTTTATTATTATTTATTTAATTGTAAAATTAATATAATTGCTAAACTTGTACTTGTTGCTGTAATATGTATGCTGCAAAATATTGTTTAATAAAGCATTGGAAAACAGTCATTTTAATTTTCCTGCGGTCTAAAAATTATTATTAAAGCAGTTTTAATTATTTGAAGTACTTCTTAAATAATGCTTCTGAATTGTCTAATTTAATATTTCTTTATCGAAATAAAAATTGGTGCATAACATTAAAAAAAAAAAAAAAGTAATAGCAATGTAAGTTGTTAATAAAACTTTTTTTATTTTTTATTTAAATGGTTAAATATTTTTATTTTGAAAAGAAAACATTACTATATTATAATTCTAACATTCATTTATAAAATAGAATTTATTGAAAGCTATTAAAGTTATTATATTTCATATTAAAAATGCATAACATCTTCAAACTTATATTGGCAGAATAAAAAAGATGAAATAAGTAAAAAAATTAAAACAAATATAACTTTAAAAGACATAAAAATTAAAACACATACAGATTAAAATAAGTAAAGAAAGAAAGAAAAGGAAAGAAAGCTATTTTTTCCCCGAATGAAAAAAACAAATACAACACAGTGTGCTGTAAAATTACAACACCAGAGATCTTATTTTCACTTTAACGAGTGCCTAGTAGGTAATGTGCAGATTATCTAGGTAATTCGCAGATTACCTAGGTAATTTGAGAAATGAAAAAAAATTCCTCACTTTAACGGATCGCCCTAGTTAATGTGCAGTTTACCTAGCTAATCTGCAGATTAACTGATTTCTGCACTTTAGCGGTAACATATATATATATATAATATAGCAATACATTAAAATAAAAAAAATTCTGATTTAATGATTATTAATTTTTTGGAGGTAAAAAGGAAAAAAAATAAACAATGAATTATTGTGGAAACAAATTTTCTCATACAATAACATAGGCTTTGGTTATCAGCGAGGTTGTCCGCTCTCAAGATGACTGGGAAAGACCTGTAAATCGCACTTGTCGAAAGTGCTACAGCCAAGAGGCCATTGACTTTTTTAAGAAAGCCCATTATTATCATTATTTTTTTTAAATAATTTAGTTTTTGTTTGTTACTATTATCATTATGCAATTGGTACTGCTAATTCATAAGATGTAACACTATCAAAAACAATATTAAAAGAATATTTTAAAAATAAAATACCCAAATTATTTTCCCTATAACTAATAATCTTAAAAATTAATTAAATATATTTTACAAAGAAAAAATGACCAGAATATTAGCCCACTAAATTAAATTTGAATATTCTACTATATTGTACAAGAAACATGAATTGCCGTAACTTTGTTTATACAAAAGTGTTTTAAAAACTATGTATTCTTGAATAAAGTAGAGTATGCAACAGGACAATCTTTCTTATCAATAAAACATACTGTTTCAAACATTTATTAAAATAGAATGTTTCATTACCTTTTTGCCTACAACAATTTTATTTATATCCTTTTTAATATTACCACCCTTCTTCTTTTTTTTTTTTTTTTTTTTGTTAAATAATAGTTGATAATAAAATGTATACTTAATTTTTAATTTAATTCATAAGCTTTTACTAAATAGAAAACGTTTTGAATGCATCATTACTTTCTCTTTATTTTACATAAGTGGTGGACAACTTAATATGCTTGCATGAGTGGCAAGTTATTTATATCTTTTTTTTTATATAGTGTAAACTTCGGTCATTATAATTTACATTCACCCTTTAATTTGTACAAAATCTCATTTTCCCCCCCAATACCTCCCTTTTACTTACTAGTGGATCTGCAGAACAGGAGCCTCAACGTCCTATTTGCATCAGACATTTTTCAATAGGTCATTTTTATTTATTTCTTATTATATAATAGTATATATTGATTCGATCGACTTATTACCATAATCAGATACATTCCTGAGGGGGGCTGCCGCCCCCCTCAACCCCCCGCTGTATCTCTCTTTCTATACCTATTTGTATATCATATAAAGTGTTACGGAATTGTAAATAATTGCATTTATTATTGTATACATTTTTGTCGTTTTAGCGTTAAAATAGACTAATTTTCCTTTAAAAACGAATTGAAAAGCTCCAATAAGGGAAGAAATGGATTTGGCGCCAAATTTTGCGACTGTTTCCCTCCTTGGCGATTTTTTTGGCGACCTTGGCGAGAAAATCCTTATTAGGGATATACCAAATATGGAAGCTCTAATCTCATTGGCTGATGAGATACGATAATTTTCCAGAACAGTCTGTGTTCGATAGAATAGTATAAAAGGAGCATTTTTTTAGCCAAGGCTTCCAATCTCAGATCTGTGTCGGTTTCGTCAAATGCTTGCTTTGCTTTGAGCCTCTTTGAATGAGACTTGCTTTATGTGTTATTGCTAAACAGTTTGTACTGTTGTTTTGCTGTTAACGGCTGTTGTTTAAGCTATGTTTACTGTTTGAATTGAAGCTGATACTTGGTTTATAGACCTGTATTCTTCTGGAACTTTCTGTGAATAAATCACTGAATTTTTGCAAGTTTCGCCTTTCATTCTCGGAAAACTTACAAACCCCCAAGTACGCAACAATATGCATTTTTATTAAACGACGGTCTTGTATTATTTCCCGGAAATTCATAAATACCGAATTTCATACAAAAAAAATTACATAGCATATCGGAAATATTTTGCGTAACCTTTAAACTAATTATCAATTCTATGCCCACAATTTTCAACATGAAAACAGGCTTTTAAAATTCTAATAAAATTTCATTATATTTGATGGGGTGTAACCATGTTAAAATACACTTTTAAGAAATATCGACTATACACCATAAAAGTACGAAATTCCTTTATGTATCCCGGAAAAGTAACCACAGTCATTATAAACGCCAATATTCTTCCCATAGGCCGTAATGATAAAAAAAACTTTGGCGTGTCCCTGTACACGAACTACAAATGGAATGCACACCCAAAACTATACAGATAATTTCGTTGGGATCATGAACATGTGTACAAAGTTTCAAGTCAATAGCGTGATTTTTACGGCCGCTATCGCACGACAGACAGACAGACAGACAGACAGACGGACGGACCGACGGAACCCAAAATCCTTTTGAGTCTCAACAGAGGGCCTCCACTGACGTTTCGGCAAAAATTGAAGTCAATAGCTTGATTTTTGCGGCGGCTATCGCGGTACATACAGATTCTTCCCATAGGCCGTAATGATAGAAAATCTTTGGCGTGTCCCTGTACACGAACTACAAATGGAATACACACCTAAAACTATACAGCTGATTCCGTTGGGCTTATGAACATGTGTACCAAATTGCAAGTCGAAAGCGTGATTTTTGTGGCTGCTATCGCGGTACATACAAATTCCTCCCATAGGCCGTAATGATAAGAAAAACTTTGGCGTGTCCCTGTACACGAATTACAAATGGAATACACACCCAAAACTATACAGCTGATTTCGTGGGGCACATGAACACGTGTACCGAATTGCAAATCGAAAGCGTGATTTTTGTGGCTGCTATCGCGATACATACAAATTCCTCCCATAGGCCGTAATGATAAGAAAAACTTTGGCGTGTCCCTGTATACGAACTACAAATGGAGTACATACCAAAAACTATACAGCTGATTTTGTGGGGCTCATGAACACGTGTACCAAATTTCAAGTCAATAGCGCTATTTTTGCGGCCGCTATCGCGCGACAGACAGACAGACAGACAGACAGACACAGCCCAAAACCGTTTTGAGTCTCAACAGAGGGCCTCCACTGACGTTTCGGCAATAATAAAGTAATTTACAACTTGTGAACATTTCTTCCCTACCTATTTCAATTATTTTGTTCCCACATACAGTCTTCTTTGCGTTTTTATGCTACTTTTATACTTTAATTATTTAATCTTTTCTCATTTGGAAATAAATTATTAAAATATGTCTATCTGATAAATGTTATTTCCAAGATTCTTGATGCCAAGCATTAAAAATATTTTTAGCTTTACCTTATAAAATATCAAGATATACAAGATTTACTTTGGCTAATAGCTTCACCTAGTGGATTTTCTTTTATTAATGTAGATACTCCTTAATTTTTTTGTTATTTTTAATCCATGTTATTAGGAAATCCTGAAATAACTGCATACAGAGACTGTAATTGTTATTTTAAAATGTAATTTTTGTCTTCAATTACGTTGCTTTATTAGATTTCAATACTCGTTCATCAAATTTCATGTATTTTAATATTCATGAAATGATTTGCAATTTGTTTTCTGCTTGAACAATATATGATGTGAAAGAAATTAAAAAATTTTTGCACAAAGATAAGTTTTTCAAAAAATAAAATAAATAAATTATTCATTTCTTTTCTTTTTTTTTTTTTTTTTTTTTTTAAATCTTAGCACATAATTGTACTTTAAATTGCTTTTCTCGTATGCAAATGATATTAAAGAATTTATTATTTTTTAGTTTAATGACTTTTGATGACTTTAAAAAAAATAATAATAAAACAAATCTATAAATAAAAAATATAAATGACATTTTATGATTAGCCTTAAATTTATTTTAAAATTTTATGCACACAAATTTCAAAATGTTTTTTCTTCATTTTAAATTGCTTTAACATTAAAAAGAAAAAAAAAAAAAAAAAAAAAAAAAACAGTGTGGTTCATAATTAAAGTGTAGTTTAAATGAATTTTCTTTTATAGTTTCAATTAAAATGTATATGTATATATGTGTGTGTGTGTGTGTGTGTAATATAAAAACTCCTAATTAATTCTTTTTATTTTAAATTATAGTTTAATTAATATATTCTTTAATAATATTTCCAATCTGTTCTTTTAAATAGAAAGTGCCATTTCCACCTTCTTGAAAAATAAACCGATGGCAAAATTAAGTTTTTTTTTTTTTCATTATTGTTCTAGTGTATTTCTTTTCAAATTGCTTTTTTCCCTCCAGACCGAAATAATCCGAACCGACAAAAGAACTACCCTATCTCAAAGTGAAAGACCAATTACAGAACTAAAAAACACATTGATACGCCTTTTTCAATCACGTGACAAATTGTCACGTAGGGAGAAATTCACTAGCGCTTCAATGTTAAGCTCGATCCCTACGAAGTGCATCATTCTATTTAATTTGCAGGTAAATCGGTAGACAGAGGGATGGGAACCTTTACTTGCGATTGCGCGCGCGAGGTGTGAGTGTTTACGATTTTGATTTGGCTCGTGGTTGTTGCTTATTGCTTGATTCTTTCTTGACAATTTTAAGTTCATCTTGACTCCTGTCAAAGATTTGATTGACGAGATAATTTTTTTTTTTTTCATTTATCGCAAAAAAAGCTCTGGGGGGCTCCGTTGTCGGATGATCGAAAGTAAATTTCTCCAAACAGTTCTCAAATTTCTTCAAGTCAAGGTGATATATATACATATATATTTTTTTTTTTTCAAACGAAATTTCAAACTGATTTTTTTTTTTTTTTAAGTTTAAAAATATTTACCAAATTTAAGCTCACATATATATTGAGTAAACAATAAATTTAATATAATTATAATTATTTTATTATTATCCTTTTTTTGGAAGTATCTATGTCGCAACATGAAGGTTAAAATCTCAGTTCTTGACATTTCAAATTCTACTATCTAAATCAGATTGACAATATTTTTTATGAAATTGTGGTTATTGGTGTTTTTGAATACGCTTACAAAGATGTACAATTAAAAATTTTCACTGCACACATCACACACTCAACTGCATTTTTACTTTCTTCTATATGTAATATAGAGAAAGTATTGGATTCGCGAAAATTTTCGACCTCCGTTTTTTGACGGATCTACACGTTTTGGGATATCCTGAACACGAATTGATAGTTATTAAAAAATGTCTGTCTGTCTGTGGTTTCTTGTTTTCACCGTATCTCACGAACCAATGAATGAAATTCAACCAAACTTGGTATATAGTTGGACCCTGGCGGGGCATTGTGCTAATTAGATTTGGGAATCAATCGCCCAGCAGGTGGCGCTGTGATCGCAAAATTTCATATTTTTCACCGTATCTCACGAACCAATGAATGAAATTGAACCAAACTTGGTATATAGTTGGACCCTGACATGGAATGGTGCTGATTAGATTTGGGAATCAATCGCCCAGCAGATGGCGCTGTGATCGCATTTTATGTAAACTTTTAACATTGTAGTATAGGACAAAATTTCGTATAAATGTACATAATGAGTGTTATTTTAAACTTGTGAGTGTAAAATTAATATGAATTATTGATAACCGTAGTAATTAACTAGGAAAAAAATTTTGTGCATGTGGGGGCACCGGTCCCCCCCCCCCCCGGGGAAGTAAATTTTCAAGATGGGTATCTTTCGATACGTCTCGTTGATAATAGTAATAGTTAACTAGGGAAAATATTTAGTGCATGTGGGGGCATCGGTTCCCCCCCCCCAACTGAGGGGGGAAGTACCCTCCCGGGGGGGGCAAAGTTTCAAGATGGGTATATTTCGAAAGGTCTCGTCAATACCTTTAAAACGAATAGTTGAACCATAAATATGTGATAATTTAAAACAAAGTTATCGATTTTTTTTTACTTTTGACGAAAAAAAACTTAAAAAAAAAAAAAAAAAAAAAAAAAAAAACGATTTTTTTTCTAACGAAATTTAACCAAACTTGGTATTTAGTTGGTCCCCGACATAAACTGGTACTGATTACATTTGGTGATCAAATCGCTCAACAGGTGGCGCTGTGATCTCATGTTTTCTAAATTTTTAACATGGCAGTATAGGACAAAATTTCGTGTAAATGTACATAATGAGAGTTATTTTTGACTTGTGATTGTAAAATTAATATAATTTATTAATAATAGTAACAGTTAACTAGGAAAAAATTTCTGTGCATGTGGGGGGGAACGCTTCCCCAGTGAAGTACCCCCCCCGGAGGGGTAAATTTTGAAGATGGGTATCTTTCGAAAGATCTCGTCAATACCTTTAAAATGAATGGTTGAACTATAAATCTGTGATAATTTAAAACAAAGTTATCGATTTTTTTTTTACTTTTAACAAAAAAAAAGAAAAAAACATCGTAATTTTTTTTTTTTTTTTTTAATATTGTTACTGATTGAATATGTATTACTTTTAACAAAAAAAAAAAAAAAAAAAAAAAAACCTTAGAAAAAAAAAAAAAACGTATTTTTTTTTTTTTTTTTTTAATATTGTTACTAATTAATTGAATATGTATAGGAAAATTTAGAAGAATGTCTTGTGGTGGCCACAACATACTAGTTTTTTTAATATTGTTACTGATTGAATATGTATAGGATAAATATAGAAGAAAGTCTTGTGGTGGCCACAACATACTAGTTTTCTTTCATTGTGACTGGGGAGTAAACATTTTTTAAGTTTTCCTGAATTTCTTTGTACAAGGAAATCAACTTGCCCTGCAAAATATAGGAAATAATTACAATTCAAATTTCTTCAAAACATGCTTTAAATCATCTATATACTTATAGTTGCAACTTTTGAAAAATATAAGGATTGAAAAGTGTGAATTGATTAAATAAAAATTACAAGAAAATACAGTTCTCACTCGCCTTTTTTTTTTTTTTTTTTTTTTTAATGCCCTGTCTGTCAAAAGAATGGAACAATTTGTACTTGTTTATGTTGACATAGAATGTTTTACATTCATTGCATGTATTATGTTAATTAATAATAATAATAAAACTTGCACTATATTTTTAATCATACAGTGCATTGTTTTCAATCAATGCTCCAATTCAATGCGCAATTGTTTTCAATCATATGATGAAAATAATATTTTAAGTGCATTTATATTAAAGTAATAATGCAGTAAACTGATTTTATTCCAGTAAATAATCTTAAAGCATTACATTAAAACTTGTTTTGAGGTACACCATCTTTTCACTAATTAAAACTAAGTTCTACATTACCCTCCTTTTCTTGCATTAAGTATAATTTAATGTAAGGTTTATTCACTTTTTTTTTTTTTTTAAACATGAATGTAAATAGAAACAAAATAAAGTCATTTTCGTTTATTAATATAATATTAATTATCTTATACTTGCTATTTAGTAATATTTGGAAAAGCTTTCATAAATATTGCTGTTAAAATTTACCAAGTACATGAGGATTTTGTCAATTTTTACCTGAATTGCCTGAATTCAGATTCTCATAGATATATAAGGGGAGGGGGAGAAAAAGAAGAAACTATTTTCGTGCATATGTTAAGAGGTAAAAAAAAAAAAAACTGAGTCCGAAATTGAAATTTATCGTAATTCTATTGAACCTAACCTGAATCTCTTCTCCGACCGTCCTATTAGCTCAGTGCATTTGCATTTATCTCCAAAAATAAGTAATAATAATAAAAAGAAAAAAAAAAAACGAATCCGAAATCGCAATCTATCGTATCTCCCCTTCTGCTTCCTATCCCTCCGTTTACGGTCTGTCTTACCTGCAAATTAAATAGAATGATCCACTTCGTAGGGATCGAGCTTAACATTGAAGCTCTAGTGAGAAATTCCCGTATACTCTCTTTTCGAATTTCCTCATATAAAAATGCACGCATCCCTAAACGAATGGCTTTTTGTTTATTGTTTTGTCTAAATAAACTGTATGATGTTTCTTTTAAAAAATGTAAATTGTTTCTGCTATCCCCTATGTTGGAAACACATGCCATATTTTAAGTTTTACAATAAATATGTGTAAGTGAATTGAGTCTATTAATTACTATAATTACTCCCACGACTTCATTTTTTAAAATAAACGACTAATAATGACCTTATAAGCCAGCAGGATTTAAAAGAGTCCAATATTTAATAAGTTTAAAAGTTGGGCTTTAGGCTTGGGGGCCCATGGCTGATTGATTGCTTTAGTGGAGCTCTTGCTAAATCCCTTCTGTCATCAGCATTAAGATTTATGCTTATAAGAAATCCTAAAATTTTTATTGATTTGAACTTTGACTATATACAGATCACAATGATCTGAAGCGCTAAAGGTTCGTGCCATTCCAAACAGCGGGATAATGTGTACGTATGCCGCATTAAAATCTTTTAATAAATCGTCTTATCTTGATTGCTAAAGTAATCTTTTATCACCAGCGCAGCTATAAAAAATGGAAATGAATTACTCGGTTTTCTGTGCTCTGTAAAGCTGCTTCTGCGTTTGCACTTCCATAAGTGAGCCTACCTGTAGAATTTAGAAGTGATCATACACTGAATCTCATGTAATATTTCATTATAATCATTTGACGTGTTCAAGATAATTCTGTATGTGAAATCTGCTTTAGGATTTTTTTTTTTTTTTTTTTTTTTTTGTAAAAATAGGCATCTACGTACTCATGCAGATGAAAAGCCATAGTAACCCTAATCTGCCATATCTCAACGTATGCAGAGACCTCGTATGCCTTTCGAGTCGAAAGGACCTTTCGTGGTATCAGTCCTTGTCTCTTGGCAACTGTCACCTATATCCGATGCTTCTACTTTCAGCTAATATGGTTTCTGTTCTCGGTGTTTTCTCGTCAAATATATTATCCTCAATGCCTAATTAACATCTTGCGTTCTGATTTGCATCCCTGTGAATGTTTTTTTTTTTTTTATAAACATCTACAAAAGTTCTTCTATATGCATGTGACAGTACATCAAATTTTCATGACATAACTACTCAGTGTCTGCATCTTTCAGTATATCATCAACAGAATTCCACATAGTGTCGTAAAATACAGGAGGAAATCTTAATATTAAAAATAAATAAATAAGTAAATAAAATAAATAAGTAAAATAATATAGAATGGAATAATATGTATATAGATAGTATATAAATAGATAATTAATCTCCACTGAAAGTTTTATTAGCCATAGGTGTCTCATGTAAGTACAGTTTTGTGATTTGTTATCTTGTGGATAATACATAATATTTTCTATATAAAATTGCTTTTATTACTATTTTATGTTTTTTATGCGCATCAAATTAGTTTTCTTATTTTATGAATCTTGCCACTGAATAGATGAGAGCTTTTCAGTTTTATTATTATTTTGTATAAAATTGATAATTGGTGTTAAAGTGTGTTAACACCTGATACAAAGCTTTAAAATCTACATAAATAGTGTAAAAATATATTATCTATCATTTTGTTGTTATTTATGATATAGCTTAAATTTTAATTCCAGTTGTTTTTATTGAATTTAACTATTTATTTGAGTATTCATTAAGAATGTTAGCTGTCTTATTATTTCATGTTACTGTTATAAATAAAATAATTTTAACTAGATTCTCTAGGTACATATTGAAACTATTCAAAACAAAAATTTACCATTACAATATTCTTGTAGAAGAATAATTCTCGTAATCCACGAATGATTGATTATCAGTTACATTATCTTAGTTACACTTTTACTGGAATCTGATACAGACCTACAGTTCCACTTCCGGTTTTCCCGATTTTCACCAAATGTTAGAAAATTCATCTGTACACCAGACCTGTTTTAATTCTAAAGTTTCGTAGTTCTATCTTTATTAGTTTCCGAGATATAATAGCCAGAAGGTTCCCCACATACACACATACACACACACACACACACACACACACATACATACATACTGACCAATTGCCAAAAACCACTTTTTTTGGACTCAGGAGACATTAAAATATGTAAATCAGGTGAAATCTCGATATCGAATTTTTGGACCGAATACAATACTTCCATTACCTACGGTAGTCTGGTAATGGAAGTAAAAAATGAGGTGCACTATGATGCTTGTTTCCTTGATGTAAAACTTGAAACAAATAATTTGGTTGTGTATGAGAAGTTTAAATACCCTAATACAAGGAAATTATCACAACCATTCAGTGGACTTTATGTTGTCCTTAAAAGAATTTCTGAAGTGAATTACGAAATTAATTAGTCAAATGCCCATACTAAAGTGAAAAATGAGATAGTGCATGTATCTAATTTGAGAAAATACTATGCACCAGAAAAATATAAATTATCACACAAATAGGACTTTTTTATTACAATTGAATGAAAAAAATATATATATATCAATTATGAAAAGTTTCAGTAACGTTAATTCTATAGTTTTGTATAAATGTCTTGTAATTTTACTATTGATATACTTTTGTTTTATTAAATTCCATTTATTATTATTACTTGTTATTATATGGCATTGTACTCTGCTTTATATTATAATGAAAAGCTTTTTCTTATTGTTTTTTGCAATCATGATTCCTAAGCTGTAGAGTTAAGATGTCTTGCTAACTTTATTGTGCGCATATTTAACCATTATTATTATTATTATTCCTATTCTTATTATATTCAGCGTATTATACTATTGTTATAATTATTTTTACGCGTTCATACTATGTATATTGTATTATTGTTTCGATTTAATATAGTTGTTTTTGTCAGAAAAGAGATTGCGGACTTTCTTACCTCCCAATCTTAGCGGGGGAGATGTAATATAAAAATCTCTAATTAGGTCTTTTTATATTAAATTATAGTTTAAATAATATATTCTTTAATAATATTTCCAATGTGCAGGGGCGGACTGGCCCACCCGGCTACCCGGCGATCGCCGGGTGGGCCAACTGCCGGAAATGGGCCAGATGAAAAAGAAAAAATAGTAAATTTTATTTTTTACACAGTCATTATTTAATTTTAATTGCTGAGTGAAATATAGAGTTAATATGTACTTAACATTCATCAAAACTCCGTATTTTATTTTCTATTTTTGTCTCAAGGGATGACAAAGCGCTAGAGAAGCTGGGGACCAGATCCATCACTCCTCCTCTCCGTAGGAGACTGGTAGGGGGAATGCCCTCCCCCATCACCTTTAAAAACTTAAGGGATATTATCTTGAATCTCGGACCCATAAAAAATATGGTCCCATACTTTTTTTTTAAACTGGATGTTTATTTATTTTTTTTAAGATGGTTTGGTTAATTACACTTTCAGACTGCTGAAACATACTAGATCATGAGTTCAAAACTAGCCGAACACCAGAGTATGCGTGTTCGGTACTGCACTAAAATCTGGAAGTTCAAAAGTCTTGGGGGCCAGATTGCTGGTGAAGGAGGTCCAAGTTTTCAGAATTGCCGTTGGAGAGGGCGCCTAAATTGCATAAATAAAATTTATTTAATACGAAATGTCTCCTTTGAAATTTGTGCCATAAAAACTAAATTCGCCAAATGTATATATATATATATATAGATATTGAGAAATCCTAAAAAAGAAAAAGAAAAATGATTTTTTTTCTTTTTTTTTTTTTTAATTGCACTCTATAGGATATAAAAACAATGTTTTTTAAATTGATACAGGGGTTGCAGCGTTCCTATATTTTTACGATAACTTTATTATAATTTCACCACCACAATTTTCAAAGAAAAAATTTTCTTAAAGGTTTTTATGCTATTTTAGCAAGAAAATTTTCAGGAAAATTTTCTTTTTGAAAATTGTTGAGACAGTATAATAAAAGAATCGTAAAAATATAGGAACAATCCTTGTTGATATTAGCCTGTTATTTTCTTTCTTTTTTCGCCAAAAAAGAGGGCTACGGTAGACCGGCTAGCAGAGCGTCGAGCGACAGTTGGCATGGCATCAAAAGTATCCGAGCACTAGTAATAATCCCTGTCTAAAAAAAGTACACTTAATACTACTTTGTTAAATAAATCCTTGTCGAATCATGTTCTTAGCCAGTCTAAGAACATGATCCGACAAGGATTTATTTAACAAAACAGTTTTAAGTGTACTTTTTTTATATCGGAATTATTGGCTAATACTGGGATACTTTTGCTGCCTATTGTAGTAATCGAAGTATTTTAGGTTTTATGCTGGGGCTGACCAAAGTGTGTCGTGTACATTAATATTAGCTAGTGGACGTAAAATCTGTTAAAGCGGTGAAACTACCGACTCCGCAAAAGACAAAATTCTGATGGCATGTCTCTACCAATCAATACAGGTGAATTTTACAATTTGCAGAGCAAAATTATTGAAATACACATCCACATTTTTCATATTTTTTACTTAGTTTGATCGCTAATTTTTATCACCACCTTACTTTTTTTATAATAACATAAAGGCTAAGATCATGACTAGACAAATATTTACGCAACAAAACAGTATTAGGTCACATGTTTTAAATACGAATTATTTCTAGCGCTTCAATAATTGCGCTGCCGACTATAGACTGCCGCCAATTTCCCCATTGTATAGCTCTAGTGCAAAAGCCTCCCATACTTAACCTGCTCGAAAGATTACATATATATACAGGGTCCACCAAAAGTCACAACCTAACCCTTCATCTTGGAAACGGGAACGCATCAGAATTTCTCAATATTGAAAAACAGTTATTCAATAAATTTGAGAATTTCGTTCAGTTGAAATATGTTTAGTCTGGAGGCATAAGGAGGCAAATTTTAAAATTTCAAGTGAGAAGGGGCGGGTCTTTTCCTTTTCAAAAAAAAAAAAAAAAGCTTTGTTCATGTTTTCTTTTTTTTAATGAAGTTATGAAGTAAAGTTTTCGTTCAAAATCCCACCGCACTTTCCATTATATCTAAAACTCCTTGAAAATTCTGAAAACAGTAAAAAAGTGTGTAATCAATTTGTGAGGGACTTGTGCGTTGCCGCTTTGTTTGTGGCACTCGTGATTACTTTGCTCGTCTGACGAAGGGTCGTGTTTTCTTTCGATCTGAAACAATTGTTTCGAGTTCTTGCATTTTACGATGCTTATTCAAAGTTTTGTAATTATTATGACTTTGTTGGATTAAAAAAAAAAAAAATTGGAGCTGAAGCAAATAGGTGGCATTCAGGGAAGAAACTTTCCAAACGGGAAGTTGTACTTTGTTAGCTCGATGGAAACGTCTTCCCAAATAATAATAAATAAATAAGTAGAAATAAATAAATAAATAATAATAATAATAACAACAATAAATTAAAAGTGTTTTTTTTTTTTTTTTTTTTATAAGGGTCGTTTTTAAGGAGGTTAATCGCATTAAACAAGTTAAAAAAAAGTTCTGCTCTCTTTCAAATATTTCAGTATTTTGAAAATAAAGCGGAATTTCTTAAGGGCGACTACCAACTGCACTCGCTTATTTTTTCACCACGTTAAAAAACTACCAACTGCACTAGGACATGCAAACGTCTCCTGCTACCCTAACCCCCCCCCCCCCGTTATGAATTTAGTTCCTTCCACTGAAAGTAATGAAATAGAAAACGAAAGATGTAATGGGAAAAAAAATAAAACACTGGACACCACTACCGCGCTGTGCCTGAATCTAAAGACACCCGTAACTCAGTTCCGCGGCAATCACTACCCCGCACGTAAAAACAAGAAAAAGACAACACTGGACACCCCTACCTCGCTGTGCATGATTCTCAGAACGCCCGTAACTCGGTTCCACCGCAATCACTACCACGCACGTAAAAAAAAAATAATAATAATAAAAAATCACTGGACTCCCCTACAAGGCTCTGCATGAATCTGAGAACTCCAGTAACTCCATTCCGGGGAAATCACTACCACGCACATAAAAAAAAAAAAAAAAAAAACATTACTGGTCACTCGCTGTGCTTATCTCGTTGTGCATGGTCCTGAAAACGCACTTAACTCGGTTAAATCTTATACTATTAAGTGAGCAATATTTGTATATATATATGTATATATACATGTGTATTTCACATGTATACATGTATATTTCGAAAACGGTAGCTCGGACAGTCACGTGATGTAACACAAAGGTGCCCTACGAAGGGTCATTGTGCACACCGAAGTCAGATTTTCGAATTTTTGATTAGTTTTCTTTTAATTAATAAAAATATGAAAATAAAACTTCCCATTTCTATAATGACGCAGAATGGAGAATCTTTGGAGAAATTTTATTGGTTTATTTGATTTTCATTGATTTGAGTGTATTTTACATTGAACTAGAGCTACGTTATGAGGAATTACGAGAGATTTGATTGGTTCGATTTTCCTTGATTTGAGTGTATTTTACGTTGAACTAGAGCTACGTTATGAGGAATTACGAGAGATTTGATTGGTTTACTTGATTTTTATTGATTTGAGTGTATTTTACGTTGAACTAGAGCTACGTTATGAGGAATTACGAGAGATTTGATTGGTTCGATTTTCCTTGATTTGAGTGTATTTTACGTTGAACTAGAGCTACGTTATGAGGAATTACGAGAGATTTGATTGGTTTACTTGATTTTTATTGATTTGAGTGTATTTTACGTTGAACTAGAGCTACGTTATGAGGAATTACGAGAGATTTGATTGGTTTATTTGATTTTTATTGATTTGAGTGTATTTTACGCTGAACTAGAGCTATGTTTTGATGAATTACAAGAGATTTGATTGGTTTATTTGATTTTCATTGATTTGAGTGTATTTTACGTTGAACTAGATCTACGTTATGAGGAATTACGAAATATTTGATTGGTTTATTTGATTTTCATTGATTTGAGTGTATTTTACGTTAAACTAGAGCTACGTTATGAGGAATTACGAGAGATTTGATTGGTTCGATTTTCCTTGATTTGAGTGTATTTTACGTTGAACTAGAGCTACGTTATGAGGAATTACGAGAGATTTGATTGGTTTACTTGATTTTTATTGATTTGAGTGTATTTTACGTTGAACTAGAGCTACGTTATGAGGAATTACGAGAGATTTGATTGGTTTATTTGATTTTTATTGATTTGAAGTAGGGGTGTCCAGTGATGTTTTTTTTTTTTTTTTTTTTTTTTTTTTTGTGGTTTTAACATGCTTGACAGTGATTGCTGCGAAAACGAGTTTCATGCGTTTTCTGTTTCATGCACAGCGAGGTAGGGGTGTCCAGTGATGTTTTTTTTTTGGTTTTAAAATGCGTGATAGTGATTGCCGATAAACCGAGTTTCGTGTGTTCTGAGATTTATGCACAGCGAGGTAGGGTGTCCAGTGATGTTTTTGGTTTTAACATGCGTGATATTGGTTGCCGCGGAACCGAGTTTCGTATATTCTGAGATTCATTCACAGTGATGTAGGGCTATCCAGCGATTTTTTTTTCATGTGCGTGAAGTGTACATACGTGCGTTATAGTGATTGCTGCAAAAACGACTTACGTGCGTTCTCTGATTCGACCATTCATCGAACGAGTAACAGCTTCAACTGTTTAGAATATTCGAAGAATTTACATTTCGATTTATCTGTTTTCGAGAATATTCGTTTTAATAATAGTTTTGTTGCACAGATTCGAGAAGTTCAAAAAATGTTTGATATTGTCAAGGAGATCCCATACTAAAACTGTGAAGAAAATAGTCGCCAAAAGAAATATATTTATATAAACGTTTCAATTATTCAATTAAAAAGAAATCCTTTAAATATAGTGCCCAGCGAAGCGGGCGAAGCCTGCTATTTACAAATAAAATTATGAACTTCCAGGAAAAAATAGAAACTCGCAAGAGAGTAAGTGAAAGGGGGGGTTAAGACTATCGAGTGCAGTTGGTTTATTTCGAGCACAGTTGGATAACATCGTTTCTTAAAACTATACAAAAAAAGAAAGAAAAGAAAAGAAACTTTTATTTTACAAAATTGGGCTAAGGGCATGGGGGGAACCTAGACAAACTTTGCGATTTCAAATAAAAGGGAGATAGTTAGCTTGTTGAGAGATCTTAGTAATAATAATTTTAATAAATTATTTTTTAAAAAGAGAATTATTTTTTAATAGAACGATTAATTTCTATATAAATGTAGGTGCATTAATGAAACGGGGGGTTGAGGAGGGCGGTAGCCCCCCTCACACAGAACTAATTATCATATAAAACTCTTCAGAAGCCTAATATGAATTGTTTAACATAGGTTTACATAACAGTACTCGTTATCTTACCTATTAATCTGCAACCTGTATTTATAGTATTAAATTTCAGGGTAAGGGAAAGTCGTGTGAGTGACACACCAGATTATTTTATTTATTATTATTATTTTTTTTTACATATTTCTTTTCAAATTGCTCTTTTCCCTCCAGACAGAAATAATCCGAATCGACAAAAGACCTGCTCTGTCTCAAAGTGAAAGACATTACAAGAAATTACATAACTAAAAACACATATTGATACGCCTTTTTTAATCCCATGACAAATCGTCACGTAGGGAAAAATTCCCATGCTCTCTTTTCAATTTCCCTCCGATAAAAACACAAACATCTCTAATTGAATGGCTTTTTCTTTAATTTCTTGTCTACAAAAACAATATGATGTTTCTTTTAAAAACTGTAAATTCTTACTGGCCTCTCCCATGCTGGAAATCCATAATATACACTCTGAAACAAAAAAAAAAAAAAAAAAAAAAAGACACACCAACAAGGAATGATGCAAATTGGGCACAAATTGACATGCATACAGGTTTCTATGGAAAATGCAAAATTTTAAAGTTTGCGCATTATCGAATGCACATGCGACGCTGCAGCGCATCTTAACTGCGCAACTGGCAGAATATTAAAGAGAAAACATTTTGATTACAGATCATAAATTCTTTGAGAATTTTATTCCGTCTACTCAGATAGACAGTAACTGTGCCTCGCATATAGGTGCGCAAAGAATATGCGCAGATGTCAGCATTTGAGAGAGGTTTGTGGTTGGGCTGAAATAAGCTGGTTGGTCTAATATGCGAATTGTTTGACAACTGGATAAGGGCGATGCCACTATTAGATTTTATTAACAGGGATTAGTGAACTATGGCCAAATACAGCGTCAGGGAGGAAGCGGTCGGTTAAGAGAGTGGACAGAACGTGGGAACTGATCAATCGTTAGAGCGGTACTCAAAGCCCCAAATGCATCATTATAATCGATCCTACATGAAATTGGTACTTCAGTGACTTCAAATACCATTAATAGGTACCTCAGAGAAATGGACGTAGCTCACGGAGCCCCTAATGCGGACAACACTATTAAAACTTCGTATACCGACAAGCACGTTTGCAGTGATATCGGGATCGTTCGAACTGGAATGTCACTGAATGGAGTAGAATTGTCTTCAGTGATGAGTCCCACTCCGATTTGAGCCCCAATGACCAGCGAAGACGCGTCTGGAGATGCCCCGAGAAAAGGGGGAATTCCAATCTGACTGTCGCCAACCATACGACCCGACAACCAGGAATGATGGTCTGAGGTGCCATTTCATTTCAAAGCAGGACCCCTTTGGTTGTCATCCGTGGCATCTTTACAACACAGCGGTACGTCGACGATATTCTATGTCCCGTTGTGTTACCCTTCATGCCGTGCAATCCTGATCGTATATTTCAGCATGATAATGCCCGTCGCACAGAGATAGTTTCTACTGCTTGCTTTCTTGCTTGGCCAACATTATTTTGGCCAACAAAGTCTCCGTATTCCTCTCCCACTGAGGACGTTTGAAGCAGCATGAAGAGGGACTATAACCAGTTCGGGATTTCGCCAATATAATGCACCAATTGGACATAATTTGGCCCGATATCTCACAGAATCACATCTGCCAACTCTATCAATTAATACCAAGCCGAATAACGGCTCCCATAAGGGCCAGAAGTGGACCAACACGTTATTGACTTGTTTTACTTTGTAAGGCCTTTTCTCTTGATTAAATCGCCCAAATTTTCTGAAACTGCTATCATTTGTTTTTCTCCACATGTACATCACATCGACCAATTTTTGTCACATTCAAATGACTCCCTCCTTCTTGGTCCACCTTTTTGTTTTAGAGTGTATTTTAAGTTTGACAATAAATGTATCTAATTGAATGCAATCTATTAATTACTATAATGAATCTTACGACTGCATTTTTTGAAAGTTTCGAATTTGTAATTAAACTATACTTAATATTCTGAGGTTCCCTAAATCCAAAATTTAGATTTTTGGAGTGTCTGTATATGCCTTCGATTGTCTTATCAGTATAACTGAAGAACATGTTTTATATGAAAACCCAAACTCTAGAGTATATATTTAAGTAAAAAACACATTCTTCATCGAAGAATGAAGTAAATATATTAAAAAAAAAAAAAAAACACTTGACAAGTGCTTTTTAAGTTTTCACCAATGAGGGTCACTTGGCACGCCCCCCAAGCCTCTTTCGGGCAAGGGGGGGGGCAATGATTTTTTGCTGTGTCATCCGATTATGGGTAAATCTGGCCATTTCACTCATCACGTGACCGAGGAAAATTATCCTCAATCTTCGTTATCCTTTGAATAGGAACTTTAGTATTAAATACTTTCGCTAGTTATATATACTCTCTAGGATCCAAACTCGGTATTTTATATTCATATCATGTAGAGATACTGCATGAAAATTTGATTAAAATCGGACAAACGGTCCGTATACACGGATACACAAAATTATTCAAATGCATTACATCTGTGAGTGAAATTTATGACAGGAATAGTTTAACATTTTTAAATTACACTAAACAAAAGGTAATTAATATACATTTTTCATATGCACAAATCTGTTTAAAATAGAATAGGTTATTAAAAGTATTTATTCTTCATCTACAGGACAACACAAAATAATTCTGATGCATTAGTGATATGTTTGGAATGGCTCCAATTGCCTTTCAAGTAGTACCATGCTTTATTAGGTTCTAAATGTAAGTATTTTTTATGTGCGTAAATAATATACAAGGCTTCTCTAAATAATTATTATACGGGAGTTTTCAAAATAGTTAAATAAGTTTCAGAGGTAGTGTAAGTTTGACAGTAATTTTGAAATAAATATTCCAATTTAATAACAGCCTCAAATTTGCTATGGTCATAGTTACAATATGCAAACGAAGATTTGCCATAGATATAGTAATTTATATAGATCTATCATCCCCACGTAACGAGCAAAGATTTTTGATGCCGAAAAAGTTTTTTGGCGTCTGCCATTAAAGAGTATAAATCCTGAAAACAGTAATAGAATACAATGCTAGTGAATTTTGAGAAGTCCGAAATACTGCGCGGCTTTTAAGTGTTCGAATAAATATATGAAAAGAAATGGGATAAGTTTTCATAAAAGAGTTATATTCAAGTAATGTATGAAAAATAAAATTTTTACAATCAGTTGCTTTGTTATTATTCTGAAATAATTACTGTTTTCATATTTAATAAAATACTTTCTTAAATTTTAATATTTTTTAATATTTGATATTAGTAATATGGAATTCTCAAAGTTAGCAGCCGCAGAAGTTTTAATATATAACTAGTATGTTGTGGCCGCCACAAGACTTTCTTCCATATATAATCCTATACAAATTTATGCAATACAAATGATTTCTTAAATTATAATTTCTTAAAATTATTTTTCATGATGAATGCAAACGATTTTTATCTCAAAGAAGTATAATAATAAATGCTGAAAGAAAGAAAGTCAGTTTTGTGCAGACATGAGTATACTAGAGTATAGTTAAAAAAAAAAAAAAACGAAAGAAAGAAGAATGGGTATCTGGAATTTTTCATTCTCTTTTAGTACATAAATTTTATTTTCTAAAGTATCTGTGTGTATTCCCGCGTATATTCACTCGAGGAAAGACATCCATAAGAGAGTAAAATGGTCGTCTTTTCCCGAGTAAAAAGAAATCACTTTCCCCCCCTCAATTATCAGTCTATGTCGTATTACTATATCTATGAGGTTTGCGGCCGGTAGTTCATCTTACATAGAAGATTACGTTAAATATAACTGTTTCTAAAATTATTTTGAAGGGTTGTGTTAAGCGCACTGCTGCAAATGTTTACATAAAATATTTCTTATACCTTAAATTGTAATAATATGTCTATAGTATTATGAGTAAGAGAAAGTAATAAGAGTGCTACACCTGATAATTAAAAAAATAAAATAATTTTATTTGTTACAGAAAAATATCTTTAATAATATACTTCAGTCTCAAATAGAAAGCATTTTCCCCGTCATAAGTAAATGAAATAAAAGTTAGATCTGAAATTTTCATTCTAATAATGAATTTTCATTTAATTATAACTAGTGCATTTAATTAAATGTACTTTTTAACGGATTCACAGTTTATGGTTTCAGATTTACTTATATTTAGATAAATGTTTCAAGCAGTATTTATAAATTTGACTAAAACTATTTTCCGATTCCCATATGATAGGAGTGCCAGATGGGAACCAATCCCTGTATTTTTTATTTTCTCTCGTATTCAATAGAAGAAGGTTTGAGATTCGTAAATATATCAAATGTAAATATATTACTGAATATAAGTAGTCGAAAATGTTAATATTTTTTCGACTACTGGTTTTCATGCACTCATGCATTCTGAGAGGTCGAAAATGTGATTTGACAATTTTTAGAAAATGTCTGACTATGTATGAAAGACAAAACTTTTGTGGGACATCTAGCTCAAGACCTCATGCACAGAAATTCATACAATTTTTTTTTGTTGTTGCAGATTGACATAAATTAATGCCTAATAACTTTTGGTGAAAATTACTAAACAAGGGGCGTTGATAAATTTTTTTTTCATAATTTTCAACATGGCAGTGTAGGTTATAATTTCATATAAATGAGACAATAAGATTTAATTTAATGAATCATTGTGAAATTAAAAAGATATATTTATAACAGTAATCATCAATTATTATTATGTAAGAGCATCGCTTTTCACTGGAGGAAGTTTCCCTTAGAGGTGTAAATTTTCAACATGAGTACAACTACAAGATCTGTTTAAGATCTTTAAAACGAATTATTGAACTATAGGTCTGTAATAACTTAAAACAAAGTTATATTTTTTAAACATATATATATATATATATATATATATATATCTTTGGGAACAAACAAAGCATTTCTTCCGATGTCGTCTCTAGATCACAAAATTGACTTTATTTTGCCGTTTAGTGTTATATATTTCTCTGAGAAATTGTCTACATTCCTCATAGAAAGTAATTTTAATAAATAATAATTTTAATTAAAAAATCGTATTGCTTGATTATGTTAAGAAAATATTGAAGTAAGTTTTTAGATGACCAAAATATAATAGTTTACTTTTTCCTAACCATATAAGTGAGAACGTAAGAACAAATGTCAGTAGGAAGTTTAAATTCCGTATAATTAAATCTAAGTCATAGAAGGATGTTATACAAAGTTTGTGTTGAAATAGAAGAAATAGTTCGTATTGAGGGACAATAAAAATTATTCTAATATAGTATTTAATTTAAAAAAAAATTCAAAATAAAGATTTAAATACTTAAAATTATTTTTACAATACATAAGGACCAGCAACGTACAAAGAATTTTTATGCGTAAATGCCAGAAAAACATTTTTTAGAAATTTGGTTAATTTTTTGCCTTAAAGGTAAGTTTGTTTTTTCACGAAATTTAAAGTAGAATAGAGAATTAACTAATAGCTTTGGATGCTGTTCTTTCAAAAAAATTGTATTAATGTAATAAGTTAAGTTTTAGATTTTTCAAATGTTTAGTTGAAAACTTATGACGTCATTTAAATTTTTGTACAGCATACACTTTATAAATATTTATTAGACATAACAGGCATTTTTAATGTTTTTTAAATTGCTATTTTAAAAAAATTGGATAAAAAATTCATCAATCTTTACACTTAATCGTGAAAATTATGAATTTATGAAAAACGATTTACAGTACTGTCAAATACACCCCCATACATAAAAATTTTCCAGATTCTTGTATTTGTTGAATGAATTGATAAACAATATTTTAATTTTTTTTTTTTTTTTTTTTTTTTGAGTAAGATTTATTTTTAGATAACATAATTATTCTATAAAACGTATTTTTAAATAAACTGCATTTTCTTTTAAATTTAATTTAATTATTCTTATTATCTTTATCATCATAGAAAAGTCACAAATACAACAGAAAACATATTGTACTGAACATATAACAAAATTTTTTAAAAATGTATAGTATGTTTTAGAAATACTGCATTAAATTTATAGATGCATTCATACGATGTGGATAAAACTATATTTTATGAGTTTGAAGAAAAAAAATGTTCATTTCTCTTGGGGTGTTAATCGGAAAATATGGACAAAAAATGAGGAAAATGCCACTGAAACAAGTCGCATTACATTTTACCAATGGAAAAGAATACTTGAATTTCTACTGAATGTATTCAAAATGTCAAACCAAGAAATTTAGAAGAAACAAAACCTTTTGTTACATTCTTTTAATACCTCCCGAAATGCACATGTTTTATAGGGTGCGTTTTAAAATATAATATACTTTTGTGTATGACAATTTCTACAAACAACGTACGTTGTGTTTCGCTCTTTCTGACAAAATAAAATATTTTGCATGTTTATTTTGAGAATAATAGCATTTTCTTTCCAAACAACAGTTTTAAAAAAAAAAGAAAAAAAAAATCAATAGACTATTTTTAGGGAACTTGTTTACACTTTATTTATCTTAAAATATGATAATTTTATATTTTATTTTACTTTGAATTAGTTAGAAATCATCTTCGCATGCCTTATGATATTTGGTTTCAGCTGCAAATACATATACAGAAAAAATTAATTTCCTTGTAGAAATCATCTCCCATGTCTTTGTTTCTACATGAAGTTTGGTATAATTCTGTTCATTAGTTTCAGCTGCAGATGCCTCTAAACAGTGAAATTTATTTTATGGCCACTCTATTTATTCTATAAGCACGTCACATATTATCATAGCTTCCTAAACTAGATGCCGTCCGCGTGTCTCGGAAACTTGTCAACAGTTCAAGCGGTAGACAGCGCCACCTGGTACAGATTGCACGACTTTTTTTATTCAACTGTCAACAATAATTTTAAGAAGTGATATGTGATATATATAATCGACGTTTCTTCGATTCTATTCGCCTTTTATGTGCATCAAGTCCCACTTTTAAAATTTTTTGGTAACTGTCGAATAAAAAAGTCGCGCAATCTGTACCACGTGGCGCTGTCTACCGCTTGAACTGTTGCCAAGTTTCCGAGCCACGCGGAAGGCATCTAGCGGAAGGCAAATATTTTGAGTCATTTTTGGTGTCCTGCAACTTAGACGTTAATTAAGATTTTTAATGAAAATTTCACTAGTGTAACACAGTTATCACCATATTTGTTATAATAAATATCGTGCAAATGTCGCTTATAATTAAATTTGCACAATTCTCTGAGATTTCTAATTTTGAAAATCATAAATTTTGTTTATCAGACATTTACAGAAAAGACAAAGCTTATTATTATTATTTTTTTTTTTTTATATATATAATCAACAATTTTGTATATACAGTGTTAAACTTTTTTCTATGCTTTATTCTTAACGTTATACATTCATCTTCAACATTACACAATTTTCCAATATTTCTCGAATTTTAAACCTTTCCTACTTATAAAATAGAATCGAAAATCATTACTAGATTGAAAGTAGATATTCAGTAGATAGAGAAAATGTTGTATTTATTTTATTTACAACCTAAAATAATATTTGAAACAAAATAAAAGTTTGTATTTCACTTGTTTTTATTCTTCAAAAGTTTTTTTTTTTTTTTTCTTTTTTTTTTTTTTTTTAGTAAGGAGGACTATTAGCCTTAATCGACGGATAAAACGTTGTCGCCAGTTTTACGATGGTTGGATAAATATAACTGAATAATTCCAGAATTTCGTCAAAATCTTTTTTTTTTTTTTTTAAGAAAAAGAAAAGAAAAAAAAAATTAATAAGAATTAATATCGAAAAAGTTGAAGAAGCATTTTTTTAGACATAATTTATTTATATTATATACACAGACATAATTTATTTTAATTTTTAATTGTTGCCAAAACAGTTTACAATTTTTTTTTCAATTTTTTATAAATTAAATTAAATTCACTCGTAAGTATTAAAATTGATATAAAACTTTGTGAAAAATTAAACTTCCAGTGTAAAATTGACGTCATTCTACCTCTAAAGATATTTTATTATTATTATTATTATTAAAATTAATTTATTAATTATGTTCAATATATATATATATTTTTTTTATCATGACATTCTTAAATGTATTAGAGAATAGTATATAGGCATATTTAAGAAAAGTTCTAAGTGAATGCAATTGAGCACTCTTCTAAATTTAACTTACTTTCTTTATTAAGGAAAAAAAATCAGAATATAAAAAAGTAAAATAATCATTATATTTAAAGACAGTAATAATAGCATTACATTTACAAACACATTCAAAAACTTTATTTATTCATAATTATTTTAATAATCATAAAAGTCAAAAAGCTAGTATTTTATTTTATAGAAATTTTATTTTTATTGAAACAAATGTTAATTTAATATCCCCAAAAATATATCCATGTTATGCTAAAACTGAAGATGTTTCACATTTTCTTAAATAATTGATTAACAAAAGTAATACATATAATGCTGACTTGCTATCAATTTTACAATAAAATATTCAATTTTAAATAGTGCTTTAAATATTCAGATGACAAAAGAGAAAAAGAAATGAAAATATTAATCACTAAGTTAAACAAATGATATTCAGTGTTTTCATAAGCGTTAGAATGACAAAACGTACAATAGTAACTTACACGTTTTCTAAGAAATAATGAAATAAATAATGTATTTTGTACTTCATTATACACTGAAGTTGAGAAAAATGTTTATTGCATCTTCAAGAATAATAAAGTTTCTTTTCTTTTTCTTTTTTTTTTTAATGGTTTTAATACTTTTATCTTATTAATATTTTCATTCTGCATTAAAGTAGTATCTTTTACTTTTTAGAAAACTCTTTTCTGTATCATTCTACTTTATTAATTAAACAAAGAACTCCATCTATATATATTTTTTTAAAAAGGCTAAATATTTTAGTGCCACTCATCGGAAAATATGTACCCAAACTTAGTATTTACAGTAGCAATCTTCTATATCAAGTTTCATGCACTTCCCAATACAAAAACTGATATATGATCTTTCTTTTAAGGAATATCGAACTTATATAAATTAACGTCTTAAAATTAAGAAACTCTACTTCCATGTGTAATAAAATGTAGCAACATCATGTATATTAAAACTTTTCAAATCTACTTATATTAAAAAAATTGTTTAAAAAAATTTAAAGCTAATTATTATTCATTTATTTTATTTTTGATTTTGTTTTAAATGCGGCAGATTTGATCATAATAGAGTAAACCTTAATAAAAGAAATAAGGTAGATTTATTTTTAAATTAGATAGTTAAATATTGTTTTTATTCGTTTTATCTACAGTCTGCATTTAGACTTCAAAACATAATTTTAAATTTTAATAAAAATGAAATTTGCATGTAAGTCTGTCATTCAAATGTTAAACTAATTATTATTAGAAAGCCAGGACTGTTTCTTTCAGACAGCGATTTTTAGTACGACAGAACTACTTCTTTCAGACTGCGATTTTGCGTTGTCCCACTTTCAATATGCTAGGATGCCTGCCAAGATCCAGTTATACCATTTAATTTCTCTATCTTAAAATATTTAGAAATTTGATTGATAAACACATCAATCGTGAAAATTCATTTTAAGTGTTTGGAGTATAAGATTGCTTTTTTTATATCAACTATGTGCAAAATACCGAAGCTGGGAATTGAACCCAGGCCCTCCGCTGAACGAGCGAACGTTCTTTTACAGAGCCACACTGGCTGATAACCAACTCGACATTTCTCACATAATAACCATTACATCTGCGTTTGCAGACACGGTTACCTTTCCAACGGTTAATATATGAGAAATGTCGAGCACGTTATTAGCCAGGGTAACTAATAACATTTTTTTTTTTTTTTTTTTTTTTTTACTTACGAGATTGCAATATATAAATTAGTCCTGTCGTACTAAATTAAATTCTGTCAAAGACAGATTTATTTACTTATTATTATTATTATTTGTATTCGTCAAAGGATACACAAAATAGTACCCACGTATGTTCATAATATATATTAGAAGAATCACAATGTGAAATTGAGGAAGAATTTAAAAATTATCAAGGCTGGAGCATTTAAAAAAATGTTTGAAAAAAAAATGTTCAATTTTACTTTGTTAGTTTAAATAGTCTTTAAGAATTTTTAATGTTCTTCACATACATATTTTTTAGGTGCATGTATACAAAGAACAATTTATAAAAGATATTTATTGTCCTCCATCCAATGCAGTAAAATAGCAGAGCAACATGTTCATATAAAGTAGCGTCCAATTTGACTAAGCACAGATTTTCAAAGTAGCAGACCTGCCAATAATCCATTCTGTAAAACTTTTACTACCCAGCTTAATTTCACACCATTTTATTTATTTATTTATTTATTTATTTATTTTTATTTATTTATTTATTTTTTTTTTTTTTTTAGTGTAATTTTCTTATTTAATAGAAATTACAAATGGAGAAAATTACTCTTAAAAAGAGTGGTGAAAAAAGACGGTTACTAACAGTTTTACAGAATGGATTTAAATGTTAGCATGTCTGAAATAGAAATCTAATACGTCACGTTTCGTGCACTCATATACTATCGAAATTCTATGTAAGTGCTAATTGCATAATAAAGCTTCTATGGAGAACTTCAAAAGTATTTGGTAGCTTGAAGTATAGTATAGAAATTTTGGAATATTTTCAGGTTGCTTCACTGGAACTGGGCTTGTAATACACCTAAAATGATTAAAAAAATTGTAAATTTTTTGCACTATTTCTCAAAAAAAAAAAATAAATAAATAAATAAATAAATAATAATTAAATATATAATTAAATATATAAATAAATTAATTTAAAAATAATTAATTAATTAATTTTATTAAAAAAATTAATTATGAAATTTGCACATATTATTAAAAGAAATATAATTAATGATCATGATATAAACTAAAATTATGCTCTAAATCAAAATGTAATTAAAAAAAAAAAAAACTAGTTGGCATAGGTGGAGTCAGCTCAGTTCCACATCATATATATATATATATTCATAAATTTCTAGAACAGGACAGTCTCTTAACATAGTTATGTTAAGAGAAATGAATTTCAAAAAAACACTTGACACAGTAACAGAATGAAATCCCCGCCTAATAGGCTATCCACCGTTCACTTCGATATATTTATCTTATTCTAATCTATTAATTTATTTTATTAGGGTAAATTTCGTAGTTTAGTTTTCATGCTACTATTTCCAATGCAAAAATCCTCAAAATGCATATTTATATAGAAAATTTTCAATTTTGTTATGTTGATAAAATCTTAAATAACGAATAGCTTACGAAATTTTCGTATTAGAATATTTGTAATCAGTCATGTTCATACAAGTATCGTAAATGTTATTACTTTCTCCTATATTCCATAGAAGAAAGTATTGGATTCGTAAAATTTTCGACCTCGGGTTTTTGATGGATTTACACGTTTTGAGAATAGAACACGATTTGACCATTTTTAGAAAATGTCTGTCTGTCTGTGTGTGTGTGCCAAAATTTTGTGACAACTATATCTCAGGAACTACTGCACAGAGTTTCACATTGTCTGTACTGCCACCGGTTACGTCTCAAAGGCATCTCAAGTCACAATACCTTCCATTAAAGTCGACAGATTCGTTTGAATAGCTCTACGGTGCGAGAAATCCTGCTTTCAAACTCGCCCAGCTGCGCAGTTCAGATGCGCATAACGTGCTTAGCCTTATCTCATTGGCGTTGAAATTTTAATCATTTGCATACCTCTTACCAGACTACATTTGCACCAAGTTTCGTAATTGTGGTTCGATTTCTTCTGGGTGCATATATTTTTTTGTGACAGAGTGTATTTCTTTGAATGTTATTTCCCAACACATAAAAATTTATATAAAATATTCTTCTACGAAAATATTTAAATCTAAAACAGCTAATAACAATTTTTATTTTTCTATTGTTTAAATGTAATTTTGTAAACATTTTGTCTAAAATGTTGAAACTAACAAGAAATATAAATAAATGTTTCCTAAGATGTTCATTTTAAAAGACTTAGTTGCTTAAATTTCGCTCCAAAAGTATATTTGTTTAATTTTGCTATGTAAGCGTTAAAATTTTTAATCGAAATTTATCCAGATGAAAATAAAATATGGAGTCTTTTCTTGACAGCTAAATGTATTGAATTAATTTCTCTGGATAACTACTGATTTTATAAATATAAGGAAAAGTGAAATCTTATACGTTCGCTCAAGATATATGTATGTATAACTTTTGATCGTTAAACTCCAGTAAAATATCCATGCGTAAAGTTAACTCTATTAATTTTAGAATACGTAACCATTTTAGAAAATTCGCACGAATTAACAATTTTGTTCTAGTTATTTACTTGCAATCTCCTACAAGGAAGTCAATTTTATCTAGAATAAAGTAGTTTAAGCTTACTATTTGTTGACAAATGATTATTTATAGTTTAGGTTTACGAACTTAATATTAATTGTAAATAACTAGAAATATTGTATGTTTGATAACGTAGTTATTAATTATATTAAGGCTAGAAAATTGTTGCACATCTTGCAAATCATGAGTTTGTTATGAAGCTTTAATCAAATGCTTCGCGTTATATGATTGCCTTTAGTTGTATAAAAGTTAAAACATAATTTCTAAGTATTTATAATTACCACTTTATACCTTCCGATGCATTTCAATTAAAAAAAAAAAGCGAGAAATATTCTGTATTTGAAAGAAAAAAAAGAAAAGAAAATGAAAAATTTAGAATATTGTTAAAATTATTATTATTATTTTTATTTTTTAATAATTTGCTGATCACATTTATTTTTGCTTGTATAATTTAAAGATTACACCAAATATAAATATAACCGCAAAATCACCAGAAATTTATCAAATGTTTATTTATTTATTTTTCATTTATTTCACCATCTTATAAGTACATTTTACATTTTATTTCATTAAATGTAGTGGAATAATATATCTGTAGTAAAACTCCTCATCTGCCATGTTTTAGAGGTCAATGTGACAATCTCCAAGTCAATGAGACAAATGCTCCTAAAATCCATGTTTTAGTAGCAATTAAATTACATTTCATGTTCTTATTACAAACTTTCGGAATAGAACATTTCCTTTTGCCATTTCATTTGTATTAAATTCAAGCTGGATTTGCACACTTTGCTGTTCACTATATTTAAATGAATCCTTTTTGTAATAATAATAAGGAATTATTGTTTCTATATTTATTAATGAGCCTCTGAAATATGAACAGATTTCATTTGCTACAAATGAACTATTTTTGAAATTATTAATTTGTAGAACATAGCCTTTGAATGGCAACACCTTTAAAAAGAAAAAATGTTGTTCTAAAGAAAAAAAAAAAAAGTTTGTATTTTTTATGCAGACGAAGCTAAAACTATACCGTTATAACAGTAATTTTTCTTTTTTATTTCATATCGTAGGGGATTACTATAAATGAATTTAATGAGATATAACCCTTAAGGGCCCTCTTCACTCACCGCCGCCGGAAGCCGAAGCTAATGTTATTTTATAGGAAATTTTTCTTTACAAATAACTTTTTAACTAATACATATTTTTAAATTCTGTTTTCACATTCTGAAAATTCCCAACTGTTAAATGGACGGACCTTTTTTAAAAAAGTATTTTTTCAATTTTTTATATTTTATTTGAAGCTGCAAAATACGAATTTTCCATATGTGAAATTTTTTTCATTTTGCAATTTCAAAATAAAATATTAAAAATTAAAAATTACATTTTTAAAAAAGGTCCGTCCATTTAAAAGTTGGGAATTTTCTGAATGTGAAAACAGAATTTAAAAATATGCATTAGTTAATAAGTTATTTGTAAAGAAAATTTCTCTATAGAATAACATTGGCTCCGGCTTCCGGCGACGGTAAGTGAAGAGGGCCGTTAAGGGGTTCAAAGGGGAGTTAGAAGTTTTTTTAAACGTTTCACCAAATCTCTGCGACGGTTTCCAATATAAGCTTGAAGTTTAGCAAAATTTCTCCTCTTCCACCCCTAATTACGGTAAAAGATGAAAATTTTTCCGAAATTTAGTTCTTAAGGGAGTGAAAAGTAGCGTCTAACAGTTCTACCCGTTTTTCGAGCATGGGAAATCGCAGTGTTTTCCAATAAAAACTTTGAATTTAGTAAAATGTCCCTTCTTAGGTCATAATTAAGGTAAAAGATGAGAGTGAATCTTCCGAAATGTAACTCTTAAAGGTGCAAAAGGGAATATCTAGCATTTCTACCCGTTCTTCGCACAGGGAAATTCGAAATTTCGCAATTTTTATTATTTATTTTTATTTATTTATTTATTTTGCGTGTATGAGTGTGTGTTAGAATTAGTGGAAAATATTTTGACAATGTTTTGTGAAATGCTTTTTATGGTTGAATTTCTAATATTTTTTAAATATATTTTTTGTTTATTATATTAGTGCTTCTTACTAAACAATTTTAAGATACGAAATTCAGTATACAAGATTAACTTGAAGACAACTCTTCAGTTTTTGAGATATATATCTAAATGTTATTATAAACTTACAAAGATTATATGTATAAAATATTAATACGCAAGTCATCATTTTTAAATAATATTTATATTTTTATATTACAGGAATTTATTGATAATTTTATTAAGTGTAATTTTAAATATATGTATTAGAAGACAAATATTTAATAAATGTAAATATTAGTACCGTGCAAAAAATATAACCAAGATAAGATGAAACTTACATGGCAATATCAAAGCGTCTTAGAGATTCCGACGACGATTTTGATTTCTTTTGGGATATCTGTATTTAATATTTATTATTTTTAATCATTTTCCGATAAAATTGTTGAACTATAAATAGTTTAAAAATCTTTTTTACACGAGAAGCTAACTTTAAAACATATTCTCAGTTTTAAACATATGTTCTGCATAATTGTCTGTTAACTTTTTAATGTATTCAATTTTAAAAGCAATCATAAATTACTTATAAAATGTATTTTATAAAATATCTATCCATTTCTATGCATAGCTTTTAGATTGTGTTTCAAAAATGCGAGACAGCACGAGATAAAATTGAAAAGGCCATGTACATCCTAGTTCGTCCATAGGTAGACCACTGTTTACGTCTATCTAGTAAAACTATTTTAAATACATCTGAAATATTTAACATATGATATTGTACTTATTATCAAAAATTTTCATTGTTAATTTCTGTATAATCCATATTATCATCCAAGAAAAAGCTTTTTAAGTGATACAGGTAGTATCTTAAGTCACTTTTTATGTATCGAAATTCAGATGGATTTAAAAATACAGTTATGTTATTTTTATTTTATTTTTTCAAATGATCTATTGGAATGGAAAATAAAACTTTTCAACTGATTAAATTTGCGTAGAATGTCAATAAAATTTTAAAATATATATTTTTTTGAAAATTAAAGTGTAATTTCCTTTTTTTTATTCCCACTTTATTTTAAACATTTTTATTTTCTAATTAGACTGACCACTTACCCTTAACGAATAAAACATTAAAGCATGTTTTAATTTTTTATGACACTCAGTATGGACATTTTTAATTTATGATAAAAAGATATTTACATATACTGAAAAAAATCTTTGAAAGGATTATGCATCAAATACCTTTGTGATAAGTCTAAGATGAACTGTTATATATACATTAGAATGACATTCATATAAATATATATGAATCATTGTCTAACGCATACATAATCTCTATAGTTTAAAATGAATCTTTTTGTTAAATTATTAACATTGTATAAAATGGTATTTTTCAAAACCCTGCACATTTAAAGCGATCAAGTACATTTTTATTAATTTAAAACTTAAATTTTCAATTATATTATAAGAAATCACCAATGACTTTCAAAATTTTAAAATTCCTTGTTTAAACCAATTCTTACAGAAAAAATATTTTATTTTATAATATAAACTGAAACTTTTCTTTTGCATATTATATACCCATTTCATTGTGTTTGTTACTTGGATTAAAGAATTTAAAACAAAGTACAACGCATTTTATAAAAACAATAATTTAATCACATGGAACAAATACTGAAGATAAATAAAAGTATTTATGATGAATTACTGAATTTATTAATACATTTCAAATTTATGCTCAAGGAAACACATTAAACTGGCTTTTCAAATAAAAAAGACTTTTTTCAAATGTTTACGCTTATAAAACTATCAGAATATTAAAAGCTTTTGTATTTTCGAGGCTTTGGATTCTAATATTAAATTGTTTATGAAAAGAGATTTCATTGTATATTGTTTACAAAAGAAATCGTGATCAAGTATCATAAAAAATGTTAAATAAAATAATTTAAGTGTTCATAAACGAGCAAAATAATTTTATCTTTCATTGTACTTATATTTCAGGTTAACAATGGGGCTATTTAATAAAATAATTCATCGCATATTCAGCATTTAAAAAAAAATAGATCTTTTGTTAGAAATGTTAGAAATATATGGTATTGATTGCACAATTTTGGGTTATTTATGAGTGGCTAAAAGATCATTGGACTCAGAATTAATTGTTAATGCTTTATAAAATAAGTAAACATTTTCTAAATGAATAGAATGTAACGAAATATACATACATATCCCGTTTTAATCTATTAACTTTATTGTAAAATACTACATTTTTTTTTTTTATATATATATATATATATATATATATATATAAAATAAATAAATTGAAGTGAAATTATTTTCTTTCCTAAATTAAAATACATTTAATAAAATAATATATTGAAATTATATATATATATATATGTGTGTGTGTGTGTATGCATGTGTTTTATAATAAATTTTGCTATTCATATTCTTTAAAACCATAAAGAAATTTACATAATAATAATAATAATAATAAAAGAATATATAGTACAGTGAATTATATTTTTTATATAAAATCAATCAAAACGTATTTTTAAATTGAGATTAAAAACTTTTTTCACACGAAGAGAATTACCCTTGCAATTGAATTAAACCTTTATGTGAAAATATAATACTTCGGTTAATACACTATAAAGCAATTTTAATATAATAAATGTATGTGTTACTGTCTGTGTTAATGCATTACTTCACGGTGAATTAATGACGTCCACTTATCATTTCATCAAATTAATGTATAACTATTACTATAGGCATCTATACAGGGTGATTATAATTAAAGTGACACTATTCAAATCTCTCTTGAGCGTCTTATACTTAACAGATTTTCATGAATCTTTGTATACATATTATACAGATTATATGGCAATGTGTGTGAGATATTGTATGGAAAACAGATTTCTGGAATAACAAAATTAGTTCAAATTTTTGTCACCAGAGGAAATTATTGCGCCTAACAATATCAGGGGCCAGCAATTTGAATTAATAAATGTTGTAGACAAGGCAAAGTTTCATTACTATGGCTTGCATTCTAATTACATAAAACCAATTACTTGCCATTTAAAGGGCCGAACATCATATTTTTACTTGATGAATGAAATTTATTTTTATTTTTTTCCGCTTAATACCATTTTCATTCTTGTCTATATATGTATAAAAGAGTGTATTAACTTACTCACTTACTGACTCATCCTGTCCGTGGCGATTCTATGGGAGAATGGGTGACGATTTTTAGTGAACACATTAATTTTGGAGCTCAGACCCGCACTGGTGCGGTTTTGCGAAATCGCCCCTCTGGGGAAGGGTAGGTGTCAAAAATAAGTATGCAAGCATAAATACAGGCGACAGCAAAATTATTTGAGCGCTAGCAATAATTCCTATGTAAAAAAAAATTACACTTAATACTGTTTTGTTAAAAAAATCCTTGTCGAATCATGTTTAAGAATATGATTCGACCTAACTATGAACATAATTCCACAAGGATTTTTTAACAAAACAACATTAAGTGTACTTTTTTTACATAGGAATTATTACTAGCGCTCGAATAATTTTGCTGGAGACTGTAGGCTCAAAATTACTGCACAGTAAAGGTAGGCAGGTAGATAGGGTTTAGCTTCGAAGTAGTACTGCGCAATGGGTAATTGGCGACGGTCTGAGACCCACCCCTAAGAATGGTTCACTTCAGAATAAATAAATTGTACATAGACTAGACTTGAGTGAAAAAAGAACACTTTCGGGGATTTTGGAATTTTCGATACGAAAAGAATTACAAAAATTGATTTTTGGGAGGTAATTTCGTGAAATCCAGATTTGCGAGTAGATTTCTACCAAAAATGACTAAGTGGGATTAAAAAGAACTGTGCGTCTTCTTGAGAATATCTAAAAAAAAATTTGTGGTTTTTGATTTTGGAGGGCAGGGGGGAGTTACGAGAGAGCAATTTTCAGAACCCCCTTTTAGCGCTAAATTTTTCGTAGGAAGTCGTCAGTCATGAACTTTTGTATGTTATCTAGGTATGTGCATCATGCACTCATTGTGGTTGGATTTTGCAAAAATTCTCTATTCCTCCCTTTTGAGAGAGGTAGGAAGTCAAAAACACGTTTCCAACCGTAACTCTGTTTCAAATTAATTTTACGAAGGCGATTCTTTGATGTATTGGTTGGATTTGTGTATTCAACAACCATTTTAACGCGATTTTGCAAAATTCCTCCTCCTTTCTTTTGGGGCAAGGTGTAAGGAATACGTTTTCAATTGCAATACTGCTACAAATTACATCCAAAAGACATTTCTTTTTTTTCTGTTGTGCGTGTTATCTTTACCTAACACACCATTAAAGATAATTTGCGAAATACTTCTCCCTTCTCACCTTTGAGAGGCAATAACACTATTTTTCAAGTAGAACTTTTCTTTAACTTATCTCTGAATAACGATTTTTTGCTGTGTGAAGTGGTTATGTGTACCCAAAATGCACTTTGTCGGGACTTACATAAAACCATACTTCAACTGCGTGGGGTCGGAACAAAAACACAACTGCAAGTTCAACTCTGTATAAAAATACCCCAGAAGGCGATTTTTGGAGTGTAGTCGGTATACGGTTAGAGGATTTGATGCGTAAAAGTAAATAGGGCACATAGAAGATTTTATTTTAGTAAATGATATGAAATTTTGATATTTCATAATATAGTGACTAATGAAGAGGGTAAAGCCCGCTGGTATAAAATAAAACATATTAAAACAAGAAAACATTATGCGGTTCACGTAATTTGCAAAATATTCCCCAGCCCTATTTAACACGTTCGTCAAAGTGTCACCCATATCTGGGTGACGGGTATGCTTCCGTGGGGGCACCATCACCTAAATATTGGTGACGCTCTTCTTGTTCAAAGTAGGATTTTCAGTTGAAATTTTAAAAGGGATTTAATGGAATAAGCATTGAAATATAAATATAGAATATACAACAAAAAAATTACTAAAAATATACACATTATGCTACACATTTTATTAATTTATATTTAGGATAACATATTGCATTATACTATGTTGCATGGTGTTCGTTAAAATACTATAAATACATTTGAGGTGATTTTGGACAATTGGAACAATAGGGTGTTTTTTTGTTTTTGTTTTTTACATTATTCTTCGCTTCTCGGTGTTCGGCAGTTTGCCTCTTCTTCTGGTAACATAAGGGCGCACATCTTTTTCACAGGCTTTCTCTGCTGATTCTTGATGATTTCCGAGGACAACCATTTGTTAACCATTTCAAGAAGTTCTGAAAATTTTCTTATTTCTTTTTTTTTTTATTTGTGGCTCTCTGGTACACGATGTGTATATTTATTATACATGTTCCTAAAAGCAAATGTAGTGCTAATTTCCGATACCACATGATACTTTTCCGTATTGTTGTGGCATATAACACCATTTAGCCTCTTCTGTCTATGCCACTTTTTCCATTATTGTATGGCAGTACCGCCAAAGTCTTCTGTGAAGACGACCACAATGAGTAGAATTCGAGTTTGAAATCATTATAGGTGCATGTTTTGATCATTTCACCGATCTTCAATGGGTGCGACATTACAAAACGCGGCTTTTTTTTTTTTTTTTTTTTTTTGTACCATGCAGTTCCAACGACATGCATCTTGAATTTAAAAAATTTGATTGCTAATTCATAGCTTAAGTGAAAGTTGTCCACAAAGTTCGATAAACAAAGTTCGTCCTTCCTTTAGCAATTTATCTGCAAGTTCAATGCAGACGTTTTCGTTCATGCCAACCTCCTTTCTTCCTCTGGTATCTCGTACAGAATATACTTTTGCAGACCATGTATACCCTTCGGTGGAATACAGTTTGAAAAGTTTTGTACCATTCCTACATGATTTCGTTCGTATGTATATTGCTTGAATATTAGTCGTCTTCTGCAAGGGAGTATTGTCTCGTCGGCTACAATATCTTGACTGGTGAAAAGATTTTTTGTTAACTATCTATCAATATTTTTAGAAGTGCTAAAACTTTTCCAAATCTTTTACTCTCTTCTATCGTTTCATTATTGGCAAAATGTGAGTTTGCTAACAGTAATTCAAAATGATTACTTGACATCCTACTATGAGTAAATGGAAAGTTGTAAATAAAGTCCGTTGACCAACATCTAACTAGCGGTGTCTGTACTAGATTCACCAAACTCATCAGTCCAATAAATTTTCTAATTTCTTCAGAAGTGGTGTGTCTCTATCTGTTCAGTCGAATATAAGACGGCAAATCTATCAGAAGCCCACTTTTTCCGATGAACGAAAATTACTATTGCCTGTTAGTGAATTCGTTCCACTGGATGTTGTCCAATGAATCATCAACAGAGTTCAGTTCTCCTTCTTCGCTTATAGCAAGTTCTTCCAACATGTCGTCTAGGTCTTAATTTGCATATGATTCTGAACTCGACAAAATTCTATTTATCACTTTTCTTCTAAAACTACTTTGTCATCCCTACTCTCCTCACTTTCAATTATACTTTAACGCCATCCAATGAACATTTTTAGGACAAGAAAGTCCCTGACGTTCGTCTCAAAAAAGTATGCTTCTCGACTAAATGAAGGATCTGAGATAACTGCAGTGAGATCCCAAGTAGTCCTGTAGCGAAAAGTTGATCGTTCTCTCCATTTCGGAACTAAATACTTTGTAATAATATCGAAGGTTCGAAAACATTACTCGAGTTGCATACCTACTATTTCCTGCTTGTGGCTATGTTTACGTTCTGGCGCTCTGGTGATTCAATAACCCCGATTCAATTTACAACATCATTCTACACATTTCCTAATGAACTTAAGCAGCTAATTTTCAGAGTATGTATTTCTTATAAGTTCTTCTAACATTTACCAATTTCATCGAATTCTGTGAGTTTAGTTAAAATACGTTTCCTTGTTAGCTTGTTAGCGGGTTATATAAAAAAAAAAAAAAGTCAATACTTTATTATCCAACAATATATTTAATAACCCCTTAACTATGTTTATTTGACATCTACAAACAATTTCCATGCAGTAAAAAATTGATGCGATCCTTAATGAGACCCGCGAAACATAATAGGAATAAGATAAAAAAAAAAACGATTTTCTTTCAAATAGAAATAGAACACTGCACAAAGATAATAGAAATACACTGCGCATATAAGTTATATGAGTTCGAAGTCCTTAATAAAACTGTGCAGCTCATTGTCTATTACTGTTTTTCTTTCATACACAGTACTGTTTTTGCTCCAAACGTTATTAGATAAACTTTTACTTAGTTTAATTATGTTAAATACTATAAATTATGTTTGTTAATTTTATTCACGTTAGTTTTATTCACGTCACAACATCTTCAAATGCTCCACCACATTCACTGCAAGTATTGTTATTATTTTCATTTTCATTAGCAATTTCTCCCCGATCATTGGTTATACTTCCAACTCTTCATCGTTTAAACGATTTCTTTTTTTATCTTTTCCTTCATTTACCTGAAGAACCCAAGGGAAATCAGATATCTGGTAAGAGTGATTCTTCTAGGACATTTGGCAGTGTCTTCTTCTAGTTTTAAAAATTTATTTATCACTCGAATTATTGGTGAAAAAGAAAAATTTTGTCTGATGTTCATGAACATTTAGTCCGTAGCTCGTCGTTCTGCCACGAAGAGGCTAGAGTAATTTTCTTATTATTTATCAAACGATGAGTGCAGACTTAAAAAGAATCTAAATTTCAAACATCATTTTCTTGAAATCAAGCTAACATGTTCCCTGAATTAATTTCTGTCTGCCATTCTGGGGTTTAAATCTATTTATGGTATTAATCGTAAGAGCTTTTGTATTTCTTTTGTTTTTATCCATAAAGTAAAGAAATTGGTAATGAATGTGAAACTAACATGGTGTAATAATATTTGTGGTGAATGTGGTAGGGTATTTTTATGCCCTCGCTAGAAATAAAGCTTTGTAGGAAAATGAGGAGTATTGTCGTCTAGAAGAAAAAATACAGGGTGTATAGAATGTATATTGGTGATAATCTTTATAAACCATGTGTAAAATAATTAGCAGCCTATACATCCCTTTTTGCTATATTGCAAAAATTGTGCTTACTTCACAAAAACTTAATTCAATCTGGTTTCTTTATAGATAACCATTGAAGAAACACTTGAAGTTCTATTAGTGAAAACATAGCACTTAAGCAACCCCAAGTAAGCAAAAGTTTTCTCACCTTTGTTTAACATGATCAAAAACGTCTCATCTATATTGAAAGATCAGAGCCCTTCATGTGCTTGTCTTACATATACAATTCAGATAACTCTTTTTTTTCTCTTTTCCGTCACCCTTGAACATCTAGCAGTGGAGATATTTTTTGTTTGCCGAAAAGATAAATTATAATGCATCATAACACTTTTATACCATCTGAGGGTAACTCATTTTTCAGAAAATTTATTTCTCTTTTATAGGATGTATGTCTTCTTCAAGTTTCCAAATTTCTCTCCTACTCAAACTGTGTGCAGATTTTTAAAATTTAATAACAGCTTCATAAAGTTTCAAATTTTATAAATTATCTTTTCTCTTTCTGATCTTTTCAAAAATTGTGGAAATAGACTTTTGCAGTTCTTATCAACCAAATTGTTTACTCATTTTTTTATTGTAGTGAATGGCATCCCATCAATGCTTTTATCCTCTGTTATTTGTAGCTCCTTTCTTCGTACAGTGTTAAATGACATTCCCTTTTCCATGTATAGGTTCTATTCATCTAAAATTTAAAAAAAGTAAAACTATTTGAAAATATTGTTTTAAAAATTATTCGAAACAGATTTTTAAATTTGTTTGTAATTAAAAAGCCAAAATTTAACTTAACAAATAATTTCAACTATAAATGTATTTATATTTAGCATGAACATAAGTGTAGCGAATTTATAAATGACTCATCATCAAGTCAATACTGAATGCTTCAGATGAATACATATATTTTTTTAACTAAACTATGTAATTATGGTTTTCTTTTAAATATATTTCGAAGTTCTGAATTATATACCAAATTATATATATTAATTTATTACATATTAAATTATTTAATTAAAATTTTTCAATTCGTGACAGATTTACAGTATGAAGTGTTTGAAAAGCACCCAGGGGCATTGTGGAGATCTATCCAGTTCGTGCGATTATGACCTATACATAATTCCAACTTTCAAATCATTCGAACAAACTGTTTAGATTGTATCATGTTAACTCACATATATACCATACGCACACACAAAGACAGATATATGACCGCAGATACAGCAAAAAGGAACTCAGAAGGTCGCAAAATGTATAAATATAACAAAATTTCATTGTCGAATTTTTTAATGATTACAATTATTTTCTTATATATTGTATTTTCAGACGTTTAAAAAATATAATACAATGCTAATTAATATCGTATTAAAATAATTTTAAGAAAATATAAATAATGTGCCTGTAAATAAATATGTATATATGTGTATGTGTGTGTGTGAAATCCAGCTAAAAATTTATTGAAGACAAAATCTAGGTACATAAATAATTTTAGAAAATCAACTTATTGAAACAAAAAAAAAAAAAAAAAAAAAAAAAAAAAATCTTCATTTTACGAAATTTATAGAAACTATCCCAGAATTTCTGAGCATTAGAAAGCATGGTGCAACCCGTATATTTTATTATTTTTATATTCATAAAAATGTTTTTGTAAAAGAAAAAAAAAAAATAGAACTGACTCCAAAACGTAACTTTTATTCAAACAAGTAAAAATAAAATGAAATTGTAAATTGTGCCTAAAAGTATGAAATAAATTCGCCAAACAACTTAAACACTACAATTAATCATAACTTTTGAAGTGGGCGCAAAATTAAATAAAATTTGATTTTTTTTTAGAGATTTGTTATAAGACCGATAACTAAAAACGCCGATGTCTCGAAAGATCCTTCTCATAGTTTCCTTCATTACTTTATATCGGTATACAATTGGTCCATTAGTATTATCTGCATAGAACAGTGACCATCCTTCGCAATTCGGTAAATATGTTTCTACGAAGTTACTAGAGTTTTCTTTGCAAACTTGGTATAGCTATGATATCTGTCGTCCTTGGCGTTTATTATTATTTATTTATTTATTTATTTATTTATTTGGTGATCAAATAATAATAATAATAATAATAATAATAATAATAAACACGCTAGATGTATATTTTTGTAATATATAGCGTACGAAGTATTGTTTGATTTTCTTTATTCGACAGACAATTTTCAACACCCGAAAAGGCTCTTGGCTTGGGCATGATCCAGTGTCCCCTTGCTCTCTTAATGTACCTTATTAAAATAACCATGATTTTTGAAAGGAATTAAATATGTTCCCCAGATAATTTCGCGATCTTTTTTCTTTTTCGCCAAGGACGACAGATACCAAGTCAACTCCGCATTGCTTTCAGCTGTGTTTTGCATATGCCAAATGAGATGTATAGTTTGAGTAGAATTTGATTTTTGTATTGAACAAAACTATCAATTTTTATTTAATTTTGCGCTGACTTCAAAAGTTATGATTAATTGTAGTGTTTATGTTGTTAGCCGAAGGAATTTAATACTTTTAGAGCGCAATTTATAATTTCATTTTATTTTTAGTTGTTTGAATAATAGTTGCGTTTTGGAGTCAGTTCTGTTCTTTTTACAAAAATATTTTATTTATTATTTTTACTTTCTGCGAAAATGTATGCATAACAAAACATGAGAAGACGTTCGACGACGGTTTCACATATCACAACCCGCAAGAAAAGTGACACAACTCAGAAAATGGTAATTTGAGTTTATGTCACTGAAAAATACATGAAGTGACCCAATATGCACAAAAAATGTTACATCTGCATCTCAAAAATTATCCACTCGAGAGGCAGTTGGTCAGTTTTATTCTAGTCAATGCCTTATCTTTAAGTTGATTTTTTCTCAAATACTGTATTTTGATTTGTTCACTTTTCTTGCCTTTATGCGATATGAGGAAAAATCTATTTTGAATCCCCATACTGAGAAGCAGATTGAAAAGAATCGAACACTTTTTGTTAATCATATAAAGCTATTAAATAATGCTCTAGAGAAAAAAATTACAGCGTGTATCTTAATAAATTAAAACAGACATAGCAATGATATACGATAACCACTACTGCAATTCACATCTGGATTCTGATTGAATCTTACAGAGCATAGGTGTCACCCACTACGCTGAAATGTGCACAGTGTATACTTCAATCAAGCGTCCAAATATGCATTGCAGCTGACGGATAGAAGTTTAAACATCGAAATAAAGATATTTTTCTTTTCAAAGATCGCTTCGGCGCGTTACAATACAGGAAACTTCGAACAAATAGATGCATGTTTAAGCTTTTTGTTTTTAACATTCATATTTATAAAGCAGTGTCTTTCTGTACTAAATAGATGGTTCTCTACAGCTTTATAATTTATTTTTTTCCCCTACCTCGTACTATTTTCGAGACAGAAACGCTATTCCGCTATGTTCCACTAGGTGGCGCTGTAAGTGGTCGCATCTCGTAACACATGGCCACTTTATTATACTTACATACAATTTTTACGAGTGTAGCTGCAGCCGTTTAGCAGTTAACTGAATGAGAACGGTTTTTTGTGAGTACCCTGTAATTTATTTTATGAAATCATAACAAGACCTATTTCAGGCCAAAATCAGGAAGGAGTTAAAGATCTTCAACTTATGTGATAGAATACAAGAATATCGTACTAAATGGAAAGACCATGTACAGCGTATGCCGGAAACACGGTTCCCCAGAGCTGCCCTCGACTACTCCCCAAAGGGCAGGAGAGATCGAGGACGACCGAGAAAGCGGTGGACTGAACAATGAAGCCGGAACAGGCACTATGCCTAATCCCTGAAGTTGATGATGATGATGATGATCTTTACAACAACAACAACAAAAGTATTAAAATCGAAACATCTCCTTACGAAGTTATAGGCTAACAAACAACAACAACAACAAAATCTTATGGCTTGAATTAACAACCCCTTTCTTTGTGAGGTCAGTTAAAAAATAATTATGTGCTAATCGATGTGACCGCTTACAGTGACCGTACTTTGAACAACATAGCATATATTTTCCCCCGCTAAGCTAGAGCGTGTACAATGTTTAGTTCAAGTGTGTACAGTGTAGGAAATTGCGAACAAACAAATGCGCGTTTTAAACGTTCTAATTTTAGCATTAATGTCTAAAAACTGTCTTTTTGTACTAAATCGATAATGTTCTACAATTTTGTAACTCACTTATTCCCCTGTCTTGATTTATGATACTAATTCATATCGGGTATATATCTTTAAAGTATTTTTAGGTTTAAAATGACATGTGTAAAGATTCTGAAGAAGCAACTTTTAAAAATACATTTTTCCGTAAAATAATGTCATCAGATAAATGTCGTTATTTTTTTCTTATTGGTTCATTGAGCTAAGTCCACGTGCTTAAATATTGTTCATTATATATATATATATATATATTGTCCTCGCGTATTTTATTTCGTTTCGTTTCGACAAAATCTAATTGTAACTGGTCACTTTAGAGAAATATTATATAGATGTTTTAACGTCTGTTTATTTAGTCAGCGAAATAGTAACAATCTATAGATATGTAGTAGCTGTATAATATTTAAACTGATACAATTGTCATATTTATATCAATAATTTGAAATTGTTATGAGGTAATACAACCTATACATTAGCAAATGTTTGCAAGAGTAATTTTGTAATTTTAAATAAATTAAAATAAAAACTCAATGGTGAACTATCCAAAACCCATTTATAAAACTAAAGTACTTAATACAGTTTGGTTAACTTAAATATGAAAATAATTTAAAAAGCTTTTACGAAAAAAGACTTAATGACTTTTGGAATGTAATTTAAAAATGTCATCCTCAAATCAATGTTCGTTATCTACAAGTAAAGTTCTGTTTTAAGCAAATTATACAGTCATTAAACATTTTTATTTTTTTCATTATTACTATTTGATGTTCGATAATTATAAAAGTACATGTTAAAATCTCATTATTTAAAATTTTTTTAATTCGTCTTAAGTTTTTCCATCTATGTTTTGTTGTTTTCCTTAATTAGGAAATTTCTTTTTGTTGTATAAAGCGTAGTATTAGTACAATAATTTAAAATACACCAATGATTAGAGTATATTTAAAGCAAAGAATATTAATTATCATCTAATTAACACAAATTTAACTGTAAAATTTAATACTGTTCATGAAAATGCTTGTTACAAATAATTCATTAAAACCTTTAAATACAATTTCAAAAATCTTTCTAAAACAGTTAATGCTTTATTGCATTTTCTTATACGCAAATAAAGAGGCAAGAAGGGACGTTGAAATATAAATATTTTTGTTTTTCATTCTATCTCTTCTTAAACCCTATACATTCTTGAAATTCATCATTTTTATGCAAATGGTGTATTTTAAAGGATAAATAATAATTTAGAAATGGAAAGTTCTGTTTTATGGGAAAAATAATACAAAACCGTACCCAAATTCAAAATGCTCCATGCAAATTCTAAATTATTTTAAATTTCCTTTTTTGTGTGTGTGTGCGTATGTATTTGTAACTGAACACAATTTTGCATTTAATTTTTCATACCTTAATTACAGCATATAAGTTAAAAATAAAGAAAATTTGAAATTTGACATCCTGGTTAATTATTATCATGCGAGTGAATATCACAGATCATAATAAATGAATAATTTCTTGATTTGAAAATAAATGCCCAGTTTTGTGACAAATAGACAAGTAACGCTTACACAAATTTTTAATCTGTTTGGACGAAAATAATTCTCTAGGAACATTATAAGTAACAGGTTATTCTCGAAATTTGGTACCCCCCCAAAAAAACCATAAATTTTAAGTTTAAATTTTCGTTTCACGTAATTACCACAAAGCATTTAAAAATAATTTCAGAGCAACATAAATAATTTGGTGTGGAACTTCCATTATTTATCTTTTCTTATATTGTATGGACATATTATTGCAGCTTACGGTGCATGATAAGATGCATTGCATTTGAACATTTAAATAGTACCTTAGATGCATATGAAAATAATTTGGTTTATCAACAGTTTTATTCCAAATAAACTTCTGTGTGAGGGTTGCCGCCATTTAAAAAAACGAAGCATTACCTTCCATTCCTTCTATAATTAAACTGAACCTGCATTTTTTTTTTATTAAATCTATTTTACATATCCAGTTTGGTGAATGTATATATCATTTAAGCTGAAATTTGCCTTTCTGTAGACGGGGTTTAATTTCTGCATTGCAGCGCTACTTCACGTCCGATATACATCGAAAATTTTTCAATGTAATCAGCCCTATTAGTCGACTGATATGCACTCAAATTGAATTAACATAGCCTTTTATCACTATTTTAATACTTATTAAATTTTATGCCTTTATGAGCTATAGAATCTGAGATTTAGATTTCTATTAAATGGAAAATTGCAACATAATATCGTCACTTTTTGAGCATTATATTCAAAAGCTAATCCTCACCAACTTAAGTCAAGATTCAACCAAATGTAAACTTATATGGAATTATAACCATTGTTTTATAAAATACAGCGTACAAAGATTTAGTAACCTACACAGTCACAAACAGACAAATACACAAACAAACAAACATTTTCAAAAAAATGTCAAGTGAATACATCTCGAAACTCGTAAATCCATCGAAAACCGGAAATCGAAACTTTTCACAAAACCAGTGCTTTTTTGTTATATAAAAAGCAGTCACAAAATGGCACAAATTGAAATCCATTTTAAACCACTTCCAATGCATAGTTATAATTTATTTATTTATTTATTTATTTTTATTTATTTTATTTATTTTTTTTTTTTTTCGTGTTCCTGTACACAAATGACAAACATTTTTCTTACCATAATCTTTGTGAAACTTGCTTTTTTTCCATATAAAAAATACAGTTGAACCTTGTTAACGTGAATCTCAACGGGAAAAAAATTGTTCATTTTAGCAGTAGTTCATACTATCAGTAACTAATCTTTATATAACTAAACTTATCTTTATTTTGACGGAGATTGTGGAAACAGTTCATGTTAAAAGTAATTCACTTTTGCGTGTTCACGTTAATGAGGTTCGACTGTATATGTTGATTTCATTTATATAAATATATATATATAGATAAGAAAAATAACTAAAGCCAGAGAAAAAATAATCCCAAAACATATTGATGACGTAATAGCAAAACATTTTTTTGTTTATGTTTGAAAGAAAGTTCAAAGATATTAAGTTTTATAGGTATATTGATGACGTAATAGCAATAAAGTGTGTATATTTTGCAAAATATGCAGCTGAAATCTAACCCTCCGATCTTATCTTAAACCGTACTGACTCTGAAGACCAAACTTCTTTCCTGGATTTAAAAATTAAAAAAATAGATAATAACTGGTTTATTGGGATTTATGATAAAAGGCAAGATTTTAACTTTAGAGTTTGTAATTTAACAAATTGGTTCTCCTGTATTAGTCTTAAAGTTTTAAAAAATATTATTTTCACCCAAATAAAGAATTAAAATTATATGCAATAACAATTTAGACCTGAATCTGGCTATGAAAAATCTCAAAAACATATTAACTGTTAACCGCTATCCTGTTTTTTTTTTTTTTTTTTTTTTTTTTTTTTTTTACTCAATAAACATATTCTTTATAAACATATTATTTATTACAATCCTACTTAAGGTTTGTTGTTCCCTTTTGGGCGACATTTAAGTGCTGGTAAAGTGTGCCTACTAGATGAAGCGGGTTCTATGTTTATAATGGGGGGGGGGGTGGTTTTCAAGTTTTCATATTCTAATGACTATTTGAGTTTGTCCAGGTATGTATTTATATATTCTTGTATTATTTATATTCTTGTATTTTATACTGATGGATTATATTTTGTGCTATATATATATTATTTTCTACATTTGTATACGAACAATTTCACACAAACTTATGATTCGGAATTTGATTTCCTGTTAATATGTGTTTTTATTATTACTATTATTTAATAGCGCTTAAAATTAACTGACTCGCAAACATATAGAAGTCACACATAAACAAACACACAGACAAATGAACAGAGACTAACCGCTAAAAAATAATTTTCGAATTTAACGAACATCAATATTTGAAATTTAGTGAAAATTAAATTTTCAAATTTTAAAACAAAAAGACTATTTTTTCCTATATATATGGATAAGAGAAAATAAAAACACACATGAACAGATAATTAAATTTTTTCATGGAAAGTAAACTTGTTGAAATTTAATGGAAAAAATTGTAAATCCTAAATAATAATGGTGTTCTTTCTTAAATATATTATTTCACCCTAAAGGTACAACCAACTTCTAATGCAGCTCTAACGTACAACAGCTTTTTAATGCTTTACTCAAAATAGGAAATCATTCAAAAAATTTTCTAATGCAGCATTATTACACCACTAATTTTGAAGCAAATCGGTTTATTAAAGAATGAATTGTAAAAAAATCTAATTTAAAAAAAATAAACAAATGAAGTCGCATGCTTTAAAAATAATTAATTTCTCCAGTCATTCATAGATAACAATTTATATTTAACCACATTTTAATATTGGAAAAAGTATCGGTCCTAAGTAACAATATGAATATTCTACCGTATTCGTTGAAATTCGAAAAATATGTTTTGTTAATTAAATTAAAACTTTGTAAATTAAATGTGTTTCTACCATTTTTCTAAATGCTTTATGAAGTTATTGTGAAATATTTCACAAAGAATCATTACTTTTCTTCAAACATTTTACTGTGCATCAAGATAAGACAATAAAGAAAATGTGTTTACTTGAAAATGTTTAAAAATATTATTAAATATTTGAGATATGACGAAGTAATATAAAAAATATTGAAACTTGAGATACGTTACTTTCCGTAGCTCCCAAAAAAGAATTTTAGAGAAATCAGGTTGTAGCAGAATTGCAAGAAAGAAGTAAAATACTTCGTTTAGTTTTAATCAATTTCAAATACCTTAAATAATATGGACAGAATTACCAATTAAAGAGGAATTTATGTTTCGCCGAATCTGCAATAAAATATAAGCAGACTGCAATAATTTGTAGTCTGAAATATTTACATTTCTACAGAGGAATTTAATGAAAGTATAGATGCCGGTAAAAACTAACATTAACGTTGACTTAATAAAGTCTTTAATTCTTCTCTGATTCTTTTACATAAAAGATATCTAAGGAATTTTATGGAACGATATTTTATTACTATGAGAGTAAAACTACACATAAAAAAAAAAAAAAAAAAAAAAAAAGTAATAGATTATATTATTCTTTTTCTCTTTATTGCTTATTTAGAGTTCAAAATAAATAAATAAATAGAAGAAGAAGAAAAGAAGAAATCAAGTTATAAAATAAAAAAAAATTAAATGAATGATTGATTAAAATTTATTTATATAACAGTTTTGGATTATATATATAGAAAATCTTGAAATATATGTGATTATAATATCACACAATTGAATAAACGATAATTTTGACAGTCAATGCAAAATTTTAAATCAATTTCAATTGTTTTAAATATATAAGTATTATAACCAATTGTAGCAATATTTAAGTGAAAAATACGTCTAACTACGTTACATATGTTAACTGCATAGAAAGACGTTTGCTTATATTTCTATGCAGTTTAGGTAAATTGTGTAGAAATACAAAAAAGACCGTAATTCCTACTTTGAAATATCAACATCTTAACTTAAATTTAATGAAAATATTAATGACTGAAAAAATTAACATTTAACAGCCTTTTAAAAGCATGCCAATTAAGAAGGACATAAGGAAGATGTTAATTTTTCCTGGTTACTATGTAGAAAAGATGAGTAGTGAGAGCAAAATTATACATTTGAAAGAAGTATATAAATTATTATTTTTTTCTGTTGTTCAGTTAGACCCAGAAAAGTGATTAAAAAATGCATTCAATGAAAGATTTATTAAAATTTATTTAGATTGCTGTTTTCTGCTAACCTGTGGGTGATCAAGTAAGATCATAAAATCATTGTAACAACAGTTTATGCCAAATATTTAATTTTAAAATTTTGTGTTTCATTATTTTTATAGCTGAGTTTTGTGCGGCTTTAGTACCAATTCTGAAGTTATCGCTTTCCCCATGGATAGAAAATAATAATAATAATGATAATGATGACGATAATGATAATGTATAAAACATAGCATCTTTGTGGTAACAAAATGACCCCATCTCGACTACTACCAAAAAATGTGGCAATCGAATGGTTTTCATGCCATTATCATGCCAACAACAATACATCATAAGTGCAAAAATAATAATTATAAGATAAAAAAACTTTTTATAAACCATGTTCTTAAATTTTCTGTTGAATCACAGCTATAGAACTAACTACATTAGCACTTTATCAATACGTATGAAATCTTTAAACCGATAATGACGTCAATTTTTGTAAGATATATAATTTAACTTTTTACAATTTTTTGACGCTCACGTATTATTTATTTAATTTTTTTGGCAACAATTAAATTATAGCTAATATTTTAATGGCTATTTTAAAGCTATTAGGATGTTATTATTTTCATGTTTTAATTAATTATAAGAAAACTAATCAAAAATTCGAAAATCGGACTTCGAAGTATTGTGTTGTCACCGGTTCTGAGCTACTGTGAAAGTTACAAAGTCTAACTAGTAGGGAAGTTAGTTAAAATTCGATTGCAAGATTTGTACCGAACAAACAAACAAGAATTGAAGTTAATAAAAACATAGTAAATAATTTTAAGATTTAAAAAAAACTTTTTATATACCATGTTTTAAATTTTCTGACGAATCATAAAACTCTTATTAATGTGCATAAAATTTTTAAAATGTTAATGACGTCAATTTTTGTCAGATGCATAATTTAACTTTTTATAATTTTTTAATGTTCACGTTTAATTAAATGTATTTATTTTTATGTCGAAAGAAAATGAACTAGTAAATTTGTTTTGGCAACAATTAAATTATAGCCAATATTTTAATGGCTATTTTAACGCTATTAGGATGTTATTATTTTCATATTTTAATTAATTATAAGAAAATTAATCAAAAATTCGAAAATCGGACCTCGAAGTATTGTGTTGTCGCTGGGTTCTGGGCTATTGTGAAAGTTTCAAATGTCTAGCTAGTGGGGAAGTTAGTAAAAATCCGATTGCAAGATTTGTACCGGACGAACAAACAAACAAACATACAAACAAACAAACAAGAATAGAAGTTAATAAAAACATTGTAAAATGATCGTGTCGCTACAACGTTACCTCTTCTACTTTTATTTCCATGTCTGCAACTCTAACACGTGGCCTTTCTTGTTTTAGACTTTCACGTAACCATTCAAAGATAACAAATACGAAATCTTAAAATAATACGTAATTAAAATATCAAACGATTAAATTGGACCAAAAGTGATACCCTAACATGTTTAAAATAATTATTCACAAGTATAAAGTTTTAAATATTACTTATTCTTTTACATTGCATTAAAAGGTATACTTCTTCAGAGAAAAAATTACATGAGATAAGAAAAACAAGCGCGAAATCATTAAATTCCTTTATATAATTTTTTAAAGAAAAATATTTTCTATAAATTTGTTCCGTTCACGGTTTTGACATCAGAAGAAAGAGTGTCGCTAAAGGATAATATTTAGATTGCAAACGTTTAACTGCACGGATTTCCCTCGAGCCTTGAATCTACACAAAGAAAAAGCATTAGAATTCCAATTCCATGTGACTGTATAAATAGCTACAGGCATTTCAAGGAAATCTTTTGCCATATGATCGAAAAAATAAACTATCATTCTCAAAGGTTAGAATTTTGCATTATCAGCACAGAAGAGAAGAAAAATGTATTCCGGAAATTTGCAAGCAAATAGCGTGAAATACGCAAATTTTTATTTCTGCGAATTTTAGAATAAATATTTTTAAAACATTCTTAATAAAACTTTAAGCGATAAACTTCCTATTAAGGTGATTTCGATAAATTAATTAATTTGTTATTATATAATTTTTTCACGAAATGTTTCTTTAAAAAGAATACTTTTTATTCAGATTTCTACTCTTTTAAGTAAACTTCGGAACTTATAACAAAAAATTCAAAGTAACCAAATGTTAAAATGTAAAGTTTGAAATAGAAATTATTTATTTGAAATGTTTAATGTGTTTAAAAATAACCAGAAATACTTTTCAATCTCTATCTTTTTCCTATATTACTCTTGCTAAAACTTTCTATTCTATATTATATAAATATTATTCGTAAATTGAAAATATTATAAGTTATGCCTTTTATTTTCCAAACTCTAACAAAACTGAGTTAAATTATACAGTTCGTTAAATATAAGATTACTTTGATTTTTAAAATTAAGAAGGAAATAAAGGTTCTAATTATAATTTAAACACATGAATTATGAAAATAGAACAGATTTTTTAAAATTAAATTTCAATAACTTTGAATAATACAACAAACAATAAAGTTAACAAAATTGATAAGCAAAAGTTGAAAGTAACCCTGTTAACAAATTATAAGTTATTTGTTTAAAAACAAGAATATTATGTAAATTAATACGACATTCGTTCTCTATTTTTCCTTATAACCGCAACTACTCTCTTTTTCATAGACGTGATCACGTGGTTAAATTCATATTCAGAAATGTTGTGTTATTTTTTTCACAATTCCTAGTTCATTGGTAGATAAAAGTCGTTTATTATTAGCATAATCTTGGGACATAATATACCCAAAGATTTTTCATAGAGTTCATATCTGGATTTCGACTTAGACATTTTTTTTTTTTTTTGTTAACTATTCTAGGGTGGCTTTAGATGTATGGAAAGAAGCATTGCCTTTCTAAATCATGCAGTTAGCGCCACCTAAAAAGAGCCAAAAAAATGGTAAAAATGGTATCTAATGATCATATAGCATAGATTGATATTGCGCAGAGTCCATACGTCCCGAAATTTAATGTAAATCGCACGATGATTTATAGCTCCTCGAACTATCACTGATCTCCCCCCCTCCCCGCCCCTTTGTCCGTTAAAGCATTGTTTCGGTTCCTTTTTCAAATCATACCAATAGTATTTATATTCTCCCGGATCGTCAAGATTAAACTTTTTTTCATCTAAAAATGTCATTTGTTTCCATTTCTGATCCCATGACATGACATTTTTAGACCATTTCAGTCTTTCTTCTTAATGATATTTCAATAATATCGGCTTTTTCAACAGTTTTATAAATTTCGCATTAGTATTTGATTAAGGACTCTTCTAAAATATTACGTGTGTAGTTTTTTTTTTTTTTTTTTTTTTGCTAAAATGTCTCGATATTTCACGAGTTGAAACATCTTTTTTAGTACATAATCAAAATATTTGTCGATCGTCCCGTGCTATCAAAATTCTTTTTCATCCAAATTGTTTGATTTGATTTGAATCTTTTCTTTCTAATTATTGAATTATGAATGACTATTTAATAACGTTTCATTAACCAAGCTATTTCTAGACAAAAAGACTTCTTCACACACCATAAATTTTAGGCCAGCACAACCGGTTTCGAAAGGACGTAGCCTTCCTTCATCAGGTGCAAAAAAACACGTGCTACTGCCTTGGAGGCAAAAGCAAGACTGAAAGCAGGGCAAAATAAAGAGGGGGAGGAGCAACACAAACAACCAATAGGAAGCATCATGCAGGACCAATCAGAGAGGAACACACATGCACATACAAAAAAAGGAGGGAGGGAAGGAATAAACAATTAATTTTATTTTATTTTTAATGAATTATTTATTTATTTATTTTTATTATTTATTTATTTATTTATTTATTTATTTTTAATCTTTTTTTTTAATTAATATTATACTAATAAGTAAATTTAATAAAATTAATTAATTTATTATTATTATTATTATTATTTTATTTACAATTAATTAATTATAACTATGTTATAAACATAATGAAGGAAATTATTTAATTGAATTAAACAAATTTTTGCAGGCTGTAGACAGCAAAATGGAATCAGATTTTTCATTGACAATTTTATCACGATTAATGTAGATAGCTAAATTTTCCAAAAAATCCAGTTCGGAAATGCGTTTGGCATGAAAGATAATTTTGGCACTCTTAAAATTAAAACTATGATCAAATTCCCAACTGTGCTTCGCAATAGAAGATTTAGAAATTTCTTGATTAACAACATACCGAGAATGTTCACGTAAACGGCATTCAAGATTTCTTTTGGTTTGACCAATATAAGATAAATCACAATTATTACAAGGGACATTATAGATACCCCACTTATGAAGCCCGGGAACAGGGGATTTAGTTGAAGGGAATTGGAATTTATTGACAGGTTTAAAAATAACGTGAAAATTGAAACGCTTCAAAACTTTGGCTAATTTAAAACACAAGGGGGGATAAAAAGGCAAGACAACAAGATTATCAGGTTTAATTTTATTATCAATGGAAAGAGTAGAATTATAAGTTGGCCTACTGAACTTTTTGATAGCTTTATCAATTATAGAGGGTCTAAAACCTCTTTTAATAGTAACGGACTTTAAATAATTGAGTTCTTCTTTAAGAGAAGAAGTATCAGAACAAATTTTAAGGGCACGATACACGTAAGTGTAAAAGGTGCCAATTTTTTGTTTAGCCGGATGATTAGAGAGAACATGGGGAGGGTTAGAAACAGAAAAAGGTTTCCTGTACACAGAGGTTTTAAAAGAGGAATCGCACCTAGTAACTAAAACATCAAGAAAGGGAAGTTGATTACAATTTTCTAACTCAAAGGTAAACTGAATATGGGGATCAATAGCATTAGCAATATTAAGAATGGCAGAAACATCAAACGGATTTTCAACAAGAATGAAAGTGTCATCTACGTAACGTAACCAGCATTTTAAATTTTACATCTTTAATAATTTTTCCTCAAAATAATGCATATAGATATCGGCAAGAATAGGAGATAAAGGATTACCCATACTTAAACCATCACATTGTTTATAAAATTTGTTATTAAATTCAAAAGTAGTTTTGGAAACACAGAGTTTAGTTAGATTAACAAATTCTTTGATTTCAATGTCAGAATAATGAAATTCGTGTAGCCTTTTTTCTAAACAATTAAGCGCACCTTCAGTGGGGACATTAGTAAATAAAGACTTCACATCAAGAGATAGCATTGAGCAATTTACAGGATTCAGATTATTTAACTTCTTAACAAAATCATGGGAATTTTTTATAGTATGACTATTAATGCTGCATAAAGGAGAAAAAATAGAAGCTAAAAATTTAGAGAGGGGATAAGTAGCAGTACCAATATTCGAAACAATAGGTCTGAGGGGAACATTATTTTTATGAACTTTAACTTTTAAAATATTGTTCCCCTCAGACATAATTTTAAATTTTTTTACTCGCATACTATGAAATATTTTAGAAGTTTATTAATTTTTTTTAAGTGTATTCGTTGCGATAATGTTAAAATATAACAGAAAAATGAAATTAGAGCACTGAGTTTACTTAATGGAAAAAAATATATATTTATATATTTATTAATATTACTCACTGAGAAAAAAGACGACATGCTTAAGAAGAGAAAAATCATAAAACAGAACTCGAAAATCATTATTTTGGAATGAGATAGCCATAAACTTCTCACATATGAGCGGATAGTTAAACAAAACAGATTTTCGAGTGAAATTTGTTTATTCAAAATATACGATGGGTATACATTGTGTAAAAAATGTAGAAGAACAATTTAATTTTGTAAACTATTTTCTATATTTTTATTCCAGCTATTAGATTCTTATACAGATTTTGTTTAACAAAGTTTTCTTTAATTTCCCATAAAAATGAAATCTGTACCACTAATGCTAATTAGAGGATTGTAGAAAAATTAATAATCATGACTTCGAGAGTGTAAAAATTGTAGAAGGACACTTGCTAAAATTTGTTATTTGGTGGATTGTGCACGAGTAAAGGAGTAAATAAAGAAGTTCCTATATTGCTTTTGTTGGGGAAGACATATTTTGTTAAAATTTGCATCATTATTTTCTTTTCAGACTGCCTAGAAGAATACCTTTAAATTATTTCCAAAAGGGGCAAATTGTTGCATATAAAAAAAATCTGGAGTGACTCCACTCGACTTTCCGAACATTGAGTAATTAACAGTTTTGTAGATAAAGTAAAGAAAGAGGAGCTGTTAAACAAACAAAAGAGAGAAAACCATAATAGAGTGTTTGAGTATTTTTCTCCATCTATTACACGATGTTTTATTTAACGCTACTGAACTTTGAGCCCATAGATCATAATGATAAAGAATTTTTCGTTGTGTCCCTGTAAAAACCTATAAATGCTGAATTCACCAAAATGCTTATAATTAGTGCAACAGTGATTTATAATACTCATATAAATTTTCAGCTCAATTCAATAAGGCGTTTAGATGCTATCGTACTTTTAAAAATTTAGTCCCATAGGCCATAATGATAAAGAATTTTTCTTTGTGTCCCTGTAAAAAAACTATAAGTGCTAGATTCACCAAAATCTATAGGGTTCGTACTATGGTGACTTACAATATGCGTACCAACTTTCAGGTTAATCGAACAAAGCGTTTAGACGCTAGCGTGTTCACTCACAGACATACACACATACATACACGCATACACACATACACACACACATATACATACATCATCGTAAAAATAGTGAAAACGGACTCAGGGGACCTCAAAACGTATAGAAACATCAAAATCTCGAATTCGGATTTTTGACATGATTACAATACTTTCCTCACTATAGTGTTCGGAAAGTAATAATAGTAAAGGTGTTAGACAGATTGTTCGTATACTGCACGTCACCCCAATACAGTTTCTAACTTTATTAAAAGCCAGATAGAAATAAGAAAAGAAAGAAGACTGGTAGATCTAAAAAGTGAATGCTTTAAGATGAAAGAAAACTTATTCAAGAGCTTGAAAAGAGCAGTGGAAGTATAAGATCTAAATCAAGCAATGCTTACTCATATATGAAGGCAGTTTACAACTACATAAAAAGATCCAAATAATACGTTTTTCAAAAAGCAGAAGCATCATCCAAAGTGGAAAAAAACACATATTGATTACCGTTTATCATGGGCTAAGGAACACATATCATGGACCTCAGATGGGACTTCCATAATATTTTCAGACGAAAATACGTTTAACTTAGACGGTTACTAATACTGACACTGTCTGAAGAATGCAGAAGAATTTTATTCAACTCAACAAATGGAGGGGGTATGGTCTGGTAAGCAATTGGATATGGAAGAAGTCTGTTTTTTTTTTTTTTTTTTTTTTTTTTTTTTAGGGGTAGGCAGAAACATACATATATTGAAGTACTGAATTTTGAGCTTCTTCCTTATGGCTCTGAATTAGGACGAGAAGAGTGGATGTTTCAGCAAGATGAGGCCTTTATTCACACTGCCAATGAAGTTAAAAATTGGTTAGTTGCAAATAATGTGCAGGTTTTACCAAAGTCATCTAAAAGCCTTGATCTTAACATAGTGAAAAACATCTGGCCAATGGTTGTTCGTCGAATATAAAATGGTTGGGAAAGGTTTGAATTCCTTACTGAGCTTCGAGAAGCTTTAAATAGCTCATAGAATATTTCTTGCCAAACAGGAATCGAATCTTTGTATGATTGAGGAATCGAATCTTTGTATGATTCAGGAATCGAATCTTTGTATGATTCACTACCAAATAGACTATTCGAAGTGATAAAAGCTAATTGAAAGAGTATTCCTTACTAATATCGTTGAATTTTATATTTTGTATTACTGTCCTTCTACTTTTTTACACAGTTTAAAAAAGTAGAAACTTTTTGTTGTCATTAATAATAGATTTTTGAAAATCATGCTCATGATACTGATATTTCCTTGTTTAATGATCTGCGAAATGTTACACATAAAAATAATTTCATTTAAAATAAAAGATTCTTTTTTTTTTTTTTTTTTTTTTTTTTTCTAAAATAATCTAGTGTCCTTCTACTTTTTTTTTTTTTTTTTTTTTTTTTTTTTCACACAGTGTAACAACACTTTGTAATGGTTACATTTTGAGAAAGATGCTTTGAAAGTGTTGCGCTCCTGCGCACGTTCCATTGTATCTTATCTCTCACAGCATGGTATGCGTGTATGCATACCCACGGATAGCGATATAGCCGATCAAAACATGGGAAGTTAATTGATTAGTATAGAGTTTAATTAACAGTAATCATATTGTAAATTGTGTTATTGCCACACTTTAATAAGATATGCCAACATTTCTGCTTAATTCTGCAGTTTTGTTAGAACATGCTTTTTTTTTACACGACTCGTTTTTAATGAAAACATATTTCTTATTTAATCGTTATGACATCTTGAAGAAAATTACTCCACAAAAATTGTGGTGTGAAAAATAAAAGATTGGTATTTACAAACTTCTGAAATAAGTTTAAAATGTTGGAGTGTAGTGTCTGATTTTAGCACAGAGCAATTCAACTCCTAAGACTGTATTTCTTATACAACATGCTTTGAAAGCCCTTTTATTTAGTTTTATTTTAAAATACGTTTCTACCTGCAATGCTTTTTGTTTTATTCACTTTCAAATGTGGGAGATTTTTTTTATTCACAATATAATACGAAAAAAAAAATCCACGAATTACATATGGAAAAAGAAAGATTGAATATGACTGCAATGTTCTTTAGTTTATGGTTATGACTGTAGATTTGCAGCGATATTTTACTTACATGTAAGACTTGTGAGCGTAAAGTTGACTAAAGACGCATGTGTGATGACTTTTACCTTTGAGAGGTGCTTTGGATTTTGGAGATATGTCATTAAAACAAGGTTTCTGACAGAGGTTTCGAGAGTCAAAAATATTTTTCAATATTTAAAACGCTTTAACTTAAAAATGGGTTAATTTAAATAAAATGTTTTAACTGTTCGGTAATCTCTTACGTGAATAAAAATAAACTGTTAAATAATTTTAAATTTACTGCAAATTTCTAAGTTTTCTAATCTCTACCAAAATAAATAAATATTTAGCTTGACTTCAAAGTCATTACTGTCTATCATTTTCCATAGAAACTAAAACTGTTAATCATCTGCTATATACGCAAGTGCTTATGCACTACATTCGAAAAACAGTTGGGAAACTACACGAGTTAATCAAAAGATGTTTTGGTTTATATTAATATTGAAATAAATCGTAGAAACTGCAAAAAATATATATTTGTCAGAAGTATATGCTTTATAACTTTTCATAGGTAGAAATATAGAAGTGTTTATACATCTAGTAAAATACATTAATTCCCATAAAAAGTGGACCACCAAGAAAGAGTTGTTTAAAGGGAACGGAATTTTATGTAAGTAACTACAACGTTGATATGAGTAAGTTAGTATAAAATTGCAAAAGGATAATTTATTATAAGAAAATTTACAAATTAATGGCTTTCTAGTATTCCGTAGGCCCTTCTAGCTTAAATACAGAATGGGATACGAGAAAACATTGATGCACACAGGTTTTGTATGATATACTGCGTCATCTAATTCCACAGATTTTGTAATCACGATTAAAATTAAGGAAAACTCAGAGGTTGTCCAATTTGCCGTCTCAAGTGATCCCGGTGTGGTGTCAAATCTGGGAAAGGCAAGCCAAGGTAAGGTGGTAATATAGCGGAGGCATTCTAGTGTCACCCTTGCTGGGTGTAGACGATCATTATTCTGTTAAAAAATACCCTGCTGAAATCCCTGCTATGAGTATCAACACATGTGACTGAAGAATGTCCCGAATGTACCACTGGGCTGTCAAGGTGCCGTCGACCAATATTATATTTCTTTAGCCGCAGTAGCTTGGTATGTAAGAGCAGCGAACTCGTGATCGAAAGATCGCGGTTTCGGTCCTCGAGCCGGCCGAAGACCGTCGTGTACGCTAATGGTGACTGGTACGCGTTAAAATCTGTCGTGGTTGCAGATTCCTCCAAATTCTCTTAAATATTATACCTCTGGGGATAACGGAACATGGGCTTACATCGGCCCTGATCCGGATCAAAATTCGAGTTCTTGTTGTTTGCTGGTGCTGCCAACTTGCGCCAGTTTCTGGATCTAAATCGTTCTTTCTCCCTCGTGGCGCTCCTCTAAACACGGAAGTCGCTTCCCTGACGTTTTAAATATCGGTAGTACCACTACCGGGGCTCGGAATTTCCGAATGGCATTATAAACGACAACATACTCAATGACCTCCTGACACTAAATCATCTTTTATGTGATTGCAACCAAGTTTGATTGTGAATCAACGCATTATTAAGGTGTTTACCACAAGGTCTCCAACCTTATACAAGGTTGTCATCACTACATAAATTGAATTTTGATTCATCGCTGTAGACAACCTGTTTATATTTGATTGCACTCCAATTCTCTCGGACACGACACCACACCAAACGGAAGCATCGGGGGACGGGTTTCATTGATAGCACTCGTAATGGGCTCGGGATACCAGATGTGCTTCAGAAAGAAGACTTGCAGCAGTACGGAAAGATACAGGGGTCTGTAGTAAAGGTGCTATTTGTGTTTGGATAGTAGATAGCGTGGAATTTCACGCTACACGTGCGTAACAGACATTGTAAACCTTCTATTGGTCTGGTGAGGGCGTTTATACGTTCTGAACCTGAGGCCTGAACCTACCGACCTGATTAAATAATATCATTAATCGTCCACAATTACAGAAAAAAACTAACCGTCATTTTTTTGTTCCTCACAAAAATTTCAAATCGAACAACTTACCAACGCTCTCTTTTCTTCCTTCCCGATTAGTTATATCTCAAATAGCAGATCTTATTTTTCCCAATTTTAGAGTCATCTTACAAAGACTCAACAGATAACTGAACTTATCGCTCATATAAAGCCTTTTAGTATTCGAATTTATTGACTTGTACACTAAAGACTTTTCATAAAATCTACTCAAACATTTAGTCACTAACTGTCGCAGAGAGTATAATCTCTGGCGACATTATTACTTAGGTTCATTGAAGACCTATGCCCCATGTCGTTCTTTGTCGCGACACTCTCTATAACTTCTGAAGTGATAATTTCTCCCCTTAAAACAGTGACCCCCTACTTTGACACCAATTAAGATGAGAAAACACAATTATCGCTCTTGAAAATGCGGCATTTCTCCCTTTTTGTGAAAGAGTGACGTATAGTCACTCGGTCATGAAGAGTGAAGTCATCATCTATTGCAAGATGAAACTTATTGCTGGCACCATCTATTAATCATATTTCGAATGAAATATGAAAGACAATTTCTGGTCGATCTCATGCATATATTTGTTGAAAAAAACTTATTGAAGATTTTTGATGAATGAAAAAAAGGAAAATAATTATGTTAAAAGATAATTTAGTAAATATTTTTTTTCTATACGATTGACAAAATCGAAGCAATGTTATTAGTGTCGAATCAAAAATCACAAGAAAGATATCTAACTTTGCATTAGAAAGTAAATAGTTTTATTCAGAAATTTATAAAGTATAAGAGAAAATATCCGTGCAAATATTTAATGCACAACGCCTAAAAATCTATAACAATTCATATTTTTATATATTCATTGGCAGCTAAAATTTGCGAAATATTAAAAAATTTGGCTATAATATTTTACTAATATTTAAAATCAACAACAAGTTTTACACTACTAAACAAACGAGTTTTTCAGGAAACTCTGTGGATTTCTATACGAACATTTATTTATTTAGTTTAGTTTAGTTTTTAAGCATGCACACTTCAGTACGTTCTTTTCCCCATAAGCTACTTTAAACGCTTGCTGGTCTTAAAAAATTTGTTTTCAAGTGTATATTTTGCTTTTAAAATAATTCTAATTTTAGCAATTTCAAAATAATTTTAATTTTAAAATATCCATCAGAATTTTGTAATTTTATGTTGTTGGTAAATGAAGTAAAATTTTAAAAATATGGTTGATCATGTATGAGAAATATTTAATGATGTAAATTAAGCAGCAAGTGTACGTGCTCAGTGGTTCAGTGGTAAGACACTCGCTTGGTATGGGGACGGCCCGGGTTCGATTCCCGAAAGATCCAAAGTGCGTTCTTTCCACTGTTGGCTGGAGTCGATTTGCAAGGGAAAATGAAGCTATATCTTGTAGTGTACGCAATTTTTTAAAGGAAAAATAAACATATTCTTTAAATTGCTCCAAATAATCTCACTCTTAATAAAGAGCGAGAAATCTCACTCTTTCGAAAAGAGACTTTTCACTCTTTAGAGGTTGGCTCCGTTTTGGCATGTTCAAAGAGTGATATGCCACTCTTTTAGAGTGAGATCTCACTTTTCATATTTTAGAGAGCAGATATTACTAAATATCCGATAACACTGTAACACGTTAGTTTTAATCTTTTGTTATGTAATACACTATGAAGCAGGCTTGAAATTGCTCTAAACCACTTTATAGTGGTGAGCGGTGCCCTTGGACCAAATTTCTGTCCCAAACACTAGTATTAAAACCTCCTCACAATGGAGTCTGAACGGACGAGATGGCTGTCTACCCCCCGAGCTGACAACCCAGCTTCCATGATTCGAAAAGTTCTTCCCCTCTCGAACTCTAAAAATTGATCGTAATATCTTCGATGGCGGTGTAGAAGCATCTTTTATGAAATGATAAGGTGTCTGTGACAAAATAAGTACATACAAAATACTTTTTCGTATTATTTTTATGCACCAGAGAGATCAAAATTTGACGCCTTTTGATGGCATTACGCAATACGATATCACGTTGTATTGTTAATCATTTGCATATCTGTCAGAAACATACCACATGCCAAGTTTCATTACTAACTACTTCTTGGTGCGCCACTTAGAAATGAGTATACGTGTGAATTTTAAATACCTACTCGACATAATTGCTTATTAAATGCCATTCATACAAGCAAGAACAACAACAAAAGTAAAATTACATCAAACTTTATAAAACTTAATAAATGAAAATGCTAAAAATAAAATTCATGTATTTTAATTTACTAATTAGTCTTTCAAGTTTAAGACCACTTTTTACCAGACTATTTTAGATAATTAGCATGCTTTTTATTCACATTTGAAATAAAGAAAAACGGAAAATTTTTAATTACTTTCAAAAATTTCTTTTTAAAAAGTACGTAATTACTATATTTTCCATAGAATTGGATTTTTGCTATTCAGATTTATAGAAATTTCTGTTATAAAAATAAATATATTTAGCGATTTAATGAAATATTTACGAATAATTAAGTTTGAAAGTAATTTTCCTTATTAAAAAATATTTTATAATTCAAATGATAAATTATATTTTCTAAACATAATTAGGCATAATAGTTATAACTAATTAACTTATTTGTATGATCAAAATTTCATCATTATAAGAAAATAATTTCCTTTTTATAGTAGATTTTATTTTACATCATTTACATTTTTGTGTGTTGAAAAAAAAAATTCTATACATAAATATAAAACTTTGAAAATTCATTCATGTGCAAGAAATTAGATAGTGAAAACACAAGCTAGGCATGAAATGTTCTAGGACACTGTTTACTTGTCGTCGCCGACAGCCAAAACTTGTATTATAACAAACCAAAATTTTTTAATCAAATGACTTATTATCTATGATTTATTTTACTTTCTCTTACCCATAAAGTCGAGAAAGTATTGTTTTAGGGTCAAATTTTCGAACGTGAGTTTTTGTTATATTTACATGTTCTGAGGTCCCCTGAATACGAAAATCATATTTTTAGCGAACGGTCTGTGTGTCTGTTATCAGCATATCTCAAGAACAAATAGTAAAAGATATTCCAATCTCGGTATTCTAAATGTGTATCATATAGTGATGCTATAGTAAGCTTTTCGTTAAGATGAAGCAAATGGTTCGTGTACAGGGACACTCAAAAGTATTCAAATACATTACGCCTATGGGGTAAAATGCAGGTAAGTAGAGTTTAACATCTATAGACTGCATTAAACAAAATGAAACGAATATATATTTTTGTAATAGTGATAGTCAACTGGGAAAAAATTTTGTGTATGTAGGGGCCTCGCCTCTCCCCCCTGGGGAGAAGAACCCCCTCGAGGGGAGTAAATTTTCATGATGGGTATCTTTCAAAAGAGCTCGCCAATACCTTTAAAACGAATGGTTGAACCATCGATCTGCGATAATTTAAAATAAAGTTATCGATTTTTTTCATTTTGAACAAAAAATAAATAAATAAATAAATAAATAATAAAAATATTTAGTGTTATACTACTTCTCTAATATGGAAATCGTCTGCATTATTTTAAAAGATAATTTGCTTAAATAATAATTTTAATAAATTATTTTTTAAAAACAGAATTATTTTTTAATAACCGAATTAAATTCTATATAAATGTAGGTGCATTAATCAAATGGGAGGTTGAGGGGGGCGGTAGCACCCCCCTCACACAGAACTAATTATCATATAAAACTCTTCCGAAGCCTAATTTGAATTTTTTAACATAGGTTTTTACATAACAGTACTCGTTATCTTACCTCTTATTCTCGAACCTGTATTTATAGTATTAAATTTCAGGGAAAGAAAAAGTCGTGTGAGTGACACACGAGATTATTTTAGATATTTGACTTAACAATCAGTATCTGAATTATATATACTTCGTAGCACGGTATTTATAAAGGCACAAAGAATGTTGAAATTAATTATTTTTGTTTTACATTCTATTGCTTCTCAAAACAAGTATGAACAGCCCCTGAACAAGTATGAAAACAACCCCTGAAATCTATCATGTTGTTGCATATAGCGTTTACATGATAAAGTAATTTTTAAGATGAAAAGAGGTCTCTTATGAAAAAAATAATACACAATAATGCCCGATTTAAAAATGCTCCATATTAATTTTAACTTATTTTAAAGCTCCAATTACACTGCATTGCACGAATATCAGCCCCAATACCATTGCAAATTCTTATGTAAAATGACGCCCTGAATCCGAAAATAACACCCATTTTATCATCCACCATTTTTGGGGTGAACCCCCCCCCCCTTATTTTTATCACTGTTTGGGAATTTTATGGTTATGAATAAAATTTGGAGGGAGGGAGAGGATTATTTTAACTTTTAAATATCTTCTGAGGGGCTACAGAGGAGAAAAATTGCAAAACATTAGTATTTGTAGCAAGATGGAAATTTAGGAGGGACGGGAGAGTTCACCACTGATATTAGAAATTACATTTATTTATTTTATTAATCTATTTTAATTATATTTTTTTTCGTTTTGAAGTGTTAAAGTAATTCTTTTCCACCCTTTTCCCGAATAGTGATAAAAATTTGGAAAGGGGTAGCGTCCTACATAAACGGTGCGTGATTGGTAAAAATAGGGGTCATATTCGGATTCAGGAGGTCATTTTACATTAGAATCAGAAGGAATGATATCAGGGCTCGAAGAATTTTTTTTTTTTTTTTTTTTTTTTTTTTTTTTTTTTTTTTTACAGCGTAGTGTTATTTTACTGTGTGTCTTTTGCACGTATCGGAACACATCTGCACATTTTTTTTTTTTTTTTTTTTTTTTTTATCTCAGTTATACCATCAGTTACAAACAAAAAAAGTTTAAAACTTGAAATCTTCAAGAATTTTCGTCCTGCGACTGAATTTAAAAATTCGTAATAAGTATAGTAATTCCTTCATTTAAAAAGAAATGCCCAGTTTTGTGATAAAAACACTGATTAATATACACACAAATTTTTGAGAAGATTGGATGAAAACAAATTAACAAGAAGCATTATAAGTAACTAATTATTCCTGAAATTTGGAGTCCAAGAAAAATAAATTTGATAATGTCACTTGATGTAGCTGTGTTTACAGACTCGGTAACTTTGCCAACGAATGTTATGTGAGAAATGCCTAGCTGGTAATCAGCCAGGTAGCTCAAGGGTTTCAGCATCCGCACGTAAAGCGGAAGGCCCGGGTTCGATTCCCGGCTCTGGTATTTTTCACATAGTTGGTATAAAAAATCATCCTTCCACTCCAAAATTTTCTGAAATGAACTTTCATGGTTGATGAATAAATTTTAAGTTTAAAATTTTATTAAAAATTTTAAATCGTGTTTGAAAAGCTGTATATTATTTTAAAGGTATTACATAAATTAGTTAATTCTATATCAACTATCTAGTTATTTTTTATTTGCATTGATTTTAATAATTTTCATCATTTTTTATCCCCATAAAAGAGTAATAAAAATAATAAAAATATAGAAAATTAACTTTGACTTACACATTCATTTTTCAAACTTTACTGTTGTGAAGAAAAAGTAATATTTATAGAAATCACTAATGCAGCAATAAACAATTCATATATATATTTTTTAAACGTCTATAAATAATGCAAAATGAATGCAATTCATAATCTTTCCAGGAAACATTTATCATTAAAAAAAAAAAAAAATCTCATTCTTTTTCTCTTCAAGTTGTATATTTCTTCTAGCTTTAATCTTAGTTTTCTTTTTCATCTGGAAAAAAAAAATGTATATTGTAATTTGAAATGGAATTCACAAAGAAAGAAAATGAATAACATAAAAGTGTCATTATTACATCTATATTCTATATCAATTCAACGTAATAATTTGAAGATTTTTCAATTAACCCGTTAACGCCCGAATTAATTTTGCAAAATATTATTAGCTGATTATTTCACTTCTAAATTATTATAGACAACTGACAGTAAAATATATTAACTTAAACAATTCTTCTGATAGTTTTTAATTTAAAGCCTATCCTCATTTTTTGACGTTTAGTGTTCTAGCGAGAAAACTTTGAGATCGAAAAACTTTGAAATAACAGATTAATTTCCTATTATATGTTGACAAATGTCTCGAAAGTAAAGTATTATAATATATATTATTATTCAACTTGATTTAAGTTAGTATACCTGTGCAAAAAGCAAATATATGTGCGACGAATGAAAAATCATAAAATGACAATCCAGATTTTGAAATTATAATTAATAGTAGGTACAAAAAACATTCGGGGATCATTTAGAGTGACGGTATAAACTGTCACTAAAAAGCAGAAATCATTCCAAGAAATCACAAAAATATACGTATCAGTTTATTAGCTGTCCTCAAATGAGGACACTGGGCGCTAACAGGTTAAAAACAGTAAATAAATAAAAGACGTTGTTTAAAACGGGTTGATTTGGGTTTTAATTTTTTATTTCTATTACAGCACTACTGTAGGTAATACTAGTATCATATTCGATCCAAAAAATTGATTTCGAGTTTTCATCTGATTTACATGTTTAAAAAAAAGATATAAAAAAAAAAAAAGGTCTTGATGAGAGGAACAAACTGTAAAAAGATTGAAATCCGATTGCAAAAATTTCATGAATTATGAGGTTTTTTTTTTTTTTTTTTTTTTTGCGGGTGTTGGTGAAACGCGTGCATGGATTTTCCGAAATTCACATCTTCAGCTCTTTCTTTAAGATATTTTTATTTTAATATCAATTTTGTGTAAATAAATAAAAACAAACGAAATAATCTTATCCATTCAAACGTACGTTTTTTCAGAGTACCAACTGTGTAACATTTTTGCAAAATACGGATATTTAATATTTTTAACCTTTTTGTTTTTGTTTTTTAAACTCTATTTTTTTTTTTTTTTTTTTTTTTTTTTTCATTTTTTCGACTCACATTTACTCACTTCTTTTTAAATCGCCTTGTTTTAAAAACCAAGGGTTCAATTTCTTAACTATAGGTATCATTAGAATGGATGTTTAATTCTCTTTCCACACAACCTTACGAAAATTTTAACAAAATACGGAATCACGTGCCATATTATTATTATTATTATTTTTTTTTTTTTTTTTTTTTTACGAAACATTAAATTTTTCACTATTACTTTATACCTAAAAATTTTTTAAAGATAAATAAACAGTTTATTCCCTATATATTAAAAAAAAAAAAATTGCAGCCACTGTTCGTTTTTCATTTTTTTTTTCCGCCTGTGAATAGGCGAGTAGAACCCCGCAGGGTTAATGTGCGAAGCTAGCCGGCAGGGGCAGCAGAGCCTCGCTGGGTGAATGGTGAGCGGAGCCCCCTAGTTATTTATATTTTTATTACTATCTATAGTTCTATTACTTATCTAACTATAAGCAATGTACACAAAATTTCAATTTAAATAATTATGAGATAAAATACTTTTTATAAACCATGGTTTCAAATTTTCTGTTGAATCTTAGCTATAGAACTAATTACATTAGCATTTTATCAATGCGTATTCTTACGAAATTGTAAATAATTGTATTTATTTTTGTATAAATTCTTTCAAAGAGGCTTAGTAAGTTCATAAAATGTCAATTTTTTGTATTTCCAGCTTTTTTTCGCGTTAAAATAGCTTAAACTTCCCTTTAAAACGCATTAAAAAGCTTCAATAGGCAAGTAATGGACGCCAAATTTAACGAGTTTTGCCCTTGGCGACTTTTTCGGCGACTTTTGGCAAGAAAATCCTTATATTGATATTCCAAAAAGGGACGTTCTAATGTAATTGGTTAAGAGTAATTTTTTTTAAAGTTGGACACTTTTGATAGTTGACATCTTCAATTTTTCCGAAACTTTCAGGATGTGTTAGTAGTACTGTGATAAGAAAAAGTGAAATTTAATTTTTTCTGGATTTAATTTGTTCGACCTAGAGAGGGGGTCGAAGTTTGAGGCCGTAAATAAATGGTGTCATTTTAATATCATTTTACTCCTAAAGCCATGAGTGACCCATGTCAATTTTTTTAAATACGGATACTACTTGATACTAATTACATTTTAGCATAGACAGTTTGGGGGATCATTCATGGCTTTAATGGCCAGGGTCATTCAAAATTGCAGTTTTCGTTGATTTTTTCCATGTTTTCAGTCTGAATATCTGCTAAGGCCATGAGTGCCCCATAGAAATAATTATGGGGTTAATTACACACCTTAGTACAGAACTCAAAAATATTTAAAATTGCATGGGTCACTCTTGGCTTTAGTAGATAAACGGTCTCAAAGTTGAAAATTTTCAAAAAAACGTCAAATTTGATGGTAAATTACTCTATAAGCCCTGAGTCAATAACTATGAGAGAGAGTTTTAATTATACCCTAGATGGTCTAGTTTTAGACCCAAGTTACAAACCTATGGGGCTTGCAAGATTTATTTAGATATAGTCTATTTTATATCGCCAATGTGTACCTGTTCTATGTAGTACAAAACGCTTGAGACCCAATTTTGTAATGCATTAATGCTTGTTTAAAACTTCCCATTTTACATTACAGAGGTCAGCATCAAAATAAATATAAAATAAATATAAAATTAAAAAATCTCGAGTGACTCCACTCGACTTTCCGAACATTGAGTAATTAACAGTTTTGTAGATAAAGCCTATAAGTGCTAGATTCACCAAAATGCTTATAGTTAGTGAAACAGTGATTTATAATATTCATATAAATTTTCAGCCCAATTGAATAAGGTGTTTAGATGCTATCGCACTTTTTAAAATTTGGTCCCATAGGTCATAATGATAAAGAATTTTTCTTTGTGTCCCTGTAAAAAAACTGTAAGTGCTAAATTCACCAAAATCTATACAGTTGGTGTAACTGTGACCTATAACATGTGTACAAATTTTTTGCTCAGATTAATAAGGCGTTTAGACACTATCACACTTTTAAAAATTTGACCTCATAGGCCATAATGATAAATAATTTTTCTTTGTGTCCCAGTAAAAAAACCATAACTTCTAGATTCTCCAAAATCTATACAGATTGAGTATCTGTGACCTATAATATGTGTATAAATTTTTTTCTCAATTGAATAAGGCATTTAGATGCTATCGCAGTTTTAAGATTTTGGTACCATAGGCCATAATGATAAAGAATTTTTCTTCGCGTCCCTGTAAAAAAAAAACTATAAGGGCTATATTCATGAAAATTAATAGAGTTGGTGCTACGGTGACTTCCAGCATGCGTACCAACTTGCAGCTCATTCGATCAAAGCGTTTAGTCGCTAGCGTGTTCACTCCCACACATACACACGTACATACATATATCATCGCAAAAATAGTGAAAACGGGCTCAGGGGACCTCGAAACGTATAGAAATATCAAAATCTCAAATTCGTATTTTTGACATGACTGCAATACTTTCCTCACTATAGTGTTCGGAAAGTAAAAATTACATAAGGGAGACAGGGGCAAGTTGAAGTACGGGGTAAGTTGAAACATGGAAATAAAAGATACAATTTTTAAGTTCTTATTCATTGCCAATGAAGGGAAGTACAGACACACAAAACCTACTTTACAATGTAAAAAAAGATGTGTATGTAAACATCTATCGATTTTATGGGGATAAAACTGTTTTTGGGTACTGTTTTTTACTGTGAGTAAAAATTCAAATTTTTAAGTGATGTTGCATTTTATGTAACAAAAATTGGTGAATGTTTCTGATTGATTCAGCGTTTATAGTGTATAGGTGCATCTTGCTAATCATATGATTTGAAACGCCCACGAGCATAAGTACTGGTAACTTAACATCTCGTGAAGCGAAAATTGTGGGCAGGGGCCAGCTGAAACAAATATAGGGGAAGCTACTTGAAACACCTGTTTCAATTAGTCTCATGCTCAATTTTTATTTTTATTATTATTATTATTATTATTATTATTATTTTTGTATACAGTCTTGTTTTCATCACCCTATATATGTTTTACATAATATAACAATATGCACATTTTAGATGAATCTTAGGTTATTACTTTCCGAACACTATAGTGAGGAAAGTATTGTAATCATGTCAAAAATCCGAATTTGAGATTTTGATGTTTCTATATGTTTCGAGGTTCCCTGAGTCCGTTTTTACTTTTTTTACGATCATGTATGTATGTATGTGTGTGTGTGTGTATGTGTGTGTGCACGTGTGTGAGTGAACACGCTAGCGTCTAAACGCTTTGCTCGAATGATCTGTAAATTGGTACGCATGTTGCAAGTCACCGTAGCACGAATCCTATCGATTTTGATGAATCTGCACTTACAGTTTTTTTACAGGGACACAAAGAAAACTTGTTTATCATTATGGCCTATGGGACCAAAATCTTAAAAAGTGCGATAGCATCTAAACGCTTTATTCAATTGAGCAAAACATTTATACATATATTATAGGTCACAGATACTCAGTCTGTATAGAATTTGGAGAATCTAGCACTTATAGTGTTTTTACAGGGACACAAAGAAAAATTCTTTATCATTAGGGCCTATGGGACCAAATTTTTAAAAGTGCGATAGCATCTAAACGCCTTATTCAATTGAGCTGAAAATTTATATGAATATTAAAAATCACTGTTGCACTAACTATAAGCATTTTGGTGAATCTAGCACTTATAGGCTTTATCTACAAAACTGTTAATTACTCAATGTTCGGAAAGTCGAGTGGAGTCACTCGAGATTTTTTAATTTTATATTTATTTAATATTTATTTTGATGCTGACCTCTGTAATGTAAAATGGGAAGTTTTAAACAAGGATTAATGTATTACAAAATTGGGTCTCAAGCGTTTTGTACTACATAGAACAGGGCGATATAAAATAGACTATATCTAAATAAATCTTGCAAGCCCCATAGGTTTGTAACCTGGTCTAAAACTAGACCATCTAGGGTATAATTAAAACTCTCTCTCATAGTTATTGACTCATGGCTTATAGAGTAATTTACCATCAAATTTGACCTTTTTTTGAAAATTTTCAACTTTGAGACCGTTTATCTACTAAAGCCAAGAGTGACCCATGCAATTTTAAATAATTTTAAGCTTTGTACTAAGGTGTGTAATTAACCCCATAATTATTTCTATGGAGCACTCATGGCCTTAGCAGATATTCAGACTGAAAACACAGAAAAAATCAACGAAAACTGCACTTTTGAACGACCCTGGCCTTTAATGCCATGAATGACCCACCAAACTGTTTATGCTAAAATGTACTTAGTATCAAGTAGTATCCGTATTCAAAAAAATTGACATGGGTCACTCATGGCTTTAGGAGTAAAATGATATTAAAATGGCACCCTTTATTTACGGCCTCAGACTTTGACCCCCCCCCCCTCTCTAGGTCAAACAAATGAAATTCAGAAAAAAAAAAAATTCATTTTTTCTTATCACAGTACTACTGACATATCCTGAAAGTTTCGGGAAAATTGAAAATGTCAACTATCACACCTCCATAGACTTTGTCCAGCTTTGAAAAAAATGGCTCTTAAAGAGTTACGGGAAATCTGAATTAAAAAAAAAAAAAAAAAAAAAAAGTTGGTTTTAAAAATAAAATATTAATCCTTTCGGAATCACATATATTTGCATCATGAACTACATTAGCACTTTATCAATGTGTGGAAAATCTTTAAAATGATAATGATGTCAATTTTGCCAGATGCATAATTTAACTTTTTAGAATTTTTCAACTCTCACGTTTAATTAAATGTATTTATTTTTATGTCGAAAGAAAATGAATTCGTACATTTTTTTGCCAACAATTAAATTATAGCTAATATTTTAATGACTATTTTTATTGCTTTTAGGAGCTTATTATTTTCATATTTTAATTAACTCGAAAATTCGAAAAATCTTACTTCGAAGTATTGTGTCGTCACCGGGTTCTGAGCTACTGTGAAAGTTTCAAATGTCTAGCTAGTATTGAAGTTAGTTAAAAATAAATTGCAAGATTTGCACCGGACAAACAAACAAACAAAGAAACAAGAATAGAAGTTAATAAAAACATGGTAAAAATTAATTATTTCAAATTATTATATTATACATAAATAATTAAAAAGAATTTTATGCACATACTGTTTAATACATACTGTAAATTTAATGCTACTTTAAACACACCATCTCAGAAAAACTAAAAATAATAGCCTAATAATAATTTATTATTTCATAATATAATTTTTTTTATTTAATTTTTTATAATTTATTAAATATAATAAGAGTAGAAAAAAATACGTTACGTCGAAATTAAATTTATTAATATATTAAGTGCTATAAGATAATTTAATTTGAAATATAAATAAATAAATTTTATTTATCTGTAGTAGATTTTATATAGGTAAGACTTATTTATTTAAAATTTAGTTGTTAGTGATACTTAAATAAACAAAAATTGCTTGATGGAATTCCTATATCATAATGGTAATATATCCCATAATTTATATTTATCTATATTTAAATCGTAAAATTAAATAAGTTTTTTTTTTTTTTTTGTAATCATTTCTCTTATTTTTATTTATTTTTTTTTTAAGTTCTTTAGAAAAACTAATGATTATGGATAATTTTACTGTAAGTATTAACAATATAGATATATATATGCACAATAGATTTAGATTTATACACGCGTGTTAAAATAAGTCATGAAAGTATGGAATTTCATTTCAGGTTTTTAATAATTATTTTTATTAATTATAACAAACCTTACTTATTCTAACTGGAATTTTAATTAACTTTAGAATGTCTAACACAGGACACGCATTAGTTATAAAAACATATTAAAGAGAGTATCATAAATATAATAGAATAAAAGATAGACATATTAATATATATATATATTACCACAAAATGTTTTTCAAAAGTAATGTTGAAAGAAATCGAGGTCTCATTAACTTACTTAATGTCTGTTAATGCTTTATAAAATTTATTTTTTATATCCATAATTTTTTTTTTTCTAATTTAATTGAATGGGTTTCTTTTTAATTATGGAATTACATTAAATTGTTACTTGCATATATTTATAAATATATAAAAAACAGTTTATTCATTAGGAAAAAATTGGGCTTGTTTTTTAATCTCAATTCATGAAAAAGTTGACCTTTTCAGTTTTCGCATCTATTAGGTAACTCATAGAAGAAGTCTGTAAGTTATTTTTTTTTTTTTCTTTTCATTTGAAGTTTTAATTTTATCACATGCAATGTCATTAATAGTTTAAACCAATTTTCTTAACTGATTTGAAGCACATAAAGTACATTAAAACAAAAGACATTTTCTTTTCTTAATTTAAACTCCAGCATACTATTTAATGTCTTAACGAAATTTTTAAAACAAATAATCGTCTGCTAATTATTTTAATTATCTTCTAAAGATTTTTCTTTATTTATATTTTAGTATTGTTGAACTTCTGTGGGATTTTTGAGTCGGTAATTCTTGCCCTTAGGAATATCAGATTAAAAAATATTATTTAAATAACAAGCAATTTTTTAAAACTATTTTGATTAAATTAAAATGACGAAACAACGACTGACTTTTTTTAAACAGTTTTCAGTAAGTATAACGATAAGAAATTAGAAAGATCTTATTTTTCTCTAAAAAAAAAAAAAAAAAAAAAAAAAAAAAACTCGTAATAGACACTTGCTACTTTGTTTTATTCTCTACATGTAATAAAGGAATATTTGTGTTTTTCTGTCGCTTTGTGAGCAATTTTGCATGGAGGTCAATTTAGACCTCTTGTAATGCATCTCTCTAAATTTTCTAAATTTTATTGATATTTTTAAAACTATTTAAAGCATGAAAATAAAACCCTCGTACCAGCTTTTAAATTATTAAATAAAAGAATTGGGTTGTGTCAAAAATGTTTACTTGCTCATTTTCCTAGATATGAAAAGATAATTATTACATATTTATTCTCATAATAAAATATATTTATTTACACATGAATAATAAAATTGAAATAAAACTTTATCATAAATTAAATTTGCTCACACATCTGTCAAAATTGACAGTTTTATAACTCATATAAAATTTTATATATATTGATAAAGTTTTATTTCAGTTTTATCATTCACGTGTTAATGAATATACTTTTACTTTAGGCCGAGAAGAAATGATCACGAAGTTATAATTTAAGTTACACTGCGAGTGTACATTTAGTGAACTATTTTACTGCTTTCTGTTAATTCCATGATTTTTTTCTAGATTTCAACTTTTTAATATTTTTTTGTATTAGACATATAAATATTTAATACCTACACTTAGTATTTATGTTTGCATACAATTAAAGAAGATGCCTGTGTGTCTGTGTGCATGTCGTTCGCTTTGTAGGCAAATGGCTAACCATACTGTTACAAAATTTGACATGAAAGTACATTTTGACCGTCTATGTTGCATCTTGAATCGCAATTTTAGGAATTTTGATTAAACTTTCGTATAATTAATTAAAATATGAATTTTTTGATAGATTTCTTTGCCATTTGCAATACCTGCATTTGTCAAAGCAGTGGAAATCAATATTCTAGGGAAATTAGCGGCTATTTAAATAGATTATTTGTCAATACAAATCATTACCAGAGATATTTACGTAACGACAGGACTTTTACTTTCAGACAACGATTTTGAGTTGTCACCATTTCCCTTTCATTTTTGTTGCGATGCCGTCCAACATTCAATTTTAACATTTAATTTCTTAAACTATCCTAGAATATTTTGTCAAATCCGTAAAAACTTTTACATTTTTCAAAACCTACTGTTAAGCTAGAGATTCTTCATTGTTTATATGTAGAAATGAATTTACTATCTTGGTATTCGAGACCATTAACATTTCTGAAATTGGATGGTTTCTGAATATTTATTGGTAATATTTTCAGAATATGTATTGATAAGGGTTTATAGATATTCTTGGAGATATTTTCTTAAGATATATTAATGGCGGCTTTGGAACACTTGTTGGCTATATATAATGAACATATATTGATGATGACTTTTGATCTTTTGTTGGCTATATCTAATGAATATAGATAATGGCTTCTGAACATTTCTTGGCGATGTCGTTAGAATACATATTGATGATGGCTTCTATCTATGGGTGGGCGATATCTTTCTGAATATGTATTGATAATGGCTTCTGAATATTTGTTGCTATAACTTCAGAATGTGTATAGAAAATTGTTTCTGAATATTTGATGTCGAGACCTTTAGAATACGTATGGTTTATGGCTTCTGAATATTTATCGGCTATTTCTTCTAGATAGATATATATAATGGTTTCTGAATAGATGACTATATCGTCTAATATATATCGGTAATATCTTCCGAATAGTTGGTGCAGCTTTTTAAATTTCTTAATTTTTTTTTCTTTTTTTAATGATATAGTAATATATAAATTAGTCCTATCGTGCTAAATTAAATTCTATCAAATACAGAATTTTTTTTTAACTTATTTAAATAAATCAAAAGAAAATACTTAAAATGGAAAGTAATATGCTTAGATCTTAGATGTTTTTTCAAGTAAGAATGAATTTAAGTACACATTATTGTTTGTAGTGCATATTGATTATAGATAATATACAGAGCTACCCAAAATTAAGTTAAACTTTCTTCTAAATTTAATGTAATTCATGGAAGTGCTTTGCTACATTTTACTATGTCAACGGCCACTGCTCAGGAAGCAAAATTATTTTTTTATACGTATTCTGTAAACAAAGTACTTTTTGAATTTTCAACTCTCATCTTTCGTATAATATCACGTTTTGAGGTGCCCTAATTACGAAAGTCAAAGTTTTAACGGTCGATTTGTATGTTCATCTGTTATCAGCTTAACTTAAAAACAAATAACTGCAGGAAATTAAAATTTGATATTTTGAAATTTGTATTAGGTTGCCACTTAAAAATTTGATCGGGATTGGTAAGTTTGAAGTCAAAAATTAATAACAGCTGTGGTAGCGTCATAATAAAAACAGCTAAGAACAATTAAAAAATCAAAGATTGGGCAGGAATGAAGAGCCATTTGGACAATTCTCTAGTTTAATAAAGAAATATTTACAAAAATTTACAATATTTACAATTAGAGAAAAAAAACTAGAATTGATAGGCCTCATGCCTGATTAAAATATTAATCGTCCACATTAGGCTTCCTGCCTCTTCTCAGATCTCCAAGATCAAATCTGACCCTCTTAATTCTCGAGGTCCTCTCCTTGTCTGCCGGTCTCTCCCGGGCCTTGAGAGAGGGGACCAACCCCCTGATGCAATCAGGCTCCTCATAGGTGCTTCGGGATCTAAGCCACACCTAGGTCGCCGGCCAGTCGCTTGACCGTAAGATGGGCGCCGCACTGTCGCTGCCTCCCATGGAATGTGCTAGAGTCGTCGGAAAAATCAAAGGATAGCATGAAATCAGGATTCAATAGTGTCGGTAACTCTCAAGAACCACGCTAGCCACCACTCTTTTCAAAAGTCCAGACTTCCTGGCGCTGCCGTCAATCAAGTCCGTGAGAACTCCAGCAAGATTCCGTGAAGGAAGGGGGGGGGGTCATCACACAGCCTTGTGTTTTTATTTTATTTTTAATTGTAGACACTGTTGTTGAACGGGGGGTTGAATGCGGAGGTAGCCCCCCTCACACAGAATTACATGTCAAATAAAAGTGTTCCTAAATCTATTTTAGATTATTTTAAAAGTAAATTGAACTTTATTATCTTATGCTATTGACCTTAAAACTTAATAGGCAATCTATCTTTATAGTATTGAAATCAGGGTAAGAGAAAGTCGTATGAGTGACACACCAGATTATTTTTAATAATTACGATATTAATTGTTTTTTTTTTTTGTTTTGTTTTTTTTTTTCAAAATAATGGAACTATCTAGCAAAATTATTTTACGTCATTTTAATTATAGGGTATTTTTCCATGTGAAAAAAAAATAAATTTGTGATATATAACTTGCATGCAATCCTGCATGCAAGGCTTATACCGACAAAAAATTAGTCGTATTCTAACAGCTGTAACAGAGAGATTATAACCTTTTATAAACTTACAAGCTTTTTAAAAATTGCATGTTTAAAAAGTAGTTATTTTTTAAGTTATTGTAAACAGAATTGGGATCATTCTTTGTTGATATTTTCAATGTTTAATGTTACCTGACCCTTCAATAATCAGAAAAAGTTTCTGATTCTAACAGTTATATAAATATTTTGAATATATACAATCGATATACGAATTACGTTAATTGAATTTTCAAGAAAAAATATTTCTGTTAGGACTCTAGCAATATGAAATATTAGTCTAAATAAACAGTTTCTCCATAATTTCTTTAAGAAACACTTTATTAAATAAGAAAGTATTACTATAAAAGAAATTTTTTTTTCTAACTGGCTCTTTTAATTGGTTGAAATTTTATTATGTAAGTATATTTTCTTTGCCTGGACTCTGTAGAAGTCCAAAACTTGTTTTCTATATATGATTTATAAAAGTCTTTTTGTTTTAATTATTTAATTTTTGCATAAAGTAATTGGTTTTTAATTGGTATAAAGTAATTTTATAAACGAGAAATTACTTTTATATTCATAATAGCAAGTTAATCCCTAAATTACATATTAATTGCTTGAAATAAATTTTTAAAATATAATTTTTTAAGATTAAAAATAAACTCGTTTAAAATTTTCATTTAGAATAACATAATATGATACATTGTAACGAAAGCAATATTACAAATAAATAAATAAATAAAATGTACGATTTAACTCTTTTTGACTGGAAATAATCTAGCTTATGCAAATTAAATCTAAAGCTTCAAGAATACTCTATTAATAATCTCGTTAAATTCAAGATTAGTGTGACTTATGAAAAAAACTTCGACAATAATTTTCGAAATTAAAGGTAAAACAGACATTAAATAAACAATTTTGTTTTAATTGCAGTTAAACACGAAAACATTGAGTTCAACATTTGAAGTTTTTTGAACTGTTACATAATACTTAATGAGGTTTAAAAATAAATCTCTTTAGCCAAAATAATAACAATAAAAATAAAATTAACTATAGATTTTTTAGTGTTTCTTGTCATTTTTAATGATGGAATATTATTATGTAAAAATCAAAATATCTTTTTGGACTTATAATTAATTAATGATTATTTAATTTCTTAGTTAAATTCTGTAAAAACTAAATAGTTTTTAATGGCACTTAATCATTATACAAATAAAAAAAAAAAAAAAACTTCTGAAGTATAAGTGAATAAAGAAAAATCTATTCCAAATTAATCGATTAAAAAAAAAAGCAGTTTTAAAAGAGGTTTTTCTATGAATGGTTTATTTTGTGTTTATTAGATAGAAAATTGCCCAAGTTTACATACATAAACTTTGTAAACTGCAAGATTAAAGATGATTTCTTTTTTTTTTTTTTTGTAGTCATGTTAATGATTGACATTTCAAATTAGAGACTAACGTCAGTGTCAATGACATTTAATAACATAACTACTTTAACAAAGGAAACATAGATAATTCATAAATTAAGCGGGAATTATTGCAAATATTATTAAAAATTCGAATGTACAAACATGAATAAATAATATTAAAACTTCAATATAAAAGTATATACGTTTTATAATTCAAAAAAAAAAATTAGTGAAATTAGAGCGAATTGTAATAAAATATACTAAGGTTTGCTTCAATTAAAGAATCATTAATATAAGCAACTTGATTTGAAACAAAAACAACCAAATTAAAATGTAAAATAGTAGTGAATTTATTGTACACTGTATTACAAATTTGATTTTTATTTAAACTTAAAAATATTTCATGTAAAATATAAATTTTTACACGTAAGCAGATACTTTTTATACTTTGACATAAACTTAAACAAATAATAATCATTTATAAAAATAAATAATATAAATTTCTGATTATTTTTTCAAACATTTAAAAAGACAAATTATTTTTATAAAATAATAATAATAAATAAATAAGTAGATTGTTAAATGAACTAGATATTTCTTTTAAGATATTCATAAATTGCTTAAATTTGGACTTTTAAAAATCATGTAATGCTACAATTGTTTATTTAGCATTTACTTCTTCCTCCTCAATATTGAATAATATAAAGATTTTCTTAGTGTAAGAAAATATATCTAGAATGACATTTAATTTTTAAAATGGTTTTATAGTAATATATTAAATATATATTCCCATACAGCCATTTATTTTAAAATTCTTAAATGCTTTTAAAAATTTATTTTAAATTATTTAATGTTAATATTTAAAATGTTTTTAAATAAATTCCTAAAAATAGGTATAAAATAGTGTTTGTTGTTTCTTATGCCACTCGGAAATTCCGAGCCACGGTAGTGGAACTATCCAGATTTAGACATCGGAAGAGTGCGTCTTCCGTTTTACAGAGAAGCGCCACTAGGGCGGAAGAGAGATTTAGTTCCAGAAGCTGACGAAAGATGGCAGCACAAGCAAACAACAGGAACTCGAATTTTGATCCGGATCAAGGCCAAGTTAAACCCATGTTCTGGTACCCCCAGAGGTATAATTTTTGATGGAAACTTGGAGGACTTTGCAGTTACGACGGAATTTAACGTGCACCAGTCGCCATTAGCGTACACGACGGTCTTCATCTGGCTTGAGGACCGAACCCGCAATCTGAACCCGAACCTGCTCTTACCGACCAGGCTACAGCGGTCCTTCAGAAAATAGTTCAAACATAAGCATATAATTTAAAACGGCACAATAAAAGCGAAAATTCATTTAAAGATAATAAAATGATTAAAAGCAAATAATTTTTTTTTAAAGTAGGAAATTAATGATCACAATTCTTTCAATAAATAAATATTGGCCTTTTGCATTTTTAAAATATGTTTTTCAATGGACATAATTTCAACTTCGAACTCCTGTCGAGGAGAAAAATAGCGATGCACTTGGGAGCTCGAATAGTGACGTGTCAAATTTGTTCGTTGTCTTTACATTATTCGAGCAGGTGTTGGTTCAAACAAGGCCACAAAGTAACCGAACCAAGTCGTAACTTTTGAGTATCATTTGGTAGGAAGTATGAAAACGAAAAATATGCAGACGTCGGAATGTACATTTCTGTTCCAGAGATACATTCCATTCCAGCGACGATAAGAGACGTTATGAGCAATCATCAACAGTCGACAAAAGAGTGCGTATTACACACTACAACTTGGGCGCCACTGTAGCCTAGTCTGTGAAGCACCAAACACATATATTTGGAATATTATATGTTAGATACTCAAGCCGACCGAAGACCAACTTATACATTAATGCTGACTTGTGCACATAAAATCTGTGTTGACAACATACCCTTCATGTTCAAATCAAAATTTTACCTATAGGGTTCATCGAAGAGGGAGAGACATTCTTTACGTGGAGGATCAAAATTGTGATAGAATATCTTCAGAAAACCCTTAGGGATGAGTCACAAATCGTCGCCTTGGCCATAGTGTAGCAGTGGTGCGACATAACTTCCCTCCGTGCAATTGAAGGCGATCTGAATCAACCAACGCGAAAGTAATACGCATAGAATATACAGTATTGCAACTATTTATAATCGTAATGCTTAAAATTCTACTCGGAAAATTAAGTCTTTCAGATATCACTGCGGTCAAAATTCTTGCTCAAATTGTAAACATTGCATAAGAGTTGATTGGCTCTATCAAATTCCATCTCTGAATCCCGTAAACTTAGCACACACGTAACTAACAAATACATTAGTTTAGTTTTTTCAAGAAAGAATGTTAATTACACTGACTTTTGATGAAAGGCTTAATCTTTTCAGCACAATTTTCCTAGTCGGTTGCCACACTATGTAATCTAGGCACTATAGCAAAAATTAGCGCAACAGCTTAGAACTTCTTGATCAGTCGTCAAATGTTACCTTTACAAGATTGACAAGTGCAGTGAGTGTAGTCACACAAAGAATCTGCTAAAATGGATTGACAATCATTGCTAGTTTATCCGAGGAGGATACTACCGAATTTTCACCCATGATGAGGAGTGAGTACTGTACAACAACAAAAAAGGCATCTGTCCATGGCTCAGGTCATGCAAGCTTGGAGTAAGGACTCTTCTACCTGGGATGCATTCAAAAAAGCAATTTTTGTGAGATGACCAGGTGTCCTCCTTTTCTAAAGATAGTTCCTATTTTAAAGATATTTTTATGAATTTTGGAAAATTATAGCAAGTAAATTTTTTATCAAAATTATTATTTTGTTGGGCCTCATTTTCTATGATTGCATATGACGTGGCACAAATGCGACGTAAAACTCACTCACTCACTCAGTCATTTTCTAAGAATAATAAAAAAAAAAAAATACATTTGTATTGATTAATTGTAATAACTTTTAACTCTATTCTATACGAAAGGTATTCTAATCTGGTCAACATACACTTTTATGTGTATTCTGGATGTCGAAAGAATTGTGCATTAGGAACTTCTTCCTCAAGGACGAACTGTGAACACAGATGTCATTGCAATGAACTGGACCACTTCATATTATTTTTGATTGGTTATTTTCAGCTAAAAAATCTGAAAATAATGATGCTGATATATGGCAGAAGCAACGCATCAAAAAATTTCTGAAAAGTTGCACCCTGATTTTATACGCTTTTCAAGATTTTGAATTCAATCGGGAGTTGAAATTCATGGTGAATACAGACGTCACTCTGCTAGTGTCGCTACATCATGTTCTACCTGTACTGCCTCCAACCTGTCTACTCAAACTCTTCACTGTCTTGTTGGCTTTATCCAAATTTCCCCCATTGATGCATACTTCTTATTCGTATTTCTTAGTCCATGGGCTTATTCATACACTTATTCGTATTTTTTAGTCCGTACTAAATAAAATTTAGTCTCTTGTGATAAACGGTTAAAGACAAGTTACCGACAAACTCTGGGGGCAGAAATGTTTTATAGTTAAATAATTTCCTTAGTGTTATATTAGTAAAACATATTTTTGTTTAATGTACGCAATTTTCTTTAATTTAGAGAAACTGTAACTCGGTTTCTCTTATTACAGTTTTAAGAAATCACTAGATCCAGCAAAGCTCCTACATAATTTGCAATGAGAAAAAGAATAAACATTTTAAAATATTATTTTTGTTATATAAATATTATCATTTAAAAGTAATATAACAAGATCAAAGACTTGACATTTGCGCCTCGTTTGTTTTATATATAGTCGTTTTAAAATACAATTTTTAATTTAATTATATTTAGTTATAAAATAAAATTTTAATTATACAAAAACAAGATTAATTGAAATAAAATTTCTGTAACAGAATATTTTAGAAGGGAAATTATTCAACTCAAATTAATTTATAAAATTTTAAAAAATAAATTAATAATTTTAGCATTTAATATTAACTTAAAAAACATCTATACCAATGTAAGCATACTTTTTTTTATAAACTATGGTATTTCTGTATTAAATGACGCATAAACTTTGCTTTAATTAGATAAAGGAAAAAATTATCTCAATTTGATATGAAAGCAATTTCTAACTTATATCACAATAATCATTCATCTTACATTTAAAATATATATTTTTTTCGGTGTCGTCCAACTGCGACCCGACATACCAGGTGTTTCAATTTCTTCTTCCCCCACCCATACCAACTGCGACCAGCCTTTTATAATCCCTTATGCCAACTGCGTCCGCTGAAAATTTCGCCAAGTACGACGAATCGCCAAATAAGAATAATAAAATTGTATTAGTAATATTTCAGCATAAAAGACTTGATAAATCTCGTACTTTAATAACTTTTATATCAAATTTATAGAGATTTGAAATCTTTAATGCATGTCTATGTAAAAATTTGCAAAAAATATTATATTTGTTACAATTTTATTCTTTTTTAACACTAAAAATAGCTAATGTCACCAAAAACTGCAGGTTAAAAGATAAATATACGTAATAATTTCTTCTACTGTACACGGGTGTACGAAATTAAAGCAATAATTTGTTTTCTTCTTTTGCGAGTAATTTTTAAGCAAATGAACACAGTGAAGATTCATATACATGCATGTGTTAGAATTAAACCAGATTTTTCTTTCTAATTTTCCTTCTTTTTTTCGCATGTGAATAACTTTTTCAAAA